>JBAMBL010002886.1:0-426721 GCA_037043405.1 Drosophila subquinaria | reverse complement strand
CCGCTAAGCTAGCGATTTTTCGAAAAAGTCGTAGAACAAACGATTCTATATTTTTGATTATAAAATGATTTATCTGCCGCAAAAAGAATTCACCACTTGCAAGCAGTTTATTTCCGCATTACGCTGCAAGCAGTGTACCAGAGAACTGCAACGGGTAAGAAGTGCACGCTCATACTCGAATATTGATGTGAACCCGTTGTGATTTGTTCGTCTTTGCTTGTGATCTGTTTTGATAGAAACACTCGCTCATACTCGTTGAGTCAAACTGATCGAAAAACGAGTATAGGAACGAGTATGATGCGAATCATGATGCGAGTAACTCGTTTTTAATGTGCGGGACGGAGCGGGCAATGGGAGCGGGGAATGTGTCGATCGACCCAAATGTGCGAACAAAAAATAAGAAAGGTCTACACTGAAACAAATTATTGAACCGCATAATAATTATATGAGAAAAAACCAATTTTTTTAAATAATAAGGTCTTCAAACCTACTATTTTTTCACTCAGTGTACAAAAGGTCGAGGCTCGCCGGCAGCGCGAGTTTTATGACGGCCATAAAAAAGGGTCAAAAATGCCTCGGCGCGAGTCGTGTGTGCGACGTCACAGCGAAACCCACCCCCGAATTTCATACATTGCAATGTAAGCGTGAGCGCTGTCGATCGCTGGGCTACCCGCTCTGATACTCGGTCTGCTTTTCTTGACACTCGTTTTGATACTCGTTCTGATACTCGTTTTAGACACTCGTTTTGGGTCGTTTTGATCGTTTTACTCGTTTTGGATCGTTTTGAGCCGCGGACGTTTGCATGAATCGAAAGCGGCAGTCTGTCTTTAAGTTGTCTCTTTGTACAAAGCACATTTTAATTAAATCTAAAATAAATTTAGTGACACGAAATTAATGTTATGAACGCAATTTTTATTAATTTATTTTAGTACTTAAATATTTTTATAAATTTAATTATTTAAAATTAAAGTTATATATTTTATTTAATTAATTAAAATAGGAACAACAATTTCAGTCGTGTCACTAAATTTATTTTAGATTTAATTAAAATGTGCTTTGTACAAAGAGACAACTTAAAGACAGACTGCCGCTTTCGATTCATGCAAACGTCCGCGGCTCAAAACGATCCAAAACGAGTAAAACGATCAAAACGACCCAAAACGAGTGTCTAAAACGAGTATCAGAACGAGTATCAAAACGAGTGTCAAGAAAAGCAGACCGAGTATCAGAGCGGGTAGCCCAGCGATCGACAGCGCTCACGCTTACATTGCAATGTATGAAATTCGGGGGTGGGTTTCGCTGTGACGTCGCACACACGACTCGCGCCGAGGCATTTTTGACCCTTTTTTATGGCCGTCATAAAACTCGCGCTGCCGGCGAGCCTCGACCTTTTGTACACTGAGTGAAAAAATAGTAGGTTTGAAGACCTTATTATTTAAAAAAATTGGTTTTTTCTCATATAATTATTATGCGGTTCAATAATTTGTTTCAGTGTAGACCTTTCTTATTTTTTGTTCGCACATTTGGGTCGATCGACACATTCCCCGCTCCCATTGCCCGCTCCGTCCCGCACATTAAAAACGAGTTACTCGCATCATGATTCGCATCATACTCGTTCCTATACTCGTTTTTCGATCAGTTTGACTCAACGAGTATGAGCGAGTATCAAGTAGTACAGCTTACTCGATTTTTAAAACGGCGACTAGTGATTTGATTTGATTTGATTTTTGGCAACGGCGACCAATTCAACTCGAATCTACCCGTTGCAGTTCTCTGCAGTGTACATACTGCATATGTACATGCAGTAGTGTAAAGGTAAAAGGTATATTCAGTTAAGAGGTAATATCTTGTCCAAACGAATTTTGACAGATATGTGTTATATGTCAAAAAACGCGGAATCAAATTGCCTATAACATATAACATATTTTAAAGTGATTTCATGTGTAGATTTTTCTTAAATCGCAAAAATGTGGAAAAAAATACCTTATTTCACCTGTAGCTGTTTACCTTTTCACTTGAAGAAAAAATTTTGAAGGTACTCATAAGAGCCCTTCGAAATACCTTTTCAACGATATATAGATCGCATCTGTAGCTTCTATAGTTTGGATGCTATGGGGGTTTTAATTTTAGCGGTTTTTAGCGATTTCCCGCTAAACTAGCGATTTTTCGAAAAAGTCGTAGAACAAACGTTTCTAGATTTTTGAGCGGGAACAAGTCCTCATTCAAACTTTTAAGCTAAATCAACGATTTGATACTAACAAACAGACAAACAAACAAACAAACAAACAGACTGACTTTTCATCTCGTTTTGAGAAGGGCACCAAAAATTTCAAAATTAATTATCTTCTGAACCAGTGATCGGATTTTGATGATCAAGGTGTCATTCGACGCGTATTTTTGATTAGAATAGTTAAAAATTAAAAAATAAATCAAAAAGGCTCCAACGGCCCCATTAGCTCCAATCATTTAAATTTTTCCCCTCCCACTTACACCTGTTTATCTCACGAACCAGGTGGGTTTTCAAAAGTCTTAGTATGCACATTTGTAAGTTTAATTGATACCTTTCGATCGGTATATAGCTCGACCTGATCGGGCAGTCATAGCAAATTTTCCATTCTTCCTGTGTATATATGCTAGTCGCTTTCGCACACTTCGTGCTGCTTTCGTCACTAGCGCGGACTGCCGTCCGCAGTGATTGTGATGTGCCCATGTCGGCAAATAAATTTGAGAAATTATCAAAATTCTATTTTTAAATTGCTCTACGTAAAAAAGGGGGCACGTGTTACGTAAAATTTTTATTTTCTTCTGATTATAATTATGATTACTAAAAAGAAACACACTTGTTGCATTCACAATAAAGTGTACTATGTAATTTATTCATTCATTCATTCATAAATTCACAATTGACAACAGGCGGCATTATTCTAGGCAAGCTTAAAGCTCTAGAAAGCTCTTATACTCGTAAATGCATTTATAGCGCTGTAAATTCAAATTACCATTCAGAAATTCAAAATAGAAGACAGCCGGCGTATCCAAGGCAAGCTTAAAGCTCTTATACTCGTAAATGCATTTATTGAGCTGTAAATTCACAATTAACACATTCACGTCAACTCAACTGTTGATGTGTCGTTTTCAAGTGCCTTTCGTGTTTTCAGACAAGTCGACACACAATTTGTAACGCTGCTTGAGATAGTTGTTGTTTATCTCACCTGTAATTATCAGCGATAAGCGTTGTCAACTCAAGTTGATATTTTGATATGTGTGCAAATATGTATCTATAATTGATAGTCGTCGCGATATGAACAAAAACAAAGTAAAAGGAACGACAACAACTCTCTCTCTAGATAACCAAGTAATTTTTAAGAATAAATCAGTTTTGAACATCTCGCAACTTTATTTTAACCGGTTTTACATATCGCCGAAGCTTTTATTTAACTGTATAAGTAAAAGCGAAGCCTGAATCGCTGTTCTCGTAGAATTCATTGCTGTTGAAAAGCACAAGCAAAGGACCTGGGTTGTTGCCTAGGGAGAAAGAAAGAGAGAGAGGAGTAAAAGCTTTCGATGCAAGAGCTTTTTTGAATAAAAACTTCAACTTACTGCTTATGACCACATCCTTGTTTGTGGCGCCACAGAAGTACGTGGCGCGTTCGTCGTTGTCCACCAACGTGGCCTGTGGCACCATCAGATAATCGGCACTTTGAACTCCGGAGCTGCCACTTCGATAACATGAGTTATCCGTGAGCAGAGTGCTCGCTGATGCCTCGGCGCCCACATGGAAGAAGTACGAGCGAATGCTGTAAACGTAATTGAATGAATTAAATAATTAATAAATAATTAACTAATTAAAATAAATGACGAATAATAATAATATATTGTATTGATAATATATTGCATTAATAAATTGTAATCATAAGCTCCTGACAACTTGTAGCACTAGCAAAATAAGTGAATAAGAAATAAAAAATAAGTAAATTAAGTGAAGTCATGAATTAAGAAAGAAACATATAGAGAGATTGAATGGTTTTACCCACGTGAGTGCAGTTGTTGTGGTGTCGCGACGGAAGCAGATGGCGTAGTTCAGGTTCGATGGATAAATGCCGGCGCCATCGTTGTAGTTGAAGGACTTGACGACGCCCTTGGACTCCGGGAAATACTGCAGGCAGCCGGGTGGCGCCACGAGGAAGCCGTCGTTGATGGAGCTGGCACGCTGCTTGGACCTGCGCGACAGTTCGCGGATGGCAGCGCCGGCAGGACACTCCAGCTGGGTCACCTTCATGGTCCACTCGGGGTTAGGCAGGGAGTTGCCACCTGCGCGGTTGGCCAGGACAATTAGCAGGTCGACTCGGGAGACGCCTGCAGTGGCATTGAAGGGCACATAGATGTGCTGCCAGGTTTCCACGCCGCACAGCCTCAGTCCGTTCACCTCGAAGTAATCCTGGGTGCACTCCGCCGTGAACAGATCTCCTCCCTGTGCCTGCACCGAGGGCTGTGCCAGCGTCATGGCGAAATCAATGCGCAACTGACAGACATTCTTGCTGTAGGAATTGATCCGGTACTGACATTCCCGTGGCGGATTCGTCGGCTTCACCAGCTTGATGTCCTTCGAGGAGGTGCTGCCACCGCAGGTCGGCGTTGCCACTGAGGCGGATTGAGCACAGCTCACGGCAACAACCGCAACAAGAAAGACACTTGCAATGTAACTCCTCATTTTACGTATTGAGTCGCCGTCAACTGTCGTCTGCCTTTTATGGGCGAATTCCATCAACTGTCGTCGGGTGGCGACTAATTAGCCATGTAAGGCGCCTCGATAAGAAATCGATAAGTTTTATCGCATATGCAGCGGGGTCTGATTCGGAATTTCCATACTCTTATAAATAAGTCTTTTGCAGACATTTCCAATTGAATGCATGTAATTGCCTGAAAAGACAAGCCACAAGCTTTATAAATAAACACAGAGAAACACAGGCCGGGCAAAAAAGTGAGATTAATTATAAAGTACACAAGGTATTGATTATATGTTTACCTAAGGTAATGAGACCCCGCTTTAATAACGAAACAATAAATTCAACTAGACAAAGCTCAATTATTTTATTTGTATTAACATTATTATAGCAAATATAAAGTGTTCACATCACATAGAATAAAAATATAATAAAGTATGAGTTTAATGAAATACACAATTTATAAATATTATTTTGATTAAACTACAAAATTTTCCATTGCAATCAGAATTTATGTCAAAAACTTTATTCTCTCTCCGAATATCAATTTGCTCATTTTTAGGCATCAAAATTCATTCTGCAACAAAATTTTGTGTAATTGGAAAATAAGATTTTTTAATGCAGAATGATATACAGTCGAACTTCCCTAACTCTAATCACCATTATCCAGGAAAAAAGTTCGAGTTAGGGAGAAATTTTTCTTGTTATTTTCAACAAAGAAGGATTCCAGTTTGTTCAAGACCTGTTAATATTCTCAAAAATTGGTTTCTTCGTTCCTTTGCTGTATCCAGAAGAAGTTCCCGATTCAAATGTCATCATAATTAATATTTGATTTTTTAATATCATGAAAAATGTTTTTGCTGATATACGACATTTTTCAGCAACTTTAATTTATTTGGTCTAATTTCAATTTCCTTAACTACTTATAAGTTTGAATATTTCTTTAAACATTTTTAAACACTTTAGTACACTGATGCGCTGACAAAGAAGTACATACTAAATAATTGTTGATGTAAAATGCTATCATACTTATTACATCACCATATGTTAATGTACATCAATATTACATATCCAAACGAGCCGGTAACAAAAGCATATAACAGAAACGAAAAAAAAAAATCAAACTTTATTGGAGATTTTCCCGAAAAATTCGACTTACAGAAGCACGGGACAATATTTTTGTTTGACTTACGGAGAAATTCGACGTTCGAAATTGGAAGTTCGAGTTAGGGAAGGCGATTTGTATGAAATTTGCTCAGTAAACGTTATTGCCACTCGATTTTGTTCGAGTTGGAGAAAATTCGAGTTAGGGAAGTTCGAGTCTGGGAAGTTCGACTGTATTTTTTTTTATACATTCTTGTAGTTTATGAATATTTGTTTAAAAAAATAACATATTTGTCTTTAACATTTTTAACATAGTTTTGTAAACCGAAATCATTTCGGTATTTCGAAACCGAAACATACAAGAAACCGGTAACCGTTACGTAACCGATATACATGCAAAAAGTTTAAAAAACCGATAGCCGAAAATCGAAATGCGAACATAACCGTAAGCGTAACTGAAGCCGATATTCGTTTCGGTTTGACACCATGGTAAACACATTTAGTATCTTATCTTATTCACCCTCTTAAATGATTTCCAAATATCTCATAGCTTAAGCGACTTCGATGGGGTCATTCAGCAGAATCAGTAATCGCCCCTCTACTTGTGAAGGTTCATTAATAAGTACCAGCTGAAAGACATGATATCATTTTATACAAATCAGCCTACTTCATTTTTAAACTGTTCGTAAAATATCTCTTTTTATTGCTCTAAACCAGCTATCGGCACGGCCCTATCTCGTGCGCATAGGAAATTTTCGTGGCGACTGCGCTGCCGCTCACGTACAGTAGAAAAGAACAGCGAGCCTTCGTGTTTCTTCGAAAATGCGACTTCGGCTCTTGTTGTCTCGCTTTTTCAGCAAAGCGAAAACGAAAACGGTTTCGGCGTCGGGGATGTTCGTGCGTTTGCTACATACACAAGCGCATTGCAAAACGTTTGAGTGTCTGCGTGCCGATCACTGCTCTAAACACACAATCAAAATCAGGTATCACAGTACTTGTTCGATACTTTTTTTGTGATATCGACAACAAAATTTGAGATATTTGATTGTTGGAAAATTCTAGCTGCAAGTAAAAATAGTATTCAGTTATCATGATTGGTGATCACATAATTTTGTATACCAGTTGCTTATTAAAAAATGGTCAAAAAGGGTATATTAGATTTGTGCGACGTATGTAACAGGCAGAAGGAAGCTTCTCCGAACCCATTAAGTGTTTATATTCTTGATTAGCATCAACAGCCGAGCCATATCCGTTTGTCTGTCCGTCCGTTTGTTTAAACGCGTCACTCTCAGATACTATAATAGCTCAAGACTTCAAATTTGGTATGTAGGTTGCTGGATACCGGACGCAGATCAAGTTTGTTTTTAAATGTGGATTGGACCACTATATTATATAGCTGTCATAGGAACGATTAATCGAAAAACAAGGCTTAGTATGAAAAACTTTTTTGTTGTTTGAAATAACTAAACCAAACTGACAGAATATGCATACAGTATGGTCCATGGCATCCTGACCAAATTTGGCTGAAATCGGACTACTATATCATATAGCCGTAGAAGCGATCAGTCGAAAATCAAGTCTCAGTATGACAAAATTTTTTATGCTTACATACATTATGATACATATTACTAATTCTTTTATAACCTATATTATATTTTATGGAGACTGGTACAGGGTATCTAACAGTCGAGCAAACTTGACTGTAGCCGTGCCCACTTTTTATCTATAAATTTTGAATAGACAAACTTAATTCATCACGAGAAAAAGAAATTCTCTTTCAAATAATCTTGATGATAAAATACATTTTAAAAACTGATATGTGTAACAGGGTATTTCTTTTAAATTTTCATTGCAGGTTGTCTTTAAGTTGCGCGAGTTGCATTGTGCAATTGGTGTGCTATCAGCAAATTGATTGATAATTTCTTTTGTCATATTCACACATCAATTTATCGTATCATTTATAGAATGGTGGCGGGAATGAAATGTATAGCAATTTTTCACTTTTTGACATCATCATAACTAAGTACATACAAAATGATTTGAGGCCGATGGAGACACTTAGAGTGCAAACATAACCCAGTTTGCGGCATTCAAGCAGAGCACGGATGATAGTTTAGTTTCCGAGGTTCAATGACTTGGCAGTTGGCGGTTGGCAAACAAACTATTTATGTTTGGATGCCCCTTTGAATATTCATATGTATTCTTAGCGACTGACCGCAGAATAATCGATCTCGGACTTGTGTCGCCTTTTAGATTCTACTTACCAAATATTGACACAAAGTGCTTCTAACACGAAAATCTCATCAATGCCGACGCTGTCTCTTCCTCTGCCGCTGCCGCTGCCAGCGTCACGGTCGTTGTGGCTTTCGCTGCTGACGCTGACGTCGTATAAAAGCAGCAGCGCTGAAGAATCCATCGATCACTGTAAATGTGAAAGTGTAGGCGTAAGCAACGGTAACAAACACAAGAATAACGGCAACCTACACACAAGGATTATGCAGACTCTGAGTTGGTTCATCTTCATCTGTGGCATGTGCGCCTGCGCATACGCGCAACTTGAGGCAGTGGCATCTGCGGCATTTGTGCCACTTAATCTTAATCTCAATCTCACGGAGACGCCGGCGCCGGCGCCAAGCGAGCCGGGAGTTTGGCGGCAGGCGCGTCGACGCAGCTCGATGGCGGACAGCTGCACCACCAACGGTGGCGCCACGGGCACCTGCCTCACGCGCTTCAAGTGCATGCGGCAAGGTGGCACAGTCAACGGCTACTGCGGCACCTACGGCGTCTGCTGTGAAAGTAGGTGCAACAACTCTCTTACTCAGAAAGAAAACTTCGGGATTTCGGAATGAAATCAATCAAAATCAGAAATTTGGAAATCCCGGATTTTCTTGAACCAAGTAAAAAATATATTTGATTCAAGTATGGAATTTGTTAAGTAAAGATCAAGTGTTAAGGCTTCTTTGACGACTTTATGTTAATTTAACAATAATATTAAGTATTTTTTAAACTTGATTTTTAAAATGGATTTTTTTCAATGTACTCTCACTCTCTACCTCATCTTCTTCTTCTCTTCACTCCACTCCAAAGCCAACATGGCGTGTGGCACCACAACTCGGTTGAAGCGCACCATCATCAGGAATCCTGGATCCTTTGCCAGCGGCATTTGTCAGTACACGATCGAGGCGTACAGTGCGAATGTGCAACAAGTGCGCATAGACTTCGAGCAGTTCGAGCTGCCTCAGCCGGTGGCAAGTGCAACGGACGAGCGTTTGCTGGAGTGCAAGGACTACTTTGAGGCGGGCAACTTTAAGCTGTGTGGCGTCAACAACGGCCAGCATTTGTATCTGCCCTTCAATGTGGCCGCGGGCATCGATCAGCTCACATTGACGTTTGTGGTGCCAAGTCAGGGATTAAGCCAGACGAACTGGCGCATGATTGTGACACAGCTGGAGGGGCCACAGGCCACCACCAAGCGCAGGGTCCCCACATTTGGTGGACTCGGGGGCAACTCGAACAGTCTGCAGGATCTGCGCAACATCTTTGCATCCCATCATGCAGACTACGACCTGCTGGCACCTGCTGGCTGTCATCAGTATTACACGGAGCTGACGGGCAACATACGCAGCTTCAACTACCAACCGAGCTTGGGATATCCCTACATGCCGGAGACGAGCTACACCATCTGCATCAAGTCCACGCCCAGTGCCAGCATGATTGAGTGAGTCAAGTGGCATGTGGCAAGTGAAACAAGTCGAGTAGTTCAGAGTGTCCATTCTTTTGTTGCAGATACAACTTTAGCAAATTCAGCATGTCAGTGCAAACGGATGAAGTCGAGGGCTATGATGAGGCATGCCACGCGACGGTGCATACGCCGGGCAGGCAGGAGGATTATCTGATGATACCACAGTCCCTACTGGCCAAGAATGCGGCCTATCAGCCAACCTATTACTGTGGCACCAACGATAACCTTTTGGTCTACGGTAAGTAACTTGCAACAAGCCGCATACAAACATCCTTGACCTGCTCTTGATATTGGTTTACTTTCGACCCCGCCCCTCTCAGCTTCACCGCCCTACATGCTGCACTTCTCCAGCGATGAAATGACCCTCGAGGCCTCACAGGAGACGGGCTTCAGCTTGACTTATCGCCTTCGAACATCAATGCTCTAAAGTGGCAGTGGCAAGCTGTCCAGTTAAGTGGCCACTAGATTAAGCAACAATTTAGCCGTGTGCATAGCATTTACACCCAGTTTAATATTTACACATTTATTTTACTAAAAAAAATAAAAAGGATACAATTTTATGGAAAACATTGCTGTAATTCGGCATCAATTGATTTTGAATTAGTTTACTTTAATTTTAAAATAAATATGAGTAAAGTTAATTTAAATAGATTTCGTTAAAAATATAAAACTGCAAGTTATAAAAATATTAAATATATAAAAAACCTCAGAAAAGATATAAATAAACATAAGTTTTTAATAAACATCATATTTTAATACTAAACTCTAACTTAAGTCAAAGTCGTGTAATCATAAATTGTAAATATAGAAGGCTCGCGTAATAAGTACTTTGAGCATCCCGCGATAAGAAGATTAAAATCATTAATTTTGGGGTTAAGCGTTTAGAAGTAGAAGTACAGTTGGAAGTACATTCATATAATGATCACGTTTTTTTTGATCGAATTTAATTTAATTTTTTACCAGCTAGAAAATATTTTAATCATTACATTAAATGTCTAGACAAGGACTCTGATAACTTTTGAAGAGGGATATTTTCTGGAAAAATGTCAAATTTGAAATCTTCTCTAAGATAAAATTTTGCTGGACTATAAAAAAACAGACTTTAGAGCTCGGAATTAAATATGAAAAATATGTGACTTAAATATTTTCACTAAATGATCACATATGTTTATCAAACGTTATTTATTATTATTTAAAATGTTTGTTTACTAGTCAAAATATATAGCAAAATAAATAAGAATTTTTGCAAAAATTTGTCTAAATTAAACTGCCTAATATATTTGAAAAAGGTTGTTATGCTTTTTAGGTAAAACTAAATTATATAGCCTTAAGCCGGGTATCCAGCACCGCCGAAAAAATAATTGCTGTCAAACTTCATATAAAAACAAGGGGGCTCCGCCACCAGCTCGCTTCGCTCGCCTACCCTAGGTGCGGCTACAGTCGAATGTGCTCGACTGTTAGATACCCTGTACCCTGGCACTCCGATAGCCTAATACGTATTTGCACGCCGAAGATGTGATGGTGAAATTGATGATGAAATGGTCTGCATGATCTAGTGAACCGACTTAATCTGTGAGTTTGGTTTAGATATCTCCAAAAACAGATAACAGAGATATTCCAAACAACAAAAGTTTTTGTACTAAAACTTGATTTTCGACTGATCGTTCCTATGACAGCTGTATGATAGAGTGATCCGATCCAAATCCAGAAGCCTAGGTCAAGTTTGAAGTCTTAAGGTCTTATATTCTCCGAGATCCTTGCGCTCTAACGGCCGTACATGGCTCAATCGACTCGAAAAAACTAGCCAATTCCTGACATACATTTTCCGCAGTGATGGAGACAGGCCTTTAGTGCATGGCCTATATTAAGTCGATTCTAATATTCAGGCCTGTTCCGGTTTTCACTTTTATTTTTTAGCACTCAGTGAAATGCGTTTATTCACTTTGCATTTAGGCTAAGTATTTAAAAATGCTCGTTTTTCACTTGATCGGACTAAAACTCTTCAACTTTAAGTGGTATCAATCCGAAAAATTTCTCCGAAATGATATTAGACCAGGTTAAAGAAATTCACTTCCGCAAAATCTTACGGTAAGTGAAAACCGGAACAGGCCTGATTATTTCCATTGAAAGCATCGTGTTCTAAGTACAAATCGAGCATTTAGCCGGGTTGTCAGGTGCCTTCGTGGCGCAATTGGTTAGCGCGTTCGGCTGTTAACCGAAAGGTTGGTGGTTCGAGTCCACCCGGGGGCGGATTATTATTTTGAATTTTTTGTTCTAAATTTATTTTTGTGTAAAGATAAAATAATATGTTTCTATTTATGTTAAGTGTTTTTCACTTTGCTTATTTATTTATTTATGCAAGTATTAGAATTAGCACTAAGGTCGGGCGTTTCTCGAAGAGAATAGGAAAGAAAGGATTTCAAGAAGGGAAGAGAGGTGTGCAGAGAAAAAATGTGAAAACAGCTATTATAATTTGCAAAAAGCACGAATTGTGAATGTAACGATAAAGACTTTTAGTTTAGAAAGTTCTATGTGGGAAAAGTTAGGCGTCCTAAACGGAAGCTGAAATCAATGAAATAATCAATCCCATAAAAAAAACCTCTTTACGAGGTAAAAGTCTAGTGACGAAAACATTTTCATGCCCCAAAATTTCTGATATCCAATTTTGTGACGAATAATATTAAGTTTTACACATAAATTATTTTAAACAAAATTTTTGCACTCGGCACATTGCGCTAAAATGTCTCAATTCTTCAGACCAAATAAAACTCACTGTTTTGCGCAGTGCCGAATGCAAAAATTTTGTTTAAAATAATTTATGTGTAAAACTTAATATTATTCGTCACAAAATTGGATATCAGAAATTTTGGGGCATGAAAATGTTTTCGTCACTAGACTTTTACATCGTAAAGAGGTTTTTTTTATGGGATATCAGAAATTTTTTAATAAGACATCAGAAATTTTAAAATTGCAATATTTGATGTGATTTGATGTGTAGATTTTTCTTAATTTGTCAAAATGTGGGAAAAAATACCTTATTTAACCTGTAACTGTAACTTTTAAGGTATGCCTAAGAGCTCTTCGAAATACCTTTTCAACGATATATAGATCGCATCTGTAGCTTCTATCATTTGGATGCTATGGGGGCTTAAATTTTAGCGGTTTTTAGCGATTTCCTGCTAAACTAGCGATTTTTCGAAAAAGTCGTAGAACAAACGATTCTATATTTTTGCTGCAAGCAGTGCATATTTACATGCACATTTAAAAGGTATATTCAGTTAATAGGTAATATCTTGTCCAAACGAATTTTGACAGATATGTGTTATATGTCAAAAAACGCGGAATCTAATTGCCAAAAATATATAACATATTTTAAAGCGATTTCATGTGTAGATTTTTCTAAAATCGCCAAAATGTGGAAAAAAAATACCTCTTTTCACCTGTAGCTGTTTACCTTTTTACTTAAAAAAAAAACGTTGAAGGTATGCCTAAAAGCCCTTCGAAATACCTTTTCACCGATATATAGATCGCATCTGTAGCTTCTATAGTTTGGATGCTATTCAATTTTAGCGGTTTTTAGCGATTTCCCGCTAAACTAGCGATTTTTCGAAAAAGTCGTAGAACAAACGTTTCTAGATTTTTGAGCGGGAACAAGTCCTCATTCAAACTTTTAAGCTAAATCAACGATTTGATCCATACAAACAAACAAACAGACAAACAAACAGACTGACTTTTCATCTCGTTTTGAGAAGGGCACCAAAAATTTCAAAATAATTTATCTTTTGAACCAGTAGTCGGATTTTGATGATTGAGGTGTCATTCGACGCGTATTTTTATGAGAAATATTAAAAAATTAAAAATGTTGACCAAAAGGCTCCAACGGCCCCACTAGCTCCAATCATTTAAATTTTGCCCCTTCCACTTACACCTGTTTATCTCACGAACCAGGTGAGTTTTCAAAAGTCTTAGTATGCACATTTGTAAGTTAAATTGATACCTTTCGATCGGTATATAACTCGACCTGATCGGTCAGTCATAGCAAATTTTCCATTCTTCCTGTGTATATATGCTAGTCGCCTTCGCACCCTTCGTGCTGCTTTCGTCACTAGCGCGGACTGCCGTCCGCAGTGATTTATGAAGAAAACAACACCAAGAGGTTATACTACTATACTGTACTTTATTGGAATGTGTTTTGTTAAGTCAAAGTGATTAATTTTATTTTTTCTTTTTAAATGTAGTAAAACCGAAAACTTGTATTTATATTTAATTTAAGGTTTTTGTCCCAATGAAGTCGCAATAAACTGAAGCAAATAAGGTTCTTTAACACCAATAACTTTTTACACTTTCTTCATTTGGTTCCACCAAATTAAATCTATTAGCTAAACTTAGTTTCGGCTTCCGATCAATGCAAATCTCACTGCGTAAAGCCCATTTAAGTAAATCAGTTAGCAGAACGTAAACAAAGGCCGAGCAAAGACGTTCAATATTTACCAACTTGGCCTAAATGAATATTAAAATATGTAGGTTTCTTGACATTGGCTTCGAATTAGTCACAGCTATACAAAGCTTTTACACGTCAGTTCTCTGTGAATATTTAAACTTTATTTGACTGCAAAGTTCCACCAAAATAATGATGAATTAAGTATTTAGAAACTGAAACTAAATAGAAATACACATATTATACAAATATGTGAGAAATATAAGGCTATCAATAAATAGATTGTATTATTATACACAAAACATGCATTTTTCACTTAAATAATTATCGAAACTTACAATATTGATAGTAAATTGATTTGGATTGACTACCTTACTGTTTATGACTTGACTTTAAAAATATTCTTCTTCAGTCTTAATGACAAGAAGAAACTTATTACAAGTGGGTGCACATGCATACTTACCTCGAAAAAAATACAGTCAATTACAACGACAGTATAGATATTTAAGTTATATTAATAATTTACCGTATTTTGTTACTTAATTTTATTAAAATTTTTATAAGTTAATTTGGTTAACTTGACTTAGTTGACATTAAATAATTTTAAAAAATTAAATACAGAAACTAAATATAAAATCGAATGAATAAAGAAACCAGTATAGAAATTTAATTATTATTATTCCACCTACTTTTAAATTGAACTATTATATTAAGTTAATTTATTGCTTTTTATTGTCTAAACAAGTAACTTTAGAATTTTCATTGAAATTGCAGAGAGGGAAGAAAAAATGAGAGTCTTAAAGGCATCCTTAATAAATTGAGTTAGTCAAATAATAATTGTTGGTCAAGTTATTTGTATTATGTGTCGCGTGTTACTAAAAGCTGTACAACAATAAGAAAGGGAACACTTTGAGGTCACAGAAGCGAAAAAAGAATGTGCAGGAAAACGCATTAGGAAGCCGAATCTGAACCGTAAACGAAAACTAAAGCTGAAGTTGAACTTGTTGCGGTCAGCGACACGATTATCCTTTTAGCCATGTAATTAGTGTGATTAAAGTTAAGCAGCTTTTGGTCAAAGCGCCATGGGACGCCCCTAACAAACAACAACAGCGACAAGAACGACAACAAATACAAATACGAATGGGAATAGAAATGTTAATATCATACTGGGCGTATGAGCGATAAGCCAAGAACGACGACGAACAGCAAATAAGAGAGTTCAGTGCCAAGATTGAGGCTGCTGTTTGTTCAGTTACGCACTCACCCACTTTGAGGAACTCTTTGCATAGAGACGGCACTGTGGATGCATAAAACGGGCAATTGGCAGCATTAAGATGTTGCCCCACCCACCAGCAGCACCATCAGCAGAACCATCAACATGGTGATGACTCTATCTCGTCTCTCACGTTGGCGGTTGGCCTTTCACTTTGACAAGGTGTTAGATTTTAGACACTCTGCTAATTGGCATCGCTGATCCGAGCAGCTTCTTTAGCTTCTTTCTTTTTTTTTGTATGTCTTTTCTTCTCTCATTCATATTCTTTCTTTTCTCTACTTGGAATGTTTCACACTTAACGGCGGCAGCAAGTGCAAATAAATGTAATTATGGAATAAGTCAAGCGGCAAGTATTCTATTCAATTCGACTGGGGCACGTGTGTGGGGAACTTAACACTTAATCTTGTTGTCAATATTGATGATTGGCTGGCAATGTCGAGTGCTTCTGTGTCATATGTTTTATGGATTAACATTCTTCTCACCTTGGCTATGTAAACACACAGAAATACACAGAAAAGAGCCAACTAAAGCTGTGTTTCATGTTGATTGGCCATTAAACAGCTACCGCCTCCAGACAATAACAACAACAACAATAATAGCTATGAGAACTCGTATGAATATTCATAATGGCGACCAATTTGTTGTTGTTAATCTTGAGGCAATAATTGTACAATTTATATGTTAAGCAGTCGCATTTCGTGTCTCAGGTACAAAATGAAGCTCATAAATTAAGTGCCAACTAAATTGCAACAAGGTGCAAACAAAGTGCAGCACTCTCCAGCACTCCCTCTCTGTCTCTCCCTCTGTTTCTGTCTCTTTCTTGCTGCACATAAAGGATTGTGGCAGGCAACCTTCCTGCCCCTCCTCCCACTTGAATGTGACGCGACGCAGCTGCAGTGAAAATAACGAAAATGCATTTTAAAACTGGCCAAAAGCAAACGAGCCAAAAAGGCGAAGGGCGCCACTTGGCAGTTCACTGGACACTCGACACTTGCCGCCTCTTCCTCTTCCTCTTCCCCTCGCTCGCTCTCTCTCTCCCCTTGCTCCTTGTGTATTTAAGTAATGATTTTGCAAAATATGCGCAAAAGTGCCAACAGCAACACCGCAATATGGTGCCCCTAAATGGACTGTAACCGGAAGTGCGAATAGCGCGCAGCTGGGACAGGACGACAGACAGACAGAGAGACGGACAGACAGAGACCCAAAAGATGTTGCAACTTGCTGCCTGTCTAATAAAGTGTGACCAAAAGGCACACAAACACACACACACACACACACTCGGAGTCACAGACACAGAAAGAAAGAAAAGGAGATGAGGACACAGTTGAACAAGCAGTAAAGGCTTTAAAGCTTTAAGCTTTTTGGCTAATAAGCATACACAACAATTTATCATGGCCACACACACACACACACACAGACGGACAGACAGATAGACAGAGATGGCATTAAGTGCGGAAAATGTATGCAAAACTGGATCACAACTGACAGCGGCCTCAATTTTTGTTCGGGGACAGGAAAGGCTGGTCAGCACCGGAAACGGAAATTGTAACGAGCATGTAAGGCGTCCTCATCGTCCATTTGGGTTCTGTGTTGTCTTATCAACACATTGGGTCGTGAACAACGTTGAAAATGAAACGAAAATATTGCAACTGTCCCTTGATGTTGCTTCCCTTTCCATATGGAGCGAGAGTATTTTTTTGTTTTTTTTTCAGCCTGTTTCCTTCTAAAGATACAAGCAATAAAATCGAAATACAATTGCAATGAAGCACACACACACACACACACAGTTTCTTTTTATTTTTGGTGTGGCATGCGGCGTGAGAATTTTACGATTGCTGCAAACTGAAAACTGAAGGCTGAAAGCTGCAAACTGAGGCTCATTCACGTGCATTTTGTGTGATGTGGAGGTGTAAGTGTGTGTGTGTGTGTGTGTCTGCTGGGTATGCATTTTTGCTGATTTTCATGGCATATTTTACAGTGCATGTAAATACATGCACACTGTTGCAAGTGCGTTCGATTCTGTATTGTGTGTGTATCGGCAAGAAATAAAATTGAAATGAAATATGCAAACATGAAAAATATGCGAAAGACCGAAATATGCTACGAAAAAATTGCAAATACATACACCAGCAGCGATTGCAAACGCACACACACAAACACACACACACATATAGAGTTGCAACACGCCCACTGGCTGCGATTTATTGCATTATCAATAAAGTGAATAAATTTTGAGGTTATTGTGGCGTGATAACGGCCATTTTTCGTTTTTGTTGTGCCTTACACTCTGTGTGTGTGTGTGGGTGTGTGTGTGCATGGTAACGCTGTGTAAATGGCGCTGTTAATTAAAATATCACAGACAAAACCCACTTGGCCATCTTGTTGCATGCCCCTTGCCAACAACAATTAACTGATTAAGTGTTTAAGTGTTTAAGCCACATGGCTTAAATCTCGTTACCCGTTTAACACGGCACCCAAAGCGTTGGCTACAAACTATTTAAGTTACGGTATTAAGCTCCATAATATCCTCTTTTCAATACAAAAATGTTGACCTTTTTTGTATGTATGTAGTTTTATTGAGATATAACTAACTTAAGTTGTAAGCTTTTTTACCGACACTTTTGTTAAAAAAACATCGGTGATGTGTAGGCACTCGGAATCAAAAATCCGTCGGCCTTTCAGCGGTGATCACCGATGTATGTATGTTCATGTTCTATATCCCATGCCATTCAAATGTAGTAGGCATTATTGTTTGAAATTATAGAGAGTGTGACTAGATTCGATGAGAGCATAAGCCGGTGGCATTTTGGTTTGACAGTCGATGTAAATAATTTGAATGGTTAATTCCCCGACGCGTCGTTGAAAAGTGTCTGTGAAAATTCGTCTGACGGGGACCTAAAACCCTGCACTTTTTGACCACTAAAAATAAATAATCAGGCCTGTTCCGGTTATCACTTTCGGAAAGATTTTGCGGATTGAATTCACGTGACATTGAGCTAGTGAGTTTAAATTCGGCAGGGATAAATCGATGATTTTGGCATGCTTAGCATAAAATTAAAGTAAAAAAAAAATATTTATAAAATAATCCAATGTTATAGGAATAATGCAACATCATCAGATAAACAAACAGTAATTTATTTGATTTTTAAATAATTTTTATTTCATCATGCCTCAAAATCGATAAGACTCTAACCTAATATTTTTGTCGGATGTGCTCGACTTGTTCTAATTTCCGCAAGAATTTGTGAAAATGAATGGGAAGTTTATTAGGGCTGCCCTTGTATGTGAGAAAAGTAGTAAATATTTTGGGACAAATTTTAAACCACAATTTAAGTGGTGTTAAGCATTGCATAAAATAATGAATTAAATTTCTGCTTTTTAAAATGCAAGTTTGGACAAAACCGTTTGTTATTTAATGCAAAAAAATCAGATTTATTTTGTAAGCAAACACTAAAACTATTGACAACTCTGCAAAAATACTTTTCTCAACACTGAAATCAACCCGCACTTTCAAAAATACAAAAGTTATAACAAAAATCGGTTTAACCATTGAAAAATTCTTTAATTTGTTATTAAATAAATAAATGATGAATTAATTACACATTTTGATATTTTCACTCAGAACATTTTCCAGCACTGTTCTGCTAAAAATTACTCAACACAATAATGGGATTCCGGTAAGCGTTTTAGATTTGGTTTAGATTTCGCAGTCAGCCGTTCACAGCTGCTCCATTCAAAATTTTCAGTGTGCCCAGAGCAAATCAGGGAAATGTGGTCTTACTAAAGCCCCATTTAGACGAGCACTTTTTCACCGACACTTTTTGTCACATTTTGTCAAAAAGCTGTCCGTGTGGCGTAACCACACAAAATTTCAAAGCGTCGGTAGAAAACTAACGCTCACCGAAGGAAGTAGAACACGTTATTTTCCATCGGTGAGCGATGGTGAACGACAGGGACGGTTTTTTGACAAAAAGTATCGGTTTTTTGACAAAAAACCGTCCCTGTCGCTCACCATCGCTCACCGATGGAATATAACGTGTTCTACTTCCTTCGGTGAGCGTTAGTTTTCTACCGACGCTTTGAAATTTTGTGTGGTTACGCCACACGGACAGCTTTTTGACAAAATGTGACAAAAAGTGTCGGTGAAAAAGTGCTCGTCTAAATGGGGCTTAATTGATTTCGTAAAATCAGCATTTCATTTTGATTTGGTTTCAACTCAAAACTGTGTCAGCTGTGTGTCATATGGTGTTTGTTTACATTGCAAATCTGCGAATATTCAATAAAAACATATTCGATGAGCAAACTTTCGTTTATAAATATCCTTTCCTGACTTTCTTTCAGCATTTTGTGCAATTGTGCCCATTTTTGTATACTTTTTAGTTGTCAATTAGCTGTTCGCCCAGGCTGTCAGCTGTTCACGAAATCTAAAACTAATCAGTGTGCAAAAAGGGTCGTTCCGTCAACTGACTTAGATTTGGTTGAAAATAATCTAAACCAAATCTAAAACGCTTACCGGAATCCCATTAAAGTGTGAGGGAAGTTCGGAGGGTAATTCGCAGGAAATGTAAAGGGATTTTAGGGGAAATTCGGTCAAATCTTGCGGATTGAAATTCGCAAAAAACAAGTGAAAACCGGAACAGGCCTGATTATCACTTGTGGGCTACATTCTAGCCGGTGGTCTGGCAATAATATCTTTGGCCTATATTTTGCTTAAAAATATTTACACACGCGTTAGCATTTTTATATTTCTATTAACATAAAAAATGTGTTAAAGATTCAGCCATTTATCCAGAAATAAAAATTTGAATTGTACTTTTTAAATTTCACTTTTACTTAGCTTCGACTAGTCATGCATACACTGGAGAACGGATTTATTGGCGCAGCATTATGACATTTGGGGGCTAATCGTTAACAAATTGGCATCAATAGAAAGGTCTTTAAAAATTTTGTTTAAATGGAAGAAAAATTACTTTACCTGGTTTTGTAAACGTCAAAAAAAAATCGAGCCCAACATAGTATTAAAATATATAAATCGACAAAAATTAATCGCGTTGTTTCCATATCTTCAAAAAAAAAAAAAAATTATCAATTTAAAAAAAAATATTAAAAGAAACCGTAGTTTTAAATTAAAAATAAATTTCTCAATGTGGCGAATTTCAAACTTTTATAACTTTGCTCAAACTAAACAGATTATTAAGTAGAATGTCATTATGATCATGGCTTGTACCTTAATTTAATTCAGAATTCAATATTATTAATTAAATAAAAATTTTTTTTTTCGTCAGAGTGCGATATGGTTATTATTACACACATATCGATAGTAAATCTGAACAATAATCGCTGACACGATAGTCATTCGCATGTACGATATGTGAATTTTTGGGCAGCCCTGACGAAGCCAACTTATTCAACATCTGATCATTTCGAATTGCATCAGCGTCAACTTAAGACTTGCAATTTTTAGAATCTTGAAAATAATATCCACGCTAATGAAGAATTGAATTAAATTGAATTGCTTACTAGCTGCTGGATTGCGGGATTATTTGCTTGGTGACCTTATTGAGGTGAGCACAAGGCACTGTATTGCATTTTTATGTGTATTAAAGAAGCTTTTAGCTATTGTTTAATCAGTAAATTAATAGGTTTTGTGGGCGTCCCAACGACAACAACAATTAAAGCATTTGCACCCCGCTTAAGTTCATCTATGTTCTCGGCAGCATTAGCTACGTTTTCAAGTGCGCCCAAAGTCTTCATCTTTATGCTTGACGTTTTCTGCAATCTCTTAGTTCATTAAAATGTCTTTAAATACATTTATTATACGTGCGCGAGCACATAAGTTTAAAGTAGATCAGAGTCTGGGGCTCTACGTCGTATTACAAAATGCTGCATGGAGGATTTCATCGGATATTTGTATAGGTAAGTAAAACCTTTCCAACCTGAACCATGCATAATAAATGCAGCGTACTTATAATAAAGTGACACTAATGTAGTGAATTTAATGATATATACAATTCCTAAAAGTTGCGTTAGACGAGCGTTTTTCCACCGACACTTTCTGTTAAATAACCGACGGTATCGTGTGAAGATTTAGAATTTAAAAATATTTGGCTTTTCAGCGATGCTCAGCGATGAAAATATCGGGCTAACGCTTTTTTGTAAGAAATTGATCAGAGTGTGACCAGATTCTGTGTGAACAAAAACCGATGGGATTTTGGTATGAAAACCGATGCGAATTATAAAAACTTAAGTGAACAAATGAAATTTGTCAGTGAATGACGTCTTGAATTATTGTTGTGAAGATGAAATCCATTTCAGCTGTTTTTTCTTCGATAGCCATGAATTATATCAAGAATTCGGTAAGTGAAGGTAATGTAATAGGCTAATTACACTGAGCACATCTACGGGGAACGCATGGGAATAATGGTAGATGTGAAACACCGATTCACATAGCCAACATCTAACATCTAACATCAATTTGTCACTTCACGTCAAAACTTTGTAAACAAAATTGTAAAATTTTTCTCTTCATATAAAATGAGTTTTGATGTGGAATTGGCTGGGTTTGATGGCATTGGACACATCTAACGAAATGAATAGTCAAGATTGAGAAGAAGGGAGACTATTACCAAGAAGTCGACTTGTCGCGTACTGCCAATTTAAATAACATACACCAACTGCAAATCTACTAATTAAGAAATAAATTAAAAATTCAACAAAATTAAATATTTTTAAGTTATTTATTTATTTAAAGTGAGTTCGAGCCCTTGATGCTCCTCGCGAGATTTGCGCTGCTCTTTCTTCACGTGCAGCCTCTTCCGAACTATTTTAATCTGCTAGGCTTGGTGCGCTTTGCTGCATATACTCTGGTTTTGAGTTGGCTGGTCTTGGTACTGGTACTGGTAAGATCAAACTTGATCGAGTCTTCCATATATTCCATGAAAAACTGCAATAAGGGCATGACTTTTACATTATTTACGTGCTAATATAATCAACTACAAAAACTTACTGCAGATTTTCATAGTCGGCAAGTTTATTTCTGTGCGGACATCTATCTAACCATCTGGTTTTCGAGCTTAACCGCCATTAATGTGGGACCTTTTGAGCGCTCCTCTTTGGTTTCCAATATTTGGCTAGCAATTCTTTTCTTGAGCTTCTTAGTTAAAGAAAAAAGGTTAAATATTAGCGAAAATAATTTAAAAACCATTTTTACTTACATGATTTAGACAATTTCCATTGTTTTGTTTGTTTTCCATTTGTTTTTGCCATTCATTTTAGATGACATTGTTTACATTTTCGTACCGAATGGCAAATTTCTAGTGTTGCATTCGAAAAAAATCGGCTCCAAACCGATTAGAAACGTTTGAAATAGGAACATCAGTAGGAGATGGTGGAACGGATGGGGAAATTTCGGCACGGGTAAAACTATAGGCACATCAAAAAATTTGATGGCAGATGTTAGATGTTGCTCAGTGTGAAAAGGCTATAAGCCTACGCATAACATTAAATCAGGAATTTTTCTCAATGAAACAACGCAAACTCATACGGAGGGTTAAGACGCAGATCTCTGCAAAAATCAGGTGGCTCTTTCGTTAGAAATCGAATATCATCTGAATATCCAATTTCCCCCTTTCCTTTAATCTATTTCTATATGTCTATCAAAATTATTAAGATCGGGAGCAGGTATTGAGACAGGTTAATGAACCCATTCATTTTATGTTCTGTTTTGTTTGCCAATGCCGACAACATAAATTTCACATAGGATATACATTTTAAAATTGTTAAAGAATCATTAACTCAAGGTTTTATTAGGCAACTCCTAAATTTTTCTGCCAACTTCAACGACATCTGAAATAAACGAAGTAAACTAATCGAGATTGTACCTTTATTACATATTTCAATTTTGCACTAAATTGACCTACTTAAAAAAGCACCAAGCTCTAAAACTGTCAACAAACGAGAACACTCGCCACAAGCCGCTAAGAATCGTTCAACTGTAGCATTCCTTTACTCATTTGTTGTTTTTTGTTGGGAATTTCGTTTGTTTTCCCACCTGAAGTTCGATTAACGCATTTGGCGAATTAGTGGGTTCAATGTTTGTTCATCTGTCTGTCTGTTGATTTGATATTTACCAAATGTCTTGAGTCAATTCCGTGGGATGCACATAATTATGGCAAATGTGTAAGCTTTAACAGTCAATGTTGGCCAAGTTCCCCTCGCTTCGCTCTTGCTCTCTCTCTCTCTCTCTGTCTTTGTTAGCTGTTATTCCAATAAACTGGTCGACACACTCGGCAATTGTTTGAACTATGAAATTCCCATCAATAGAAATTTTCAGAATTTATGCAAAACGCCACTGATGCAACACATACAAGCAAACACACAAACAAATAAACAAACAAAACATAACACACACACACAGACACAGACACACAAATTTTGACACCTCATGTGTGTGTGTGTGTGTATTGTATGAGTTATAATATGTTAATAGCTGCCGTTTGCATGTTTACATTTTGAATAATTACCGTTATGCGTTTGCATGAAGTATTGTTGTTGTTGTTTTCAAATGAGCTATATTATGTATTGCAGCATGTTTGAAATAAGTACGATTAGTTGTTGCAATCAACTTTACAGAGAGAGAGAAATCAACATTCTCATCATTGCAATGTGTCCAATTTCCATTGAGCGGGTTGAGTGTATGACATCAGCTCCAAGCACCTTTCGCATCATGCTCATGCCCATTAAAAATCAACCCCTGACGGAGTCAAATTCTTCCTCCCCCTAGACACCCTCTCCCCTCACTCCCCTTTACCCTCTTTGCACACAGCAGGCAGCCAAATGAGCGAGCTGAGCGAACGTTTTAATAAATTTGTAAACAGATTTGTTAATTTTAGCATTAAATTTTGATGAGAATTTGGCCATATTGTGCACGAAGCAACTTGTGTGTGTCTGTATGTCGGTGTGTATATCTGTGTGTGTGTGCTGGCGTTGGTGTTAAGTATGCGTGTTCAACACAAATAACGATAAAAACACAAAGTTAACTGCAAATTCGTGGGATGAGAAGAGAGAGGCAGAAGCAGCAGAGTTGGATTTTTAACTTGACTCTGTATCTCTATCTCTCACTAGCTCTGTCTCACTCTCTCTCTGTCTCTCTTTCTGTATGCGCTTAAAGGCATTGTAAGCCAACCAACAACAATGTCGACAAAAGGCGTAAGAATTTAATGAAAATCATTAACAAAGTGTAGCTGAAACTTTAAGATTGACAGGGGATGATAGCAGGGGAGGAGGGTGAAGGAGGATGGGGGAGGAGGCAACGTTGTAACCAAGTTTATGATGAGCCACGAAAATTAAGACTACAAATGTTTGTTTGGCTTAAATGAGTTTGCCAGTCAGGTCGCTGTCATCTTGTGTGTGTTTTTCAGGGCTCAACCAATAAAAACGGCACAGAACTGACGAAAAGTTTTCAACTTGAAATGATGGAACTGCCAAGGGGGTAAGTGGAGGAAAAGATGACAATGGGGGTGGAGGGAGCTTACATAATGAATGAACTGAACGGCCCGTGTGCTTTTTATGGCCATGTTAATTATTAGATTGAATTCAAAATGAGACTTTTGACTTTTTGTATTGTTGAGGCTCGCTTCAAATTTAAATGGTCAGCGCAAATGACTTTCACTGGGCCATCTAACGCTTTTGGGGTCATAGCAAGGCCAAAAACAACAGCAACAAAAGGCATAGGTAATAAGGATAATGTGCGCCTCTTCCTGACCAAAGCCAAATAGGACCAAGAATTCAAAGAGAAATAAAAACATTCACATTTCTAATTGCATTTGCAACAATTTCGTGCTGCTGTCGCGGTTGCAATTAACGCGAATGTGCAAAAAATGAAAATAAATGTCACCCACTTTTGTGGGCGGCTCAACGCCTTTCAATGCGCCTAACAGTCGCGAATGCGTTGAACTTTGACTTTGTAATTCCCGCAGTGGAATGTGCTAGAATTAAACGCGTCAGCGGCATTAAGGCCAAATGCTTAAACGATTCTTGATTATTTGTTGTGGCAAAGCGAAGCTGTGAATCTGTATAAGCTACTCTTTTGCATTGAGCTACACTTTACACAAATTTACATACACAACTAATATAATTTCAGGGATTTCTAATCAGCCTTTAATTAACACTAATGATGATATCACTTTCGAAACACTTTCGCTAAATATGTTTTTAAGAAACCATGTAATCATTTAAATACATTTTGTTTTAAAAGAATCAAGTATAATTATTTGAACTTTAAAGTTACTTTGCTTGCTGTTTAGTTATACAACTTCGATCCGAATTCGAATTCAAAATGAAGTGTCCAGAAATAAGTGATCATGTTAGAGTTGAACATTTGCGTACAAAGATCGACCGATTGATAATGTCTCGCTTAATACTCGTAATCGAGCTTAAAAACGGAAAAACAGACTAATATAGAAATTAAGGAGCAAATGATTCGTTATCTGTCCGATTTCGGAGACGAGGGCGAGCGTTTTCTGCGTCTGAAATCTGCAAAAGATATCATTAAAAACTGGCGAACGAGACTTTTATAAGCTATCGAAAACTTAGCTATAAATGATTCGATTCGAGTCCGATTTCAAATCCGATGGTAAACATTTTGCACGTCACGATAGCTCACGATTACGATGTTATTTTATTTTCCTTTATACTTTACTATAACAAACTACTGAAATTAAATTAATTGTTTCGAAAATGTTTTTAATTTTTAGTTATACCATAAATAAACTTGTGTACTTATCAGCTCTTAGCTCTTCAAATTAAGCTATAATTATATTTTGCGAGTAAACAAACTAAAAATATTTATTTTCTATTATAAATGTTTTTAAAAGTATCTTAAAGATAGCAAGCGTTAAACTTTTCTCAAAATCTAGAGGAATATATTTAAAAAGAAATCGCGATTCCTTGATTAAATAATTTATTTACCATCTAATGCGTCACATTATTACCCATCTCTTTCTCTCTCTTTAGAGGTTGCTTTATAACCGCAAAAATGCGGCATTTAGCTGCCACATTTTGTTGCGCGTTCAACTTTAAAACATAATATGCCCCAAACGCGCCAGCGCTCAAAAGTAGGCAACACAATTTAAATAAATTTTCAGCTAATTTGTAAAATGAGCCCAGTGAAAAGTTTGTTTTTATTTCCCTCTACGCTTTCGCTTTTTGCTGCGATTTAAATATGCTGAGAGCTATTAAATATATACACATATATTTTAATATTAGGGGAGGAGGCTTAGAGCAGAGGGGTGGTTCGAGGGGCGGGGACAATGGGCGGACAGTGCGTGAAAGTTTTTTGGGGCCCGTCTCATTTCAATTTGTGTGTCGTGCTGTTTGGCCTGTTAGCCGCCCGCTGGCAGGACATGCCCCTGCCCTGCCCCTGCCCCTCATCCTCAAACACACAGTGGACCATCAATGTTGTCTGCCTGTGGTCGACTGTCAACGCTGCGTATTGTTGTTGTTGTTGTTGTTGTGTTGCGTGTTTCCGCTTTTTGACAGAGATTAAAAATTTTTCAATTTTCCATGGCATAAGCGCAACTCTCAAATCGCAGCGTTTCGTTTGTTTAGCAGAGGGAGGGAGGAAGGGAATAGGTACTGCTTATGCAACCAGGAAGTTGTGCCTTCACACACACACACACACACCCGCAGCTGTGGACATTAGCTGTGGTATTATAGCATTTTTGTGGCTTTCTTCTTTGTTGTCCTTGGCCAATGGCAAACGGAGATTAATGTTTTGGTTAGTTGCCAATAAAGCCAACAAATGCAAGGCCAAAAATAAATACACACACACTCAATCAGGCGAAATGTAGGACAGTTTGCTTTGGTATTTTGAATAAGCCCAATCAAAGACCAAGCAAATGAGCTTCATGGACGTTGACGCGTTTTTCAATTAACTTAATGTGCATAAAAAACATGTCGAAAGTCGCACACAAACACACACATATATTTATTCATATATGTATATAAACTACACACAGGAAAGTAAAGCGAGCAGCATACTGGTGGGCAAAAATAAAAACAACCGAGCAATACGTTGAAAATTTATGACATTTTGTTTTTTTATGGCCAACAGCGTCGGTGTCGATATCCGATATGCGCTCGATTGGCCCACAGGTGCTGCAGGGTAAAAAGACCTGTGTATGTGAGAGTGTGTGTGTTGCAGGTGTGTGTGGGTGAAGAGAAGGAGCTGCGCTGTCAATTCAATCAAATGCTTCATACATCAATGGACAGCGACAGCATTGCTTGCATATGTACCAAACACGTATGCAGATGTGCCACATTTTGAAAGGAGAGGAGAGATGTGAGAAGAGAAGGGGAGGGGAGGCAACCCTTTGCAAAAAGAGAACAACAACAATATACTGTAACATCATCTATGTAGTACAACACTAACAAAACACGAACGATGCCACTAAGCGACAGTAAAGTGCAAAATTCTTTGCATGAAATGTCGATGAAATTCATAAAAACAGCTCACGTTTTATTGAAATAAAATATTTATGTAATGGACAGTGAACTGT
Organism: Drosophila subquinaria; assembly: GCA_037043405.1. Taxonomy (NCBI): domain Eukaryota; kingdom Metazoa; phylum Arthropoda; class Insecta; order Diptera; family Drosophilidae; genus Drosophila; species Drosophila subquinaria. Next base: position 398,886 of record JBAMBL010002886.1, on the reverse strand, counting down.
TTGTTGTTGTTACTGTTACACTCACTCTCACTCTTACACTTACTGTTACTGTTATTATTGTTGTTCTTGTTGCTGAGGCTAAAGTTTAACATGCGGTGAAAACTGGGCAAAACATGCAGATGGAGTAGCTACATATGTATATATACATATGTATTTAACTGGATCTCTAACCAACGAATTTGTATAAACTCCCCCACGGTATGGTTACCCCCCTTTCCACTACCCCTAAGGTCACCCTCTGTGTGTGTTGTTGTTGCTGTTGCGGTTACATTTCAAGTCGTAAATTTGTCGCACGTAAAGGTTTAAGCAGCCATGTTACGATCCCGCCTCTCACCCATCGTCTCCCCGCCCTCAGCTGCCTTGCCTTGCGTGACTAAAAGGTTCATCAGATAGCCCAGAAAATTATGTTTCTTCTCTCGCTGCCCACTCACCCCTCACATCCTGCTGTCCTGCGCTCCGTCTACCTGCCTCGTCGTGTGGCAGAGTCAAAAATTCATTGAATTGCGGCCGCTGCATTATTAATAAGCCCGACAAAATTGTTGTTGCCTGCTACTTGGGAACACTTCGTGGATGATGTGCTTTTTGACTGTGCTTTGCTGGGCTGTGAGCAGGAGCTGTGAGAAGGATATGCGAATAAGGATAAGGGGCATGCCCCCCCCCCCCCCAAAAACTGCAAACGCAATTGAAACGTGCGACGGCAACTTTAACAGTCGTCTTGCATTTATTTCAATTTACCGTCTACGGTCTACGATTCCATACCAAATGTTGTTGTTGTTGCTATTATTGTTCTTGCTGCTGTTGTTGTTGTTGTTGTTGTGGTACTTTTGTTCATGGAGCAGTCACAATTCTTTTGTCTTTTAACTGCCTTTTGGGTCTGTCGCACGTTTCTTTTCCTCTTGCTTTCCTTCTCTTTCGCTTTGCCTTAGCCTTTGGTTTTACTTTGGGTTTGTCTGCGCTTGAATTTGCCTGCCACACGAAACGTTGCATAGTTTTTTGGGGCTGTGCGATAAACAAAAGAAATGGGAAACGTGGCAATATAGGAAAGGCAGAAAGGAAAGAGACTGAGGAGAACGACTTGAGTTTTGGCTTCTTTGTGAGTTTTTGGCTAAAGTGCCGCAGCAATTGATTATGAGAAGCTCTTCAGCACAGCAGTCAATGAACTGATATCAAATGTCCTTGAGAAGTTTATCGGAATATTAACACAAAGTTCCGGTTTTTTATTTATTTATTTATTTAATGTCAACTTAGAGCAGCTGATCAATTAAGTAAAAATTAAAGTATAAGTTAATTAATATAAAAATTAAATTAAATATTTTTAGTTATATTTAACTTAACTGAAAAGATAAAAAGTTAATTAAAAAAATTGAAAAATATAAATTAAACATCTGGGGGTAGTAAAAATTATGAAATGTGCTTGTGTTAAAATTTAAAATGGTTAAAAAGACTTAACAAAAATGCGTGATAATTCTATATTATAGAAGATAAAAATAAACAAAAAAAATAAATAAATAAGATTTGAGTGTAAAATAAATTGCATGTTAGAATCATGATTAAATAAATTTTCTGATGGAAAGTGAATTCATTTTTGATTCGAAAATCTTAAATTTAGGCTTACTTATTTCTTGGTGTAATAAATAATTAGCATCTTGTTCTCTTCTTAAAAACTCCAGCTACTTACATATAAGCATAAAGGATCATTCAATAGCATTTAAAATATGAAAATCAGTTTAAACCGCTTTATAGTCAAACTGATTTCGGCTTAGAAAAGTTATGACAGTTATATTTCTGTTATCAGACAAAAATTTGAATTGTACACCTAAATTTGTTCTTTAATAAATTTCTTACACCTAATTCTTTCTTTTAAAACTAATGCTACTTATAAGCATGAAGAATCATTCATTAGCATTTATAATGTAAGCAATCGGATAAGATAAAGAAACCTCTTTATAGTCGAAGTGAGTTTGTTTGGCACAGGGCCAACGCAGGACGTGGACAAATGTTTTTTGCATTGATTGATTTTTCATTACATATGAACGACATCCGCTGGGGCCAACGGGTGGAAGGGGGAGCGGAGAGGGAGCCAGGACATGCAAGGCATGGTCACCATGGACATTAAACTCTCGACTGTTTGTGTGTGTGTGTGTGTGTGTCTTTGCCTGAATGTTTACCACTTCCGGTTTCCGCAACAGCAACAGTCGACCAATGAAATCGGCAACAATGGCAAACGGCAATTGCAACTGCAACTGCAACAGCAACAGCAAAAGCAACAGCAGCTGAAATTTGTTGAGCAGACACTGAGAACGAGTTGCTGGCAGTTGCAGCAGCAATTGTGACAATGAAACAACTGCATTTTTGGCAGCACACACACACACATCCAGATGGAGAGAGAATCGTTTGTTTCACATTTCCGTCACACATGCGAACCGCCCACATGTGTCAATGTGGACAAGTTCAGTTTAAGCGAAGCTGCCACACGATTGCCATACAGGACCAGCATCAGCCTCAGCATCAGCATCAGCAGCAGTAACAGTAACAGGACAAAGGCAGACTGGGCATTTAGCTGCCCTGTAGTGGAAAGAGAGAGAAAGAGAGGTGGGGAGCGAAAGGAACCTTAGTAGGGAATTGAGGATATCTTGGTGCCTCTGCTCTTTGACACGCGCTCGATTGCAATTTCGTTTTTGCATGTGAAAATGTGTGTAAGTGTGCAAGTGTGTGTGTAAGCAAAATGTATAAAATGACTGGCAGCCGGCAGCCCGCACAGCAGTAGCAGCAGTTTCTTTCCCCTCGCATCCTGCCCCCTTGCCAAGGAGGCAACCCTTGCACTATGGGCAATTTTTTGATTCTTACGGCATTAACTCTATACAAAAAGATAGAGCTTTGTTGGATGTACGTTAGTTGGAATAAGGTACAATTTTGGATTTTTAAACCCGTTACTTAAAAAATAAGTTAAAGGGCATATATTGAATTCGTATAAATGAATGCAACAGGGAGAAGGAAGCATCTCCGACCCTATAAAGTGTATATATTTATCCGTTTGTTTGTCCGTCTCAGAGACTATAATAGCTAGAGGAACCAAATTTGACACACAGACTTCTATGAACCCTACGCAGGTCACGTTTGCTTCAAATTTTTGCTACGCCCCTTCCCGCCTACGCAAATCGCGAAAAGCCACAACACTCATAGTTTTTAAAAGATTATGTGAATTTTGGTAATCAACGTTATCTATTATTATAAGCTGTTATCCTACTTCATCGCATTAAGATCCGCCAACCGTAACGGTAGTAATGGCTTCTTTTTTTAAAAGAAATAGTAGTAATTTCTGATTTAAGTTTCAAGCAATGTAAAGCATGAAATTAAAATATTTTAAATTTATTTAAATAAGTTACAGGTATCCTATAGTCGGGAGCTCGACTTCCCAATATTTTTTTTTTTTTTTAATTTAGCCACCCCCTAACCCCCTCTCCATCAGACACGAAGAAAAAGAAAGTTAATTTGTAAGCATAAAGCTAAAAACTTGAAATTTTGCATGTTGGTAATTTAAAAATTCTTTTACTTGTTTTATTCGATCACATCTTCATCTTCCTCTCCGTCTGCGAAGGGATTCGGCTTTCTGTCATAAGTTTCCACTATTGACATGTGGCCACAAAAACACTAAATATAACTAAATATAACACAAACCAATAGAACATAAATAACTAACCTTATAGTATATAATATTATTCAAATTATTGATAATTAAACATTCGGACAGCTGACTTTAAATTTTTTAAAACTATTTTTTCTGTAGGATGGACATTTATTCACTGGAATTTGTAAATAAGGTTTAAAAATGTTACACATATTATTATGCGGTTTGTGCCACAAAAACGGGAATTGTGCCCAATATGGATTGTGTGTTGCACTGTGAGTCAAATTGCTCAAATGTCCCGCAAATGCTGTTCATGTGCCATTTGAGGCTCGAATTCGCTTTAAAGTAACATTTTTCATTTGCATCGCCAGTGCTAATGGTGTGCGTGTGTGTGTGTGTGTGTATGTGTGCAAATATGCAATATCCTGTGCGGCGACAACGACTTGAAGTCTTTGTCCCTGTGTGATGTCGCTGTGCCACATCTTTGAATAGAGCACACGAGTGCCAATGTTTGTCATTTTCGAGGCCTGTTAATTTTGTACTAAAATCGATTTTTCATACGACCCGTTGTCCCGTTGTCTCACGCCCCCAGCATTGATCGTTTTGCTTCAGACTGTGTGACTGTGGAAAATTGCCGGAAAATATTGAATGCAGAGTCTGTCCGTGTGTGTGTGGCGATGTGTCTGGCATTCCCATGTGTGCGGCATGTTTAACCTCGTTTGCAGGCAGCAACAACGACAACAACAACAAAGAGTCCAAATAGTAGTTGCAACAGAAACACAAAAACAGACAATAAGAGAGAGAGAGAGAGAGAGACAGACAGTTGTCTAATGTTTTATTGCTGCTTGCAATTGCTATTTTGGCCTCAGACGTCGTTTGCAAGCTGCATGCGGCATGCTGCAAGTGGCAAGCACCAATTGCAATTGTATAAGACTTAAATTAATTAATTTGCCACAGAGACACACACACACACACCATTGTATATAACTCTCCCACACAGACAGGGTAAATCCTTTGGCAAGTGTCTGGCCTAATGAGTTGATGCCGCTCAATGCTCGAGCTTGCCACGTTGCCGTAGCAATTGGCTGTCGCTTATGCAACGGCCACAGTGGCTGCCAAAAAGTAATGTGACAGACGAACTGCTTAGTTTACAAACAAGTCAGCTGCACATATACGACTGTCACATACCACGTAAAAATATGCATATAAATCTAGCAAAAAATAAAACACGGCTAATTCCTAATATCTCAGGTTTTTGTAAATGCTATAAATGTTATAAATACCACGATAGTTCAATGTTATTTATTATTTCTTTTTTCTAAATGATAAGTGAGTTTATTACAACGATTTATAGATACTTCTCCTTGTGTCTTCGATATAACGATAATATTTTGTTTTACAATGACAATTCTCTTTACATAACAGTGTCAAGATTTGATTAATTTATCGATAGTTTAGTGTACAAAATTATTAAATATTTTTATTTGTCGATAATGATTGCTTTTAGTACTGATGTAAATCCAAAAACTGAATCGAATTTAATGTAAAAATCGACCAAACAATAATTGATTTGTCGATATATTTTCAAATATTAACGATATATTGAGTTTTTCCAAAATAAATTTGAAAGAAGTCGTACTTGTTTTTTTGATTGATCATTATTTGTTCAAAATTCATTAATCATTCAATTGTTTTTAATTTCATTAAATTATTATTATTTTCGCCAGAATGCAAGAAATTCAAAAATTCATAATTTAAAGCCCCAAGGTTAACTTACAATCAACTTATTTTGTCATAATATGTAGAAAACAACACTTTAAACTTGATTCTGAGACAGTTCAATATTTTGCAAAAATCATGCCAAATTGATCAAAAATGTGACTTGTAAAGTTGCTAGGTCTAAAATCAGACCAACTTTAAGTATTCATAACTTTGTTAAAACTGACCAAAAACTTTTTCAAAAACACAAATTTGTAAGTCGCAAGATTTAACATTTAAGCAACTCCTGTCATAATCCACAAAACTTAATTCTGCAAATTAACTTAGGCAAACAAACTCTAGTGAGTTGTCAAATTTACATTAAAATCGATTAAATTAACTCGATTGATGCTTAAAATAATGATCGAGTTAATGTACGTGAACATCAATTCCGCGAATATTGAGTTGTCTATTATTCGATATATTTTTACATCACTAGAGTATAGTTTTCAGTCTCTGCTATCTCAAAAAAGAAGACTTTTTTGAAACTGCCTGAAATTGAGTGTCAAGCTAAAATCGCTCAACAAAAGAAGTTCATCGAAATCTTATCGATAATACCGCCGATAGTTTTCTGGTTTGTCATCAGCCACAATTTGCGGGCATCAGATAGACACGAAGCGAGCTTGAGGGAACTTGGGAATCAGACGTAGCAGGCGCACAATTAGATGTCTCTTCGGTGCTTGCTCTTTAATGCTGTCTTGTGGCCCAGTTTGTGTCTTGTCTACCTCCCCTTATCGCCTTCTCCCCTGGCTCCTTCGTCACCACTATCTCTGCAACACGCCAAAAAATTGCCCCTTTAGAGCAATTTGTGGCAATCAGGAAATGGGCAGAAAGAAGTCCGAGCGATCCCCGACGCTGCATTAGCTTCAGAATGTGGCAAGGCGACACTTTTGCGTTTTTCGTAATTAAATTAGTGCCACTGTCCGAGCATTAGTTACACTTACCACCCACACACACTAAGAGAAGCAGAGAGAGAGAGAGAAATGGAGAGGGGGAGGGAGAGACATAACCACTATACACATGGCATGCTGGCAGTTTAAAGTTGGCCACAAACCTCAGACAGGATACGCAGGACGAGAAGGAGCGGGGAGTGAAGTGGAATGGGAGGTGAACACGGACATGGACATGGACATTGTCAGCAACTGATTTTGTGAAAATTTTAAACGTTTTATTTGTTCGTTACGGATTTCACAGTTTTATTTCAGTCAGCTTTGTTTTGTGGCATTTTGCGGTTAGCAACTCTGTCCAAGTCTTTGTGTGTGTGTGACTGTGTGTGTATGTGTGTGTTCAAGCCACGCCCACATTTTGCTGTTTGCCTTTTGCCTTTGTGTGTGTGTGCGGGCATTTGAAGAGCTTAGGTAGCTACTTAAGATTTGTTCTCTGTGTGTGAATGTGAGTGTGTTTGTTTGTAGATTGTGATTCTTGCTGTATTTTATCTGTTTTTTTCTGTTGCAAAAAGTGTGACTGCATTTATTGATTGCCGTGCAGTGTGACCGAAGCACGCTTTAAATATTGTATTTCGACTCTACTTTTTTCTTTTATCTTTTTCTAAGCTCAATTTCATTTGGTTGCTAAAACTGGTCAACAGACAATTCCCTTTTTTTGGGTATACTCACTGTAGTTGTTGTTGTTGCTGTTATATTTGGCATTGTTGTAGTTGTTTTCGGCCCTGTTTCTGCCTGCCTGCGCTTGTGTAAAACTATGTTCGAAGATTTACGACGAAATTGTTTCAAACTTTTTGATTTCGTCGCACGTTGCTCACAACTCTTGACTCTTCTCTCAATTCCAGCACCCTTCTCTCTCTCTCTCTCTCTCTGCTAGCTGCCCTCTCCCCTGTCTCTGTTCTTGAAACAACAGCACACTCGACCCGTGGCCTTTGGGATCTCCATTCTCCATTCGCTCGTTCGCTGGTCGATTTGTTTGTTTGGCTGTTGAAGCCCGCACGAGAAGCAGGCGACGCGAATTGTCGACTCTGGTCACACTCACACACACAGCCAGAGAGAAAAAAGGATTAGGCAGTACGTGCATGTAACCGTTGTGCATTCGCCTATCCCTTGGCACCATACCGATGCCCCTCTCACTCACCCTCGCCTCCCCGTGTCCTGCTGTCCTGCTGCTTGGACATGTTGCGGTGCTGAACCGTTTGTTTCTCTCTCGGCGAGCGCAATTTAAAGTGCCCTGAAGCGTGCCACACATACAAACACACACACTTGTACAATCACTCACATGCACATACACATACTTATAGTGGTGTGCACGTCCTTGATGCCAACTTAATTACACGTAGCTGAGACCTAAGCACTCATTTTCACTTTTTCCTCGACCCGTTTGACTCGAGTTAAAGCTGATGCCGATTATTATCTGGCATTTGCATTCGGCTTGTGAGTACTCACATTTGAATTCGTATTCGCATTCACATTTTCGAGTGCGATTTTAATACGCTTAAGTGCACTGGGCGCCCCTAAAACTATGCTATGAAAAATAGTTCAACAACTTAATTATGAAATTTTTCACAAGCTCTGACGCGACACGGCAGAGGAGAGAGGGCAGAGAGGGAGGGCAGGCAGAGGCCAGAGACGGTCTGGTACAAGCTGGTAACAACAAAGACAGAAAAATAAATAAAAATAGCATTTATACATATGCACATCTGTGTGTGTGTGTGTGTGTGTATGTTGAGAAGTCGACTGAAGCGCTTGGCAAATAGAAAACAACAGAATAGAACAGAACAAGCACAAGAACAGGAACAAGAGCCGAAAACAGCAGCACAAAAGTAGACAGAGATTTGATGCTAAAGAGTGAGCAAACGAGGAAGAGAGAGAGAGAGAGTGAGAGAGATAGACTGAGAGACAGTTACAAGACAAACTGACAAGTGTGCTTAGTGGGCCGTGCAAAGGTTTTTGCGAGTCTGAGCTGAGTGTGTAATTGTTAGGAATGCAACCGAGAGAACAGTTGATATTCATACGAATACCCGTAACTACATGTACGAATACAAACGTCTCTTCGACTTTGACTGTAGAATTTAGAGACAGCCACTCATACTCAAGTGAAACGTGGCAGGCAGGTGTAATAGAATTGTTAGTGGCACAGATTAAAATTCGTTGGCAGACATATAGAAGATATAAGAGCTCTTAACTCATCTCAGTAAAAGTATTATATGTATTTTAATAGTCTTAAGGTATTTAAGAATTGAAAAAAAAACCGAGTATAAATACAGGTCACATCGAATGCAGAATGAAAGCAAAATACATATTAATACTGCCTCTAACTTGTCATCTATCCACAATACCTATGTACCTATGTATGTATGTATGTATAATACAATTTTGTACATAAAAGACAAACCCACATGTTTCCCAAATAATTAAAATATCAATTATTATTCACATGAGATAGTTAACATATCCCACAAAAAAAACCTCTTTACGAGGTAAAAGTCTAGTGACGAAAACATTTTCATGCCCCAAAATTTCTGATATCCAATTTTGTGACGAATAATATTAAGTTTTACACATAAATTATTTTAAACAAAATGTTGGCACTCGGCACATTGCGCTAAAATGTATCAATTCTTCATACCAAATAAAACTCATTCACTGTTTTGCGCAGTGCCGAATGCAAAAATTTTGCTTAAAATAATTTATATGTAAAACTTAATATTATTCGTCACAAAATTGGATATCAGAAATTTTGGGGCATGAAAATGTTTTCGTCACTAGACTTTTACCTCGTAAAGAGGTTTTTTTTGTGGGATATCAGAATTTTTTGAATAAGACATCAGAAATTTTAAAAATGCAATATTTTTTGACAGTATAGCTTTGTCAACTTTGTTTATTGTTTGAACAAGCTAAAACAATCTGTCTGGCAACACTGGTCCCCTTTTTAAAGACACATGCCCAGCGCAAAAGCTATCAGCACTCTTAAACTCTGGCTGCTATGACACTTTGCAGCTGCTGTCCTATTCCCATTCTACCTTTTTAAATAAAAAATAAACGTTGAAGGTATGCCTAAGAGCCCTTCGAAATACCTTTTCAACGACAAATAGATCATATCTGTAGCTTCTATCGTTTGGATGCTATGAGGGTTTAAATTTTAGCGGTTTTTAGCGATTTCCCGCTAAACTAGCGATTTTTCGAAAAAGTCGTAGGACAAACGATTATATATTTTTGATTATAAAAAGATTTATCTGCCGCAAAAAGAATTCACCACTTGCAAGCAGTTTATTTCCGCATTACGCTGCACTATGGGGCGAAATCCGAAAAATCGAATATTTAGTCATTTTATCAAAGTATTAATAATGCTATATTTTTTATGTTAACATGTAAAGAAAACTTTAAACTGTAAAGTTCGGTACCAACAATGTTATATAACAGACCAATGTTAAACCTAGAAGCTGTTAAAGTCCGATGTTGCTGTCAAAAAGCACGTGCTTTGAGATTGCAATATTTTTGCAGCCTATTTATTAATTGGATTTCTTAAAGACTAATCATTTATTTTACAAAATTTAAAATGGAAACCAATAATACGGGTTTGTACTATGTGTTGATTGTACTAGTTTTCTGTATTTGTGCGTGTTCTATTAATATTTTGTAAAATTAGATAATGCTTTGAAAGGAAATTTCTTGGAAAGAAATTTCAACTTTGAGGAAGCTTTTAACAAAGTTGCTTAACGAGGCTTAATGTACGTCCAACTGTATGTCGTAGATCCATTCATTGTTGTTTAAAGGCAATATGTCTCATTTTCCACAATTTCCCACAATCTGCGCAAATGAATATTTTAGGACGTAACCTCACCATTTTTCAGTGTTGATTTGCTGGCTTGTCGTATGAGATATTTGACCAGTTTTTGAGGTTTTTATTATTAACTCGAAAACTACTTCGGATATTTTAATGCGGTTTTTTTTCCAGTGCTATGTGTACCCATAGAAATTTTTTGAAAAAGTGGGCATGTCAAAATCTCCGCCCCAATTTTTTTTTTTTAAATTTTATGCTCACAACCATTTATAAGAGCACACAACTTCCTTTGTCAAAAAATTACTTTTTCTCTTTATTGCTAATAATAAACAAGGTCAAAGCTTGTTATTTGAAATAAAAATTATGAGCTTAGCAGCTTTTATACATACAAAAAAAAAAAAAAAAATTAAGGGCGGGGGTGGCGACACGCCCACTTTTCCAAAAATATTTCTGAGGGTGTACATAATATTAATAAAAAAGTCGCATTCAAAAACCTAGCTTATTTTAAAAGTTATTAATAAATATTCGATTTTTCGGATTTCGCCCCATAGTGCGCTGCAAGCAGTGCACATACTGCATATGTACATGCAGTAGTGTAAAGGTAAAAGGTATATTCAGCTAAAAGGTAATATCTTGTCCAAACGAATTTTGACAGATATGTGTTATATGTCAAAAAAAGCGGAATCAAATTGCCTATACCATATAACATATTTTAAAGTGATTTCATGTGTAGATTTTTCTTAAATCGCCAAAATGTGGAAAAAAATACCTTATTTCACCTGTAGCTGTTTACCTTTTCACTTAAAGAAAAAATGTTGAAGGTATGCATAAGAGCCTTTCAAAATACCTTTTCAACGATATATAGATCGCATCTGTAGCTTCTATCGTTTGGATGCTATGAGGGTTTCAATCTTAGCGGTTTTTAGCGATTTCCCGCTAAACTAGCGAATTTTCGAAAAAGTCGTAGAACAAACGTTTCTAGATTTTTGAGCGGGAACAAGTCCTCATTCAAACTTTTAAGCTAAATCAACGATTTCATACAAACAAACAAACAAACAAACAGACTGACTTTTCATCTCATTTTTGGAAGACGACTAAAAATTTCAAAATAATTTATCTTTTGAACCAGTTGTCGGATTTCAATGATCGAGGTGTCATTTGACGCGTATTTTTGATTAGAATAGTAAAAAATTCAAAAAAAAATTCAAAAAGGATCCAACGGCCCCATTAGCTCCAATAATTTAAATTTTTCCCCTCCCACTTACACCTGTTTAACTCACGAACCAGGTGAGTTTCCAAAAGTCTTAGTATGCACATTTGTAAGTTAAGTTAATACCTTTCGATCGGTATATAACTCGACCTGATCGGACAGTCATAGCAAATTTTCCATTCTTCCTGTGTATATATGCTAGTCGCCTTCGCACCCTTCGTGCTGCTTTCGTCACTAGCGCGGACTGCCGTCCGCAGTGATTAAATGGAACTTGATAAAAACATATGTATATTGATAATCTATGAGAACATATTTCAGCTCTCTCTTTAAACATAACAAAGAAAGTTTCAAAACAATTGTATGATAATTGTCCGATTGAACAAAATAACTCTTTGAAATAAAAGTCAGAGAGTGTTTGGTTTGGTCAAATAAACAATTTTAATGGTGCACTAAATAAATTGTCCAATAAATTAAAATTAAGACAAAATTTTACTTATTTTAACAAAATAAGTAAGTTATTTTTTAAAAAATATTTGTTTTAGAAAGAAAGACTTGTTTTTTAAACTACATATTTAGCTAATTATTCCCGTTTTTTAACGTCTAAATATGGGTTTTGATAATTATTGACAAGATTATTTGACGTAAAGTGTATAAAAAATAATGTCAAATTTATTACTATGATTATCTTTTTTTTTTTTTTTTTTTTTATATGACGGGAAGTAATTTTATATTTGCGTTTCATTCCGAAGAATTTAAAAACACATGCTTGACTTTATTGACGGGGGGAATCGAACCCAGTTTTTTCAAACTGGAAGTTCTGCTTATGTGATAGGTCGGCGACTCTAACCACTGATTATCTTAGATGAAATTTATAAACTCAGTGAAAAATCAAGCCCTAATGTTGTTAAATACATCAAAATGATTGCACTTCAAAGCGTTTTCCCATCAATTTGCATAAAATTGACATAAAATGTCAGTGTCGGAATTAATTTCAGATGTATTCAATAATTAATTAACATGCAACCATTTTGTTTCCTATTCCCTTTATCTCACTCTCCCTTTTTTCTTTCCCTCGTTATCCATCAATCTGTCTCCCTCCATTTGTTTCTGTTCTGGCGCCTACTTAAGTAATACATTAAGTAACTGATTAAGTAGAAACAACAGTGATTGTCATTTGAGCGAGGCTCTTGCTAGTTGTAGTAATTACATACACATAGATAGTTAGTACTTGATGGCTGGTACATATCTGTAGTAATTTGTACGCTTTGAGCAACGGCCTTAATAGCGTAAGTCGGCTGTCAGCAATCGCCAGAGAATAGAGACAGAGTCAGAAGCAGCAGAGAAACCAAAGAGAAACATAAACTTACAGCCCAACGTATCGTTAATGTTCTTGAGAGCCAAGGGCTGCTGAGGAATGAGGGGAAGAGGGGGGATTTGTGGCTGGAATGTGAGTGGAGAAGGGGGCTTGAATGGAAATGAAGGCTCTACTCGTACACTCACTCACAGACAGAGAGAGAGAGAGGGGTTGGAGAGAGGCAGGGAGGGGGCCCGAGTTGCATGCGCTTAATGCAAATCCTTGAAACCACTTGCGGCCCACTCGAAATTTTTAATTTTTGCCACAAAAGCCGCACTCGACAGAACTCGAGGCGCATCAACCAACCAGCCAACAACTCGACACAGGCACAACCATGTGTGTGTGTGTATATATTCGTGTGTGTGTGTGTGCGGTATTGCCGTTGCAAGTTGCAACTGTTGCAATGGGCATGAAACAGAAACACTTTGGGCTGTCATGCACCTAGGCGGAATTACAAGTGTGAGCATGTTCGTTTGTGGGTGTGCCATTGTGTGTGCGAGAGTGTGTGTGCGAATGTGTGTGTGTGTGGTTGCATTTGCCGCAGTAACAGATAACACAGCGTTGGCCAGAGCGGAAAGAAAGCGCTCAACGGGCGTGGCATAATTTGCAAATAGTGTGGCATAACTTAACGAAATCCGACTACATAGATGCTCTATACTTTTTAATTAAATACAATTTATTATCAAGATTTGCCTTTACTACTCACTAGCAGCAGGAGAAATACAAAAATAGGTCAGCTACTGCAGAAAGAAGCAGCAAAAACCCCTTGAAATAGAATCTTGGCTCGTTTTATTTTTGTAATTAATCTAATCGAAGTTCATTATTTGAATATGGGCATTTCTCCAATGCGACATTCGTCCGCATTTAAAGTAAAAACAACTATGCTAAAACATTACTTTTGATTTTGGGCAATTGTTCGTTTTTAAGATAATTTTAGAAAACCAAGACATTCGCACGCAACTCAAACAGAAATCGATTTCAAGGCGAACAGTTATAACACTGATTTCATCGAGTCCCGAAGGAATATTTTAATGCTACTAATTTTAAAATGTTGTGCATTGATGTATCTTAATAATGTTTTTTATTTGGTTCAATTATTTTTAGTAGTTATTTTTATTTTCAATTTTAATCAGTAATGCAGCGACATTTCGGGCTCCGGCCTTGAGGGCTTAAAATTAGCAGTGGTTCAGCTCATAATCTGGCTCTTATAGCTGAAAAATCCAGAACCAGCTTCAACCTTTGATACTGGAAATATGATATTGGAGAGCATTAAAAAGCATACTTTGGGCCCATACATTGCATTTTCATTGCTGTTGACTAACTGTGCATAGTGCAGCAAAGTTGCAAGTGTGTGTGTGGGTGTGTGTGTGTGTGTGTTTGCTGGCAAACTTACTCATAACGCGTACAGCTCGGCGCTCATTGCATTCGTGAACTTTATTAATAATGGCGCCCAACAACATGGGCGCCGGCTTCAGCCTCAGTCCTGCAAAGCCATAGTCATCTCCGTGTTCTGTCCATGTCCACGTCCAAGTGTCTGTCTGTCTGTCCCGTCTATGTGTCTATCTACTCGTATATGTGTGAAAATCGGCGAGAAAAATTGCAGCAGCAGTTGGCTACAAAAAAAAATAAAAGAAGTAGTCAAAAAAGGTATGCGAGGTTGAAATATAACAACATAAAAGCAGGCAAACAGCAGAAGCTGGCAAATAAAAAGTGGCACAAAAAAATAATAAAAACAAGTGGCAAACGCTACAGCGGGCAAAGTCGACTGTGAGAGACCCTGTAGTTATTCCGTTGACAAAATTATATACAAGCGGGAAAGGCTATAGTCGAGCTCCCGACTTTAGGATACCCATTACTTATTTAAATAAGTTTGAAACATTTTTTATTGCATGCTTTCAGGCACTTACATTGCTTGAAACTTAAATCAGGTTAGGTCTTGCCTTTAGTATTTTAATTGTGTTGGTTATGCTACTAATTTGAATGTACGGATTCCACACTTGTCAAATAAACTTTGTTAATGTTATATGTTTATATATGGGCATTTCCACGGGACGTGCACGGGAAAGCCAAAAAACTGTGAGTCTGTGTGTCAAATTTGGTTGCAGGTTTTATAGTCTCTGAGATTTAGACCCTCACACAGACGGACGGACAGACGGACATGGCTATCGATTTGGCTGTTGATGCTGATCAAGAATATATATACTTTATAGGGTCTTAGATGCTTCCTTCTCCCTGTTACATACATTGCAACGAATACAATATCCCATTTTACTTATTTTTTAAGTAACGGGTATAATATTTAATAAAAAAATAAAATTAATGAAAGATAATTAAATTTTCTTATGCTGGTTTCTAGCCTTGGAATCTTGTACCATCTAACTAATCCAATGAACTTACGAAAAATTATCTACAAAATTACAAAATATTTGTTTTCTTTATATATGTAAATTAATAATCTATTTGATATTTTCACTACACATCGGAGAAAGTGCGGTAAATTGTAAAACAATCTTTATCCGCTTAGAATAAACTTTTTGATCACCTAATAGACCCTTTGCGCTTTTTAAGTACAGGGTCTAGAAAAAACGAGAAGCGCTCAGATGAGATGAGAAGCGATGAGAAGAAGCAGCAGCAGCAACTTGCACTGCAAATTATTATTTTTGCCAGCGGCTGAGCTGAGCTGTTTGATGAGGGGAAAGGGGAGAGGAGTGGAGTGGTGTAAGCAATGAAGAGGGAAAAGCAGACAGAGCTTAAGGAGTTAACGTAGTTTTTCCATATAAATAAATTAAAGCTGCTTTAAGGCAAAGCAGGTGACACACATACATAAACACACTCGAACACACTCTCATAGCACACACACTCGAACACACTCTCAAGCACACACATTAACGCTAGCAATGATGGCATTCATAATTATGCTGCCACTCCCTGTTTTTCACATGCCTCGCAAAGACATTCATCTTTTGGCAGCTGCAGCTTCCTCTTCCACCTCCCTTCCTCCCTCCCCATCCCTTTTTTGTCCTGCAACCCGTAGGCAATGTCCTATGTCCTGTGTTTCGTGTCCTCTGTGGCTGCTTTCTAAGCTGCCATCGCATCGCATCACTCAGTCAAAAAATTTCAGCGCGTCAAGTTGTGTTAACGGCAACAACAACAACATGAGCAGCGACAACAACAACAACAACATCAGCAACAACAACAACAAAAACAACATGGCTAACACTCAACGCGTCTCTCGGTTTTCGCTCAGCTGTGCTAATTACAGCTGACAGTTTTCTTTTGCTCCTTGCGCACAACGTGACGTATGAGCAATGTACGTGCGGCAATTAATAAACGATGCGAGCAGCAAAAGACCAAGGGCCAAGGAGGGGAGGGGGAATGGAAAGGAAAATAGGAAGGGAAAAGGGAAGGGGAAGGGGAAGGGAAGCACTTTGTGTAGCGACAAAATTCTGCTATTGATTTTTGTTTGCCTGCGTAATTGAATTTAGATGCATGTATTTGTGTTCAATTGCAGAACTACCCGTTATGTATTCCCCCTTATCCCCCTCCCCCTCCCCTTCCCTGTCCCTACCCCTACCTCTGCACCCTATTTCTATTAATTAAGTGCGCTCTGACCTGAAAAATCAAAAAGTTGACAGTATAAATTACAAACACAGGCAGAGGAGGCAGCGGGCGGGAAAACAACTCGAATTGCCAACAATCAGTGTGGCACCCACAAAAAAAAAATAGAAGGACATCAAATGGCCAAGGAGCTGGAGCTGGAGGAGGAAAGAAATTGGAGGAAGAGAAAGGCAGTTGCAGCGCAGCAGAAAACTGTCAAGAGTCTCATTAATTGAACAAAGCATTCGAGTGGAGCCAACAGTCAACCATAGGCTCTGACGAGGGTGCTACCAACAACAGCGGGGAGGAGAGCAGAGGGAGGAAGGGAGGGAGGCTGGTATGGGAGGAGGGGTAGCAAATTAGCAACAGCAGTTTGAGTGGCCAGCAAATGAGCAAGCTATTTTTTATACGACGAAATAAGATGACAACAACAAGAAGCTGCCGTTGTAGCAACAGTGGCAACTCTGTGGCAACTCTTGTAACTTTTCGCCGTTTTGTTTGTTGCGCCAGGCGACTTTTAAGCAGTTACCCCTTGCCTGACTTCCTCACTCCGCCCTCTCTTACTAGAACTCTGTTTGCCAGGCAGCGAAGCGACAATGATGATGATGCTGCTGCTGCTGCTGCTGCTCCTGCAGCTTCTCCAACAACCAAGCTCAGTTCAGTTCCTCAGTTCTTCGGTCTCGGACTCGGACTCTGGTGCTGGCGCTTTGTGTGCTTCCGTTTCCGATTTTGTTAGTTTTTCTTTCGAGTAGACCAAGTAGCACAAGGACAAGGCAACTACTATTGCCAACTGCTTCGTATTTCACTTCAGTGTGAGGAAGGGGTTAAAGGGGGGTTGCTTCCTGTTGCCCCCTGCCCGCTTTTGCAACGAAATGTTTTCCAAAGCGGCACTTAAGCGCACTTTTTGCCACAGCAAATATGTTACCTCATCTCTCTCTCTCTCTGACTCTTTGCCAGTGTCTCTTTCTCTTTCTCCTTCTTTCAAGCAATTTCATTTGACCATTTGGCCATTTCGCTCGCTGCTTTATGGCTTGCACTTTGCTATTTGGCTTGCACGCCGAGGTAGCATCAGCGTAATTGCGGTTATTTCACCTGTCGAAAATAAAACAAAATGCAGCCGGGCGAAAACAAGTTGCAATTTGTACTTGACTCGACTCGTACTCGTACTCGTACTCGCAGTTGCAAACAGTTCAATTTCGCAACGTTGACAAGTTTTGTGGCATGTGCAACGCCCACTCAACACACACACACACACGACATATACACACACACATATATATATTGGCACGCCTTGGCTTCGACATCGTCTTTAATTCCAAACAGAAAAAGTCAATTTTCTGGTAAATTTGCTGGACTCGTTATAACTCTCAATCACTTAGTTTTCTATTTCCTACAGTTACCCCCAATAGTGTGTGCTGTGTGTGTTTGTATATTTTCGTGTTTACTTTTTTTCAATATGGTTGCTTGTTGAACTTGTGGGCAGTGTAAAAGGAGCTGGAACACTTTTCTTTTGGGCCATTTCATAAATGCAGCCATAAATCAGCTTTCAGTTTGCCACGAATTGATTTTTAACTTTTGTCGTGTCGTTTTCCTTTTTCATTTCCTGTCGCTTCCCTCCCTCTCCCACTCTCCCTCTTTAGTCTCTTTGCCCTTTTGCATTCTTATCGCATTTCTTTGGCTGTTGTTGCTTGTTAACAGTTTGCCTTAAAAAATGAATGTTATTTAATATTTCATTTCATGTTCACTTTTCTCTTTTCTTTCTTTTGCATTTGCTTTTCTTGTTCTCCTTCTACTTCTACTTCCTTTTTGCTGTCCGCTTTTAATCAATTTCTGGTGTCATTTTATGCCAATTATTTGCTTGTCAGCTGCCTCAGCTTTTGTTGTCCTTATTCTTGTTGTAAGGCTCTATTGATATGCATATTTGTTGCTTAAGTGATTTAACTTTTACTTGCACGACTTTGGAATTTTATCACAGCTTCACATTTTTATGCTGCCAAATTCTTTTGCCGTATATTGTAAACCATTTTCAAATATTTTATTTAACTTCAAAACTGAGTTTTTAAATTTTTCATTGTACTTTAAACTTTTCAATATGGTCTACAATGACAGACAAAAGATTTCATGTTAATTAAAATAAATCAATAGAGATAAAGGATCAAAGATCGTTTGCAGGGAAAATGCACTGCAGCATTGGTGAACACAATCATATCAAGCAGTTTACTGCATTATATTCTTGCATTTATTCCTGTGCAAAAAGTATGTATCACCTTTTTTAGTTTGTGAGTACAGAGTATTGAATAGTCGAACAATTGTGAATACAATTCTCAAACATATTTAATGGTACATTTTATAACAACGTGCTTTATTTTGGACTTGTGGCTTTGGTGTCTAATGGTATACTAATCGTTAAATTGATCATAGCTGGATTTTCAGTAGATGGACAGGTAGAAATACAATAATGAAAAGATTTTAGAGATGATTTTCAATTAATTGATAATTTTTGTAAATACAGTCGAACTTCCCTAACTCGAATCACCATTATCCAAAGAAAAAGTTCGACTTAGGCAGACTTCGACTTAGGGAATCGTTTTTTTTTTTAAGTCTTTTAACAGAAACTTTAATTGCATTCATTCATTAATACATTTCAAATTGTAAACTTTTCTTGTTATTTTTAACAAAAACAGATTCTTGTTTGTTTAAGACCAATATTCTTAAAATTGGGTTTTTCGTTCTTTTGCTGTATCCAGAAGAAGTTCCCAATTCAAATGACATCAAATTAATTTAATATTTCGCTAAGATACCATATTTTTCAGCCACTTAAATTTTTTTTGGTCCACTTTCGAATTCCTTAACTAATAAGTTTGAATATTCAGCTTATAAAGTACGTATTTCTTGAAGCTAATTCACCAGCCAATTTAATTTTTGATGCAATATTCTATCATATTGCATTAATATATGTTAATGAACAATGTACATCAAAACTACATATCCAAACGAGCCGGTAACAAAAGCATAAAATAGAAACGAAAAAAAATTCAAGCTTTATTGGCTTATGGAAGTTCGATTTTGTTCGCGTTAGGGAAGTTCGACTTTTTTAAAATAGACAGGTAGACGAGTATGTAAATAAATTCAAACAGTAGCCGGAATTACTTGAGTTGCTATGAATCATCATATTTCCTATCCGAAGTTTTCCCCATTTCATACTTATATGAAAAATTACATGGAGCAACTTGGGTACAAGACACAGAAAGACTCTTTAATTAAGGTAATAATCAGTTCACTTTATCTTTAATAATTCAAGTAGTATCTTCAAGTAAGAGATAAATTCTTAAAGTTGTTCAGAGCAGGAAGCTTGGATGCTGGACATACTCTGGTCGATGGCCACTCGTATGGCTTTGTGGATGCTCGGATGGACAGACAGACGGACAGACGATTGTTGTTCAATGGTTTGTGATGATTGTGCCAGCTATAAGCATAAGCATAACTGCAGCTTGTGCACAGCTGTTGGCTTTAAGTAAACCATAAAAGTGCAGCAATTCACATAAACCCATTTGGCAGACACTTTCGCTTTCGCTTTTGCTCTTAGTGTGGTTCGGTTCTGCAACGAGTGTTATTGCTCAATGAAAAATGACAAACACTTTGTCTACATACATATATAGCTCTCTCACTCGCTTGCTCTATCTCTCTCTCTCTCTCTGTCTATCTGTTACGCTTTTTAGAAATCTGTCTTTTGCTGGTCTTTTGTGATTGTCTTGTGCTGTGTGTGTGTGTGTGTGTGTGTGTCCATCGCGTGCTCGACAACACTTGACAGCACTGCAAGTGCAAGTGCAAGTGCAGCAAGGACACGAAGCAGCTAAAGGAGTTGGCTGGAGTGGACGGCGAATGCTGCCACCAACTTTAAAGTGGATTTCCGTTGGATTTGTTGCGGTTGCGTGTCACTGACATTGCTTCACTATCGACTGGCTCTGGAGTCTGGAGTAGGGACAGGACAGCGGCAACACTTTGCTTTTATGTCTTCCGGCCAACATAAACACTTGAGTTGCCGTTGCTGCAGTCGAATGTCAAAAGAAGAGCAAAGCAAAGCAAAGTTTCACTGACAGTCATAGCCTTGGCAAAAAAAGACAGGAAGAAAAACCATGACAAATGTCCTCGAGTGTGTGTGGGTGCGTGTGTGTATAGGTAAAAGTTGGTGTTGGCATAACACAACTTTTGCAAGTTTTACAGCTAAACGCCTTGCAATTGCTAAGCGTCTGTCTATCTGTCTGTCTGTCGATGCATCGCTGTGTCTCTGCCTCACCTGTATCTGTATCTTTTCCTGGCACGACGCACCCAACTGCGTGTAATATGTGTTTCTTGTCTGTGTGTGCAGCCATTACTGCGTTTATTGGCTTAAAGTGTTTGACAATTCATTAAGTGGCAAGCTTGCACATTGACAGTGGCATCTGCTTTGGGTCTTGAGCTGCTTACAGGCGCGTAAATTGCATTGTCGGCATTTGCCGGGGATCAAATAGCTAAGCGGACGGACACGTTAATTTTCGGGGGCTTAAATTGCTTTGGGATTTGCAATCTCTCGGTGCAGAAGTGTCAACAAATTGCTGGGCATTAAATTAAGTTTGCATAAGCAGTTGCGACTGATTTACTTGTAGCGAGTAGCTTTTGTCTGTTCAAAAAGTCACTTAATGTGATGCCCGAAAGTATGCTACATAAATATTCAAATTTTGAATTTCTTTTTGAGCATGGAACCTGGTTAAATGCTGCAACAGTTTTATTTCATATTTCATCTATAATTTTGAAGTCTAGAAATCGAAATTCGTATTTATAGCTTTAAAGCTTTGAACTTTGATCAGATTACAATATCGTACGAGAATTGAAGCTCTCTACAAATGCAGTTAATTAAGTGAACTACACATATATTCTTCATAGAAACTGCTGAACTAAGCAACACACACACACACAAACAAATCCACACTTTATACACTCACATGCACACACGTGCCAAACTATAAAATAATAAACCAAATTTGTTGAGCAAGTTTAAGTGAAAATGTTAAAAGTAAAGTTTTTGCTACAGAAATAAAGACAAACATTGTTATCACCTTCAAAACAGAGAACAGGCTGCCAGAGACTTACGGCAACAACAATAGCTGTAGAGCAACAAGCAGGCCATCAAGAAGGCCATCAGAATGTTAAAGGGAGGAAAGGGAATGGGAGAAGGGCACATTGCCGTTGGGGTTGTTGTTCTTGTTGTTGTTGCTGTCGTTGGAGACGTGCAAATAAGTTGAGCAACACAGCAAAGTAAAGGCAAAATATTTATACAAATAGGTTATGCAAACAAACTTAGACCAAGTCACACACACACACACACACACGCACACACATATAGCGGAAGAAAGGAGATAAGATGAAGGCGCTGCAGAGACGCATCCCGAAAGGGGACATCGGGATGTGGCACGACATGAGCTTCCCTCGCTGGCGCCAGACGCAGCAGGACATAATGAAGTTTGAGCTTGAGACTCAATGAAATGTCAACAACGCTGCTGTCTGTTATGCATGGGAGGGGGGAGTGGAGGGTGGACGGAATTGGTGTGTGGGTGGGCGGATGAACTGGGGGACTGCCAGGAGTATGGCTTCAATTGCCTCGATGAAGATGATGCTGATGATGCTGATGGTATAAAAAACAGCGCTGAATGACAACTGACGCATATCGCATTACAAAATGTGGCAGCAACATGCACAATAACAACAACAACAACGACAAAAACAACGATAGCAACAAAATGCATCAATGAAAATAGTTATGCGACAGCGGGAGGTTTAAATAGTGCTATCATATCGTGTTCAACAAAATGTGCTTTTATCATTTAATTACAATAAATTAATTATGAATAGTTGGCACAGCGAACGAGAACCAAACTGGCAACCGGCAACTGAAACTGAACCCCAATCCAATTTTCTGTGCGGGTGAATGTTGATTACATACAATATTCAAAACTCTAAGGATATGTCTCTACTACAAGTTATGTATATATATATATATGTGTACGTATTTGTTTGTGTGTGTGTGTGTGTGTGTGTTGGTGTGCACATAAAACACGCAGCCGCAAAACATATTAAATTTATTATCAATAAATTTTCATTAGCTTCGTGTAGCAGTTAGACTAGCTATGTGTGTGTGTGTGTGTGTGTGTCTCTGGATATCGCACTCCAACTATAACGAGCTCTGTGGGTCGTGGCCAGTTGACATAATTTACAATTTTAGTCATAAAAACACACACATTCAAAAGCACACACACACACACTCACACACATATGCTGGCAAAACTGATGTCCCATCAGCATAGCCCACACACACACTCACGCAAACGAACACACACACACACAGTCAGTGTCTAAACTTGGCCTTTTGCTACGCCAAAGTTATCTACAACCGCATCAACGGCTAAGCCACAGCTTAGGAATGAGAGGAGAGGAAAGGAGAAGGGGTAAAAGGACAAAAGGGGTAGGAGGTACTGTAGTGTGTGCCATTTTAAAGGGGGCTCCACTGTTGTTGTTGTTTTTGTTGCTGTTGTTCTTGTTGCTACTAAGCATTTGTTATGTTGCATGCAACGAAGATGAAACGGAACTTGCAGAGTATCAAAAAGTGTCTAAAAATATATTTGTATATAAAGTTTATTGATAATACAAATTTAGTTTATATTTTATACAGCATTTACAAAAGGTTAAAGTGATCGACTAATACTTAATATATCCTTAATATTTAGTTCAATCAAATTCATTAATTATTTAACACGTTTTGAAAATTGACTGAATCTTCATATAACCCTTAATGTATCTTGTTTTGTCTCCTTCTTCCATTTTAATACAGTTCTTATGATAATGTAAATATTGTAATAATGAGATCCCTTATATGAAGCTTATTCATTCAATGTCGTTACAATAATCTGATTTTTTTTTTTTAATAAGTCATTTAAAATATTTAAAATCTTTGCAATTTTCTTTATTTTTATTCATTTAAATTGTATTTTAGTTTTCTATTCATATTATTACATTTTGTTTAACATTTTGTCAACATTGCAAATATAATTTAATGTTATCAGCATTTGGCCATAATCGAATTGTGTTTAACATTTATTGAATAAAACTGAAAACTGTAAAATGCTAAGACTGTAAACTGAAACCGATATTGTAGTTGTTGTTGTGTTTTATTTTACATCATGGATATCAACGTCACCAGCGTCAGCGTCATTGGAATTTCTATCGTCATACACTGCAGAGACATCAACAGCAGCAGAGGCTGCGGCAGAGACGGAGACAGAGACAGCGACAGAGGCAACAAGGACGACGCCATTTTATTTTCTCTTTGTGTTATGCGCTGTCATTCCGTTATAGTTGTTGTTGATGTTGTTGTCATCTCTGTTGTTGTATTATAATGCCAACTCATATTGCGCTCGTTATCCTTTTGTGTGTCGTGCAACGGAATTGACCCTTTTTGCTGCGTGACATGGAAACGCTGGCGGTGGGTGTAGGTTAACCCCCTCCCTCCCCGCATCCCTTTGCCCCTCGTTGATACCACCCCCTCCCGGAGTCCGCTCCGATTGCCATTGAAGGTGAAACGCGACGATACTAAAGCATCAAAAGTGATGGATGACAGGTTAATATGCGGCGACATTTCCATGCTGATGCTGATAAAATTTTCGTTTGCATGCCATGGTACTGCCAACAATTGGGACTGCCAACCTGCTAACGGATCACATGAACCAGCATTTGGCGACAGGTGTGCGAAGCGACGGCGGCGAGGTGACATTTTAAATGCACAGCAGACAAGTTTAATTTTACAACGTTCACAACAAATTAAGCGTAACACACACAGAGAGAAAGAGAGAGAGAAAGGGGGAAAAAGGAGTGAAACAAATGTATCTACACAGAAAAAAATATCCGAGTTGCGGGACAAAATCAATCCGACGTGGCTTAAATATTCCGTATTTCCGCATTTTCTATAAAAAATACCTTATATAAGTACGATATTTTGTATTCCTTCTTTGCAAATATTTTAATTATCGGGGCTCTTTAGGATTTTTTTCAGTGAAATTAAATATTTTAGGCTTCTTTGACTATTTTAGTGCTGAGTGGTTGCCATTTTATCTGCTTATTGTTTTAATTTAACAATAATATCCTGAATCATACAGAAACAACCGGAACAATCGAGTGCACTTTAGAGTTATAATGCCCATGCAATTTTCATACTAATCCTTTAATATCGATAAATCATTTTTGTGGCAGCTACATACATGTATAATATAAATGTGTGATCTGAACCGATTTGCACGGTATATTTAAGTTTTAAAAACTTATTAAAAGTTAATATTATGAAAAAAAACAATCCACGACCTCTCTAGCATAAGACTGATAATTTAAATTAACGAAAAATAAGATATAATAAAAAACCATTTGCATCGACAATGCCGAGATTCGAACCTCGATCACCCGTTTCGCTTGCCGAGCCCTTCTCACTTCGATATACATTCTCGATGTACATTCTGGCAGAGTAAATGTAAAATGAATTAATTGACCATTAATTCTATTTATAGAATTGCCATTAAAAGACCTATGACAAAATTATTAGTATAGGTATTTATGGCCCAATCGTGATGAAGGTTGGTGATTAGATTCTGAGCATGTTCTTACACACGTTGGTATAAAAAAATTTCAAATATTTATCTTATGACCCAGAACGCCCAACACAGTAGGCGTAGCAATATTTTTACATAAACTTGTTCTGACTGACAAAACAGGAAGTCTTCATTTCAAATTTGGTGGTCCTAGCTCTTACCATCTCAGAGATTATTTCACTAATACGGACCGACGGACAGACGGACATGGCTATATCGACTCGGCTGTTGATGCTGATATATATACTTTATGAGGATGTTTCCTTCTCCTTGTTACATACTTTTCATCAAACTTAATATACCCCCAGGGTATAAGAACGCATGATTAAATTAATATTTTTTTACTTGAAATTTAGAATGGATTTTTTTTTCTGTGTAAACAATTGTATTAAATTTGAGCTGAACAACACTGCGTATGCGTAATGTTTAATTGCTGGCAACAGCAGCTTCATTAGCAGCGCTGCTAAATAACAGTTTGCCAGACGGACAGACAAAACAACAACATGAACGACAACTGCAAATGAAACAAAACGAATGAAGTGCAACTCATCTGCATGCTGTTTGAATGCGCTTGAAAATGGCCAACTGACTGACTGACTGACTGTCTGTCTGTTTTGGACTGCCTGGAATATCTGGATACCAAGGGGTTAAGGGAACTGAGAGGGAGGCTGGGAGGGACGTATGCCAGTCATTTGAAATGCTTTGGAAAAACTTCCGCTCCATTAGTCTGCCAGTTTCCGGCAAACGTTTTCCTAGCACAATTTACGCAAATTGATGTCATCAACAGGGGCCAGCCCACAACTCGTATTCACATTCACAATTGCATTCACATTCACATTCACATTGGCATTCGTGTGAGTGTGTCTGCGTAACTCGGTAAATGAAGTGAATGAATGAGTGCATGTTGTACTCGTATGTTGCGCCGGATGGCTAGACAATTTGGGGTCAGAGAGGGAGGCGCGGTGGTCACGGGGTCACGGGGCTTAGCTTGCAACGGTGCAACGCTGTGGCTTAACCGAAGATGTGTTGACAGACCCAAACTCGTAAGTCAAGGGGGGTGGAGGGGGAGAGGAATAGAAGGGGAGCTGCCTTCCGCTTGAAATGCATTTTGCTCATTTAACGCTTGCCGCGGGGCAAGCTTGCTTTAAGTGCAACCTGCAACCAGTGAGCTGCAACGTGCAACGTGCCACTGCTGCTGTTGCTGTTGCTGTTGCACCTGGGGCTGCTATTTTTACGCCGCTTTAAGAGACACGATTAAACACTATGCACAGCGCGTGGCAGCTCGGAAAATCTAATGAAAACAACTTTACTTTAGACTCAATGCGGAGGCAGCACGAAATGTGCAACATCATGTTGCACTCAAAACTGTGGCACAGACAACAACAGCTTGCAGTCAGCAAAACTTTTGCCAGCTCAAACAAACAAACAAACAGACAAAAAGATAAAGAGACACAGAGACACAGAGACAGACAGACTGACAGCGAAAAACTCAACTCTAAACTCTCAACAGGACTTCAAGTGAGTTTCGAAAGTCAAGTGCGTGTCGCTCTTGGCAGCTCCTGAAGGCTCCTTTTGTCTCCATCTCTATCTATATCTCTATATGAGTGTGCGAAAGTGTGTGTGGGTGTGTGTGCGTCGGGGAATGTGTTGATCTATAAATATTTGTCTTGCAGATTCGTCAAGCCGTGGGTTATGTGCACATTTGTGGCACCACAACAAACGATTTGCTCTTTTTCTTTCATTCTTAATAAATAAATTTGAAATCATTAATTCTAAATGAAATCAGCCCTGGCACAAGCTAATTAAGGCACTCAACTATTAAATAAATCCAGGGATCGCAAATAAGAGTTATGAATCGGAAAAAAATCAAATAATATAAAAAAATGACAGGAACATTAAGAAAAGCTGCACATTTTTGGAAGGACTCTCCAGGAACAGGATAGCTTTTTATTTCCAATTTTATTTTTAAAATAATTTTTAGAAAACTGTTTTTTTTTCATTTTTTTTTATAAATATTAGGAAATAACTCTGATTTCATAATTTTTTTCATAAAACTTATAAACTTACGATATAATAAATAAATCTGAGTAAAAATTTTGTGTCTTTCAGATTTTTTATATTTTTTCTGAAAAATGATTAAAATTGGTTTAAAATACAAAAAAAAAAATTTTTTTTTTTAATTTCAGTTAACTTTAAGCTTTACCTATATCTCATACCAAAGAATACTGAAAAAAAACTCAAAACATTCGTAGCAAATAAAAATGAAAGGAAAATCATATGTTTCAGGCATTGATGAACTTTTTTACTCGTTGTCATTGGCATTGGAAATTGTCATGTTTTTTTCATTGATTCCAAATTATTCAATTGTGTTTCTCAAAAGAACTAGTTATTTGGTAGAACACATTATTTAATTCCATTTTACGCGGTTCATCTCTAATTAGAGTCAAAATTATTCACTTTGATTTTTCTGAGCAGAAAGCTACAAAGCACGAGGTGCAAAGGAATAGAAAAAAATTGAGGAAAAATGATTTTTTACTGAATAAATCAATATGAATATTGAAAAGAAAGGTAATAACTTCGTTTATAAGTAATTTAAAATAATTTTGTTTTATGCGTTTGTCTAGTAAAACCTTAAGTTTGTCTGCTCCTTTTTTTGTGTTTTGCCATTCATAAATATGATTTTCAAGTAAGCTTATAGTTGTTTTCCCTCCAAAATCCTCCAATGGGACTTTTTGTGTCATGTAAGTTAATCAATTTAGATTCTAAAAAACTAATATTGAGCTGCTGACTTGTGCTGAGCGTCGTTCTAGAAGCTTTAAATCAAGCATTCCTCTTGCTCAAAATCGTGTTTTTCAGTGATCACTAGATCCAAATTTGTGCAACGTTATTGAAAGCTTTGGCACCCTGCTAGGGAATTAATAAAAACATATCTATAAAATTTTTTTTACCTGCTTCGGTCATAACAGGGCAGAAAGAACTTCTAAACAGCGAAGAATCAAAGTAACTGGAATCTGTTAACGACTTATTAGATGGCATAAAATGATCTAATTTGCTTCTTTTTTTTGTTAAGTTTAATTTCCCAGGTATTCTGATCAATTAATATTTTGCTTTTTTTCTATGATTTATTAAACTTAAAGCTTTTTATTAATTGTCACCCAAGAGCTTTTTATTAATTAATGTACATAATTCCAACACTGCATCTTAGAAATTGTATTATGCCTCTTTTTTTTTTATCAAATTGTATGTGAAATCCTCGTTTTAAGTAAGCGCCGCCCTCATTTTTCCACCTTCCAAGTTGTCGACTGCTCCAATTTTTTTAGCCTAGGCTCACAACATTTTTATAGAATTTTGGTGAAAATTTCATTACGACATCTCAACGGGAAGTATTTTTGGCCGCTGTCCAATACAAGCGCAACCACTGTGCAATGTCGTAAAATGTTGTATACTCTATAAGTGTCAAAATGGTTGTAATTTCGTGTTGTTTTAAATACATGTCAGACCTTATTGTCACTGCGGCTGCCCACATAAAACATGTAAACAAAACAGTGCAAAAAAGTGCCTGAAAAAAATAGACAAAATATATGTGTTTACATTGCATGCAGTTTTCACACTTTTTTAATTTTTAATTAGTTTAATTGTTTGTGACTTTTTTATAAGGGATTATTTATTTTAATACTAGAAACAAACTTTAAAGTTGGCTTTGGAGTAAACCATAATAATCCGGCCAAGAAGCTGCAACTTTATTCAAACTGCGATTTCAACTAAAACTTTTTGTGTTTGTTTTGCGATTGCGAATGCGGGAATGCGGCGCAAGTCGCAGATATTTTTCGCCAAATTCAAGACAGCTTCTTTGCTACTTTGGCAGCAGTTGCTGCAGAACTTAATAGAAAATTAGCTGCCGAAAGTGTTGTTTGAACTTGCAACCTGCAAGTTGCAACGTGCCGCACTTTTGCCTTCCTTGAGGCAACTGCCAAGTTCATTTTGCAGTGCGCAAATCTCTGTCGATGTCGTTGTCGTTGTCGCGGTCGCGGTGCAGACACCTTTTTGGCTGGCAGCTCATAAACCAAATTGCATTTCATTGGCCGGGCCAAAAGCGAAGTCAGGTGCAAGTTGCTTAAGTTTTAGTTTTAGCCGCATAATCTGCGCTGGCAGCGCCATAAATATTCAATGGCTTTGTCGGCAACTGCAACTGCAATGCAATCAATGCCTTAAAGCACAAACCGTTTTCGTGGAACGCTGCCAACTTCATTATGGCCAAGTAACTCATATAAACTCTCTGCGTGTGCTCGGCAAGTGGAGGCCATCGATTAAGCCAGGCTGCAACACCTGGCGTATGAGCAACTTCTACCTCCTCCCATTCTGCCATTTGTTGTTGATAAGACAGCAGCACTTTCAATTGGAAGGAAAGACAAAAGCAATAAGAACAGTGTTTGGGGGCAACACTTTGGGGCAACAACTGGGGAGTCGTATGTTGCCGCAGGCACAGAGTGTTCGTCTTGTTTTTCCGTTTTTCCGTTTTTTCTTTTATTTGTTTTTTGTTTTCCACTTCAATTGCTGCTGCATCGATTGAACAATTGCACGTATGTTGCATGTTGTTCCCAGCAGACTCAGTTTGTTGCGCCGTGCTGCAATAAACAAGAGCAGCAAACACATAGAGGAAGACAAAGGAGGGAGGGAGAGGGAAACACAATTCTCTGGCGATTACAACTTGAGCAAAGTGTTGGCAGGCAGCTAAGGTAGGGAATATCTTAGGAGCACTCGCAAAAGTTGAGAAACTGAGAAAGTGAGAAAG
Source organism: Drosophila subquinaria (assembly GCA_037043405.1). NCBI lineage: Eukaryota > Metazoa > Arthropoda > Insecta > Diptera > Drosophilidae > Drosophila > Drosophila subquinaria. Next base: position 369,147 of record JBAMBL010002886.1, on the reverse strand, counting down.
TGAGAAAGGGATCTTGTGGTGCAAGTTTTGTGTGGTATTGTTTTTAATTTATCTAAATTGAAAAGTGCAACAAATCGCACAGCTAAAGCGCTGCCAGTGATAACAACTTGCCCCCAAAAAATAGATGGATGAAAAGGCAAAAGTGCCAGACAAAAACTCACAAGCAAACAGACAGACCGACAGACAGACAGAGATAGAGATAGATAGAGTGAGTGAGAGAGAGACCGAGACAAAAGCAACCTGCAGACAGTAGAAAAGACAAGAAGGCGTGGCTGCCAAGGGGGGCGTAAAGAGCAAGACATTTGCTGAAATAAAATTTCAATTTGCTTGAATTTCATTTTGGTCTTGCTCTGTATGTGTGTGTGTGTGTGTGTGTGTCTCTGCTTTATCGCCTTGCCAGTTAACGTCAGCTTGGTTTACCGTTATGCTTGGCTGCGTGCGCTAACGTTGCCCCTCCTCCCCCCTCCTGCCCTCGAGGCGGGAACAACTCGAAGTAACCGGAACAACGACATGGACGCAACCAAAGATGAGAAGATTGAGACTAAGAATGAGAATGAGAATCAAACTAAGAGGAAGGCAACAGGACAAAGCAACTTTCAACTTTAACGCAGGACAACGAACGGAGGCAACACCAAATATTTGCAGTGCGTGCTTGTAACTGTATCTGTGTGTTTGTGTGTGTGTGAATCTTGTGATTCTCACGGGGGACTCTCAAGTCTGTCTGCCTGTCCTGCGAGTCCTGCGAATTTTGAGAGTATTCCCGCTGGTGACGTTTGTTGATGGTTTCCAGGTGAATGCACGAATTGCGTTTTCGTATTAAATAATAAATGAATGTCGGATTGTTTTTGTCGCTCTGCCTCTGCCTCAGTCTCTGTTTCTGTCTCTGTCTCTCTCCCAGTCTCGGTCTCTCGCACAGTCTCGCAATCTCCAGTTGTTGCCTCGGGCTGAGCTTCGACGCTCTGCCATAATTCCAGCTGGTCGCTGATTGCTCGCCCGTTGGACATTAAATGTGTATTGCTTATTTCTTAAGTGCCAATGGTTTGTTTATTAAAGATACCCCCCTCCCTCCTCCATCTCCTTCTGCCCCTCCTCCACATCCGTCTGACCAATGTCGCCACAGGGAATTGTGTGTGTGGCGTTTTTGCGGCACGGCCAAGTAATTAAAGCAAATGATATGTGGAGGCAATGACGAGGTAGTTGGACTCGGGGACGCCAAAGGAGTAACATCTGAAAGGCTGATGAGAGGAAAAGGGAAGGTGCTGTACTCGCTGGGGGCGTGGCAGTGCGTTGATAGATTAACTCGATGAAATTGCTGGCATCGATGCCCGCTGAGCCGCTGGGCGACTTAATTATCCAACAGCTGATGAGGCATCAGTCCAAATTCTGCTGCTGCTGCTGATGATGATGATTCAACATCAAATGTTTATGGTTCAAGGAAGCTTATTGCGTAACACTTTATAAGTTTACAGTTGATTAATTAACACTTTAGTTAGTATACGAAATTGATTAAACAGCAGTAGATTCACTTGTGGTATTTTGGGAAAATAAAATTAAGGGATTGCTTTATATGTATAAGTAAATTGGACAAAGAGTTGGCACATTATATTATACACGAAATGCAACTTTCCGTTTTCTCTCTTCTTTCTAAGTTTCGTTTGTAGTGTACTTCAGCGACGAGTAAAGATTTCTGAAAAGTACCGCATAAAATGTACCGCAAGACAACGTTGAGATCTTCAAACGAAATAACTATATAGGATAATCTTTTAAATTTAATATAATTGTATAAAACACATTTCAATAACATTTCCTTGCAAGCAATAACTAAAAGTAAAATTGTTCGACAGCGAGTTTCTCCGTAATTATAATTAATTAAATTAAAAATACAAGTGTCTAAAGAATTGATCCCAATTAAGATGTGACATTAATTCAACTACATTTTAACAAAATTCTTACCAAATGTTTCCCATTTGGCAGCTTATAATCAATTTTAATCATATTATAATACAGTCGAACTTCCCTAACTCGAACTTCCCTAACTCGAATTTTCTCTAACTCGAACAAAATCGAGTGGCAATTGCGTTTACTGAGCAAATTTCATACAATTCTGTCTCCCTAACTCGAACTTCCATAAGTCGAATTTCTCCGTAACTCGAACAAAAACATTGGCCCGTGCTTCTGTAAGTCGAATATTTCGGGAAAATCTCCAATAAAGTTTGAATTTTTTTTCGTTTCTGTTATATGCTTTTGTTACCGGCTCGTTTGGATATGTAATATTGATGTACATTAACATATGGAAATATTCAAATTTATTAGTAGTTAAGGAGTTTGAAAGTATCTCAGCAAAAAGATTTTTCAGAATATTAAAAAATGAAATATTAATTATGCTGACATTTGAATCGGGAACTTCTTCTGAATACAGCAAAAGAACGAAGAAACCAATAACAAGAAAAATTTGCAATTTGAAATGTATTTATGATTAAATTCATTTGTAGTTTCTTTTAAAAAACTAAAAAAAAGAATTCCCTAACTCGAAGTTTCCCTAACTCGAACTTTTTTCTTGGATAATGGTGATTCGAGATAGGGAAGTTCGACTGTATTATAATAGAGCAACACATATTTTTAAGAATTATTATTTTTCATCTATAAATATTAACAGTATAATATTAAATAATAATAATTTTAGAAAACAACTATAAATTAAAAAAACAAATGTATGCATATTTTTTGACAATAGTTGCCATTAAGCTAAATATATAATTCCAGTTTAATTTTAAATCTAGTAAATTACACTGCGAGTGACACTCACACATACATACACATAAATATAGAATATAAATATACATATACATTTTCAACATCATTTAGCAGATTTATGAGACAATAGCACTAGTTATTATAGAGACTGTAAATCCAGAGAATTATTTGAGCAGAAATTATTAATATGTCTCGGAATTTTTTAATTATATTTAAATAAAATAGTTTTTGCAATTAAATCAATTAATTTAACAACCGCATGCAATGTAAATGTTTCAGCTGCTCAACGAGTAGCAAATTGAATTTTACTTCAGCACTTGTGCAATTTACAAATTTACACGCACTAAACAACAGCTCAAATATTGAAGTTGTTTTACATTTTCCATATGCACACTTTGCTGCTAATTTGTAAATTATTTTCACCTCTTTTTTTTATGGAATTGCAGTTATTGTTGCAGTTGTTTCTTGTGCCCCAAAGGGAATATGAATGGAATGTTTATTGTTTTTTCACATTCACATTTGCATTTTCATATTTTCATTAATTTTCATCCTGTCAGTTTTTTGCAGTATCAGTGTTATTCACGCTTGTCCGCACATAAATATTTAACAGGGGAAAAAAAATCTAAAGAGAATTGTTATGCCACAATGTGGCACGGTGCACCATGCTGCAAAATGAGCATGAAAATGCTCATCTAATGCACTCGACTCCCAGCAATCGAGGGAGTTTGTTGTGGGATTTGCGGCTCCATTTCACACAGGATTCGAATTATTGATGGTGTTGTTGTTGTGTTTGTTGCTGTTGTTGTTGCATCACTTATGTTGAATTGGTGATACGAGCCCTTATCAGTTCTCCGTCCAGTTGTCTAGTTATGCACACGGGGCGCGAGAATGATAAGGGTACGAATGCACCGATCAGCCATTTAGACTGACCATTAAGTGTATCACATACACACAATCAGTTCTACTCTTATTGTAATTGTTTTTTGCGATACTCACCCGTTGGCAGCTGCATCATTATTTGGCTTTCAACAGTCAATCAATCATTTTCTCATTCATATAGCTCTGCAAAAAGTCAAATGTTAAATGGCGACAAGCTGTAGAGCATTCAGCAATGTGTTAGTTTTTAGAAAAAACAGCAAAAATATATTTGACAAAACGCCAGCTGGACAATGCAAATAGATGTGTAGATATAAAAAAGCTGAACAAAAGAGATTCTAAAAAAATACAGCAGGCAAACAGTAATTTGCAAATGAAAGCCGCACGACAAAAAAACGAAAAAGAAATAAAAAGCAAAAGCAAATGCTAAAAAATCTTCAAGCTCATGTGCATATTGCATTTGCATACATACATACATATACATATATACATATTAAGCAAAAGGCATAAAAAATACACACATAAATAATTCAGCAATCAAATATCAGAGTGTGAGAGAGGCAGAGTGTGAAAGAGCGGAAGTGAGAGAGCTGCAAATGTTTTATTAACAGCGCGCCAAATGTTTTGTTAGAAAAAAACTGTTGGCTACTTTTAGGCTTGTGCAATAAAATGCCTTTTTGAATGCTTAACAAAACTCGAAAGCAATTCCGCCGAAAAACTGCAATTTGCAAGCATTTTCAAAGCATTTTTCAAATCGATTTTAGTTGAAGTGCATTCTCAGCGCACTAATTGATTCAGTCACATGGAGTTTATCATGGCAAAGCCAACGAATTTTTGAGTTTCAATAGGCCGCCGTCGTTTTGTGAAGTGCCTTGGCTCAGTTTTCAATTTGAATGCTCTGCAGTTTTATTGCCAAACGAACACACACATATAGCACACACATACCACTGACAGTTTGTATTTGAACTAATAAAATTGGCGAGCATGTCGGGAGAATTCCTTTGCCGAGATTTGCTGCCAAAAATGCATATGTGCACTTGAGCTCCTTATTATCCCCTGGCATTTCAAAGTTGACGCATATTATGTGAATTGAAGCGAGAATCTCGCTTTTCCGGAATGCAGCAAAGCTGCAGCAAAACACAAGTTGAAATTGAATGCAATGCATTTCATTCGTTTATCCATTTAGCTGCTGCTGTTTTAGCTTTAAATGCTGAGCGATAGAGAGAGAGAAAGGGAGAGAGAATTGAGAGTTGAAATTAGCTGGAGAAATACATATATTGTGCATATAAACTATGAGAAAACATTTGGCAGAGTTGTGGGTAGCACCTTTATGCCAGCGCCACTTTATGTGTGCGCCGTTATGAATTTTGAAATGGAATTCGCTGCTGCTGCTGCTGCTGTGTAATAAATCAAAACTATGCAACAAAACGCGCCACAAGCATGCCAAAGGACTTATCTGTGTGCCATATAAAACGTTGCCTCGCTCTGGACAAGAACCAAAAGGACGAGGACGAGTCGCAAACCAGCAGCTGGTTCACCTCGACAGGCGACAGCCGCAAAACCAACAAACAGGCAAAAGGGCCAACGGGGCAACGAAGTTGGCTCAAACTCTCTTTTTTCAGTGTTGCACTTTTACGGTTATAAATTTTAACACACACACACACACATACACATACAGGGTGGTCACAGGATGGTCTGATGGGGGTTGCACATAAAACCGGACACATGCTTTTAATCTTCAGCACAAACATGCTCACTGCTCGCTGATGCATTGCAACTCTGGCAACTCGCAACTCTGAAGCCAAAGCTGTTCCCTGGACACACCGAGTGTCTCTTCTCCAACCCTCCTATCCCCTCCTCGCCTCTCTGCTCTTCTTCGCCATCTTTCGTCTGTTCCTGTTGATGGCTTTTGGTTGTTGCCATGCATAAAATCTTCCGGCGGAAGTTAAAGAGTTAAGAGTTAACAAACTGGGCCACAGCAGCGTCATTCGCTTTAAATGCGCCCAGCCCCAAAAGTATGCAACACAAAATGTCAACTTTGCTTTTGTTTTTCAATTAGCCACGTTGACAGCGTTCAACGTTTCTTCTTTTTTTGTTGGCCAAAACATTCAATTTGGCCGAGTGTTTGGCATTTTCAGCGATTTTGTGAGCATAAATGTCCGCTTATCGGCTTTTATGCGCTTTTTACTTTTTATGTGGCGACATTTAGTGCAGAGCACACAGCCGAAGGGCAGCAAAAGTGGCATCTGGACACGACCATTGTTTGCATCTGGGCCGTGCGGCGGTTTGGCTAACCAATAATGGCCATGGCAATGGCAATTGGCCAGCCCGTAGGCCCTTTCGAGTCGTGTCGAGTCGTGTTGTCGGCTCGCTATCGCCACGGGCCACGCACAGTTTCAGCTTTTTGGGGTTTTGGCCTTTGCCCGTCTGGGCGGCAACATCGACCCTCTGTTATCAGCGCTGTCGGGCGGCGCAGGTGCTTTAAATTTCAAACATGTTGACCAAACAACCAAACAACCAGCAGCCTATTTTCATGGCATGTGACAAAAAGCACAGTTTTTGTGTGTGGCACAGTGATAGAGAGAGAGAGAGAAAGCAGAAAGAAGAGGAGGAAGAGTAGGCATCCTTAGTTTGCATATTAGTTGAGCACCGAATCGATGCGAATGCCGTTGCCTTTGTGAAAAACGGGCATTTAGCGCCCAACGTTATGAATATTGAAACAATTTTACGCTTGCCATTTTGAATTTTGAATAGATTTTTGTGGCCAGCCTCTGCCAGCTTCAACATCATCATCACCATTATCATCATCATCATCATCATCATCAATATCATTGACATCATTAGCAACATTGTGATCGTCATTGGCATCGCTGCAGGATGTCTATGTCGAGTTGACAGTGTTGACTATGATGTGCGGTCTCTCTTTTGTGATTTGCCTAACTGCCAAAGTTGGCCAAGTCCTGTGCAACTTTGACATTTTGCGAGTTAGATGTTGCGCAGGATGTGGAGCCACCCAATGAAGCTGATGTGGCAACTTGACAAATTCACTATGAATTATTTTCAATGGGGGCAATAGTTTTCTATTGCATACTTTGCGGCGACTGCTGAAAATTGCTGTGAAAACTGTGCAAACTGGAGAATTACTAAGCCCTCTCGCAAGTCAAATTAATATAAAATATTAATGTTCACTGCTAGTTGAAATTTAGTCAGGGTACAAGTAACTTTACAAAGAATTTCTAAAAATATTTTACGGAACTAAGCAGAATACATTTTTGAAAATTAGAAGGTAATGAATCTATGGTAACAGCTTGTACAAATAATTCAAATTTAATTTGGAAAGTTAAAAAAATAGATCTATGCTAAAAATCATTATAAAAATATTAGAGACTGCAAATTTTATATTACACAATATTACATATTGAGAAAAATACACTGTGTGGATAGAATTAAAAAAAAGATTTTGCAAATAAAGCAAATCATATTTTTCGAATTAAAAAAATAGAAATAAACTTGTGTCAAAAATCTATTAAAATCAATTAATATATACAAAGAATTTGCTAAGAATCTTTTAAAGCATTACAAATAATAAATTGCACTTTAAAAATTAAGAGAACTTAAAGAGAGTTTTCTGTATAGATGCAAAAATCTTTTCCCATCATTAAATTTTATTTTGGCAACGTTTCAAAATTGTGCGTCAGTTGCTGGCGAATCTATTAATGAAAAGACATAAGCAACTGGGCGGAATAAGTAAAATACTTGAAGAGCATCAGAACCAGGCAAAAATAACAACAATTAAAAGAGTAAAACACACAGCTGATTTTATTTATCTTCATGTTTTTCCTTGTGCACATTTTTCTCAATTGATTTATATATGTATGTAGATAGAGAGAGAATAGGATACATACATATTTAACAAAGTGCAGCTGATTTGATTTTATTTTAAAAACATTTGTTTGGATTTGTGTGTTGAGACATGCGATAAAAATTAGTTGCAAAAGCAAATGAAATATGTTAAAATCAATTTGAATTTGAATATTTGTTGACAATGTTTCAAAGTGCTAAGGCCAAAATGGACATGGCCTGTTGACGTTCACAACCTGCGGCGCAAAAGGGCACAAAACACACACACACACACATACACACATTTACATATGAATGGCAGTATATGTGTGTGTGCGTATCTGTGTAGGAATCCAAAATGCAAATGTGGCTGCATTTCAAATGAATTTCGCATGTAAAATGTTTCAAATAGTGAAAATCAAAACAATCAAGTGAAGCGTTTAGGCAGACCACAAAAATAGGGGTTAGCCAGAGGGAGGGAAGGGTTTAGAAATGGCAAACGAAAACGAAACGAAACGAAACAAATGTCATAAATATAAAATCAAATGCAAATTGAAAGCAGATCGAGCGATAGATACGACTGACATAGAACACAGAACAGCAAAGGATTTTCCAGACCAAAAGTGTAACAGTATCTGTGTTTAAGTGTGTGTGTGTATCTATGTGAATATTTGCATTTAATTAGCAAAAAACTATGCATAGATTGGCATTGTTGATTTGGCAAACACCCACAGACTCGTGTATATATATTTATATTAATTTGTTTATGGATAACTGTTAAAATTGGCAATTACATAAAACGTTTCTAAATTATGCAACTATCCCTTTCCCCCTGCACTTTCCCCCTTACTCATAACTCTTTGGTGCACACAAATTGTTTAATGAAGCTCAACTAAGGCTCAGCAAGCCACAAAATCAAATCAACGGAAGTTGTTGTTATCGTTCTTGTTGTTGTTGCCTTGCAATATTCATGTAATTAACATTAAATCATAATTGAAAAATATTTTGTGACGGAAATGTGCAATTGTTTGATACAAACCCAGCGATAAGCGCACAAACAAATTATGCATGAAAATCGAAATGCAACTCTCATGTGGATGAAGATGAGGATGAGAATGGAGATTACGAGAATGGGAATGTAGAAATATTTTTGCTGTCATTCGCAAATTTCTTGCAACTGTCATACGAGCACAGTTTTGTTGTGTTTACTTGTGTTTGTTTGGACAACATTGTGTGTCACTTTGTTGTGTTGTGATATATTCGCCTTGTTGGCGAATTTGTTGTGATTTGATTGTGCGGAATGCACAGCGTGGTTTCATTTGAAATATGACAAAGTTATGCAGAAACTTAATATTTCAGTTTTGAAATTGAAAAGATTAAAGTGTAACGGCTCAAATTGTTTGTGGTTTCTTTTTCTGATTTTTTTTGGTATTTCCCTTCAATGTTGATAAAAAAAAAAATATAAAAAAAACATGAGTAATAAATTTGATAAATACAATTCCCTGAATCCCAAAAGCAAATTAGTAATAACTCTACAGTTTAACAAGCACTGCCGAGCTTATCTTTCAGCTGCACTGCAACAAAGCCAGAGATAAGACTTTGTTATCATAATAAAAACCTCACACTCGTATGCGATATGCAAATAGAAATTGTAAAGCAAACGTAAATAAATGGAGTATAGGGAACTGGGAATGGGAATGGGAATGGGAATTGAGTGCGATCTCCGTTCTCATTTTGGAGTTGAGTAAAGTCATATAAAGATTAGGAAAGGCCGGTTATAGATAACATGGCAATTGTAGGCAGAAGAACGCAGACAATCCACATGCATAATTGATATCTAACCCCAGACAGAAAGAGATAGAGATGGAGACAGACAGTCAGAGAGAGAAACAGAGATACAGACAATCAAATCGTCTCAAGACTCATTTGAATCGCAAAATGCCAAACAGAGCAGGCAATCAATTGGAAATGTTTTAATGCCTCAGCTGAGATGGAGATTTGGATTTGGATTTGGACTTGGGAGTTGGTATTGGGCAAAACCGTCAGTTTAAGACGCTAATTAATCATGGAGAGACTGTGACATGGCCACAACAGCAAGCCAAGTCAATTTAATTGATGGCAATGCCCAAAGAAGCCAAGGCGATGCCACCACCAACCAGCATAGCACCACCATCAGCACCACCATTTCCAGGTTTGCCAGGATTTACCAACCGCAGGCTCAATTACATATGTGTGTGTGTGTGAGTGTGTGTGACCCGAACAACAACAACTGACGATACATCAGCATTTGCAGTGCGAAGGGTGCAAGAGGTCAAAGGGGAAAGTGAAGCGGTAAAGGCGAATTTGGACTTCAGAAAATTTGGCATGTGATTTGCATGGATAATTTGACATATTACTTGGCATTGCCACATTGATTGAGGCATATTCGACGAGGGCACAGTTCTTACAATTAGTTCTCTGCCCTGGCCCCCTCTGCATCTTTTGATTAATTGCATTGCAGAAAGTACTCAATTAAAGCTCATACCTTTAGGCAATTGATAGGATTATCAGCGATTGATATCAATCAAGTGAAGTGATATGAGAAACTATCAATTTTTCAATTGCTCAATTTCTTACAGTATTCAATATGGCAATATGCTGACTAGCGATAAATTGACAACTCCATTTTTTAATATTTTAACTCGAAAATTTTTAACGATGTTTCGACATATCATTTCTTTTTTCCAAACACACTTTGATTTATTAAAAGCAGGGATTAAAACCCTAACCGAAACCGTAACCTTTAACCGGTAAAAACCGATTGAAATTTGAAACCGTAACCGAAACCGTAACCGAAAAAAAAAATTTTCTTCTGACCGAAACCTTTAAACCGTAACTCTGTAAACCGAAATAACCGTTTAGTAACCGTTTCATTTATAAGGGTTAATTTCGGTTTTTCATACATCTTAAAACAAATTTTTATTTACAATTTTTATAATAAAAATTGAAAAAAAGTTTTATTTTTACTTGATATTTTAAAAACTGCAAATAAGAGTTATGGTATAACTTTAAAATACAATTTTAAAAGCATGTTTTATTAAAAATTTTTAATTATTTTTCCTGACTTCCGACTAAGTCTTGTTTGCGATCTCTGATATTTTGTTATTAGTATTGTATTTTATTTTTGATTTTATTTTTTAATTTTATTTTTTAATTTTAGTTTTGATTTATATGTGAGATATATGTATGTGTTAATGAAACATTGAGAAAGTTATGCCTTTTTAATTATTATTATATTGTTAATATAATTATATTTTTACAAAGAAATTTTTTTTTTGTGAACCGAAACCGTACCGGTATTTCAAAACCGAAACATACGAAAACCGGTTCACCGTTACGAAACCTTTATTCAAAGATTTACCGTAACCGATAACCGAAAACCTAAATCCGAACATAACCGAAACCGTAACCGAAACCGATATTCGTTTCGGTTTTAATCCCTGATTAAAAGTGTTCCTCGAAGTTTTACACTAAACTTTTCAAGTACATATAGAACTTGATACAACGATATTTTTTGTATCTACATTATAAAACTAGATTTTTGTTTTGAGGATTTATACATGTCGATTTAGAACACGATCCATAACTTGAATTTACATTACTATGCTTGACCATACCATATTGATTTATTGTTATGTTTCGACTTTAACATTTTCATGTCTTTTTAATGTTTAAATATAGACACAGTCAATAGCAATAACAATAAGTCAAGTGGCAAGTGTGGAGGCGCCTCATTTCCCCTAAGAAACTGTAAGAGGAGAGAGAGAGAGGGTAGAGGAATAGGAGGCACTGTAGCTGGAACTAAGCATAAACCATAAACCATATATGAGCTATGCGAGAACTTATGTGCCTAACTGTCCACTTCCTGGCCCGCATGACGGAAGCCGACGTTGAATTTGACGCTGCGTAGCAACAACTTGGGGCATGTGGGCAAATGGGCAAATGGGGCACGAGGCATGGGGCAAATGTGTCGACAGCTATGTCGCCAACATCGGCGGGCACTTGAACGATAAGCGACAACAACAACAACGACTACAAACAACGACAACAACTACAACAAGAGCGACGCATATTTGAATTTCAATTAGAATTTTAATAATCGAAACAGCGCATGTGTGTGAGAGTATGTGTATGTGTGTGTCTGTGTGTGTCTCTGTGTGTGTGCGTTAAATGTGCACATAAATTTTGTTTCCGTTCTGGCTCCCTTTGCCCCTTAACCTCTGACTCCCCCCTCTTTGGGTTTCAGCCAATTTTAAAATTGTGCCGCATTTTTATTATTTATTTGAAACGCTTTTTTGAGGCATTTATCAAAATGTTTGGCCACTGATGATGGAAATGCCACATGTGTCTGTCTCTGCAGCTGGAAGCTAAATGAAAATATAAACTAAATTAGCCAGGGGCGTGCGAAGGGGTCAACCAAAGGGGGGCAGAAAGGGAGATGGAGTAAAATTAGCGCAAGGACAAAGCTGCCAACGGAATTCCTTCAACTCGTGTGTTGTTGTTGCTGCTCTTGTTGTGTGGCAAATCCCACAAGGATTAAGCAAACAGCAAAAAAGTGTGCCAGGCCAGGCAGGAGATTGGAGTCAGAGCAAGAGAGACGGGGGACAGGACACCAGCGACATGTTGCTAATTTTTTCTCCATTGTAATATAATGAAAAAAATGTATGTGTGTGAATGTTGTACATATAAATTTAGCGACAAGGCTGTTGACAACAAAAACAACAACAAACATCCCAAAACGCAAACAATTCAACAAAAACAAAAAAAAGAGAGAGAAGGGAAGGGAGAGAGAAAGGGGGAAAAAGCAGAGGAAATGCGGGAGCCAGCTGGACAATTTTATTTTGCAAGGTGGCCCAAAAAATGCGGAAAAGCCGAGGGTAAAAGGGGAAAACGAGAATTGGGCTTGTAACTGTCAAGGGGTCTGTAACGGTATTACATACTATCTAGGGTTGGGGTTAGTTGGATTATGCAGAGGGGGTGGAGAGGGGGCGAAAGGGAACGAATGGGGATCGAGAGCGAAACGAGCGAACAGCGGCTGAAAGAGTCGCATATTCAACAGGAAAATCCCTTAATTGGAATAAATTAACTGTTATTGCTCCGGCATGCCACGCAAACAAGCGCAAACAAAGCCCCGGGACGAGCATTATATAGACATATTTATACACAAACATATACATATAAATATAAATGTATCTACAAACACGTATGCAGTCACAGCTACAGCTACATCTACAGATACAGATACATCTACAGCTGCAGATTGTGCACATGTATTTACATGTGTCTGGGTCTGTGTCTTTTTCTGCATGTGTGTTGTGAGTGTGTGTTGTACCAGTCGCTATCATTTCCCACTGGAGCACTGTTTATTCTCACACACACACACACAAATACATATGTATGTATGTTTGTATTTGTGTTCCGTTATTTTTTGCACGCCACACGAAATTAAATAATATGATAAAAGTGAAATTTATGACACATGCGAACAACACGAAGCTCAAATACGAAAACAGTCCAAAAATATAATTTAAATACTAAAAGAGCATCATAATAAATAACATGATAGCACGCCAGATACCCTGCATATATGAAGAAAAAAACAACAATTTTATCAAAAAATACATGATAAGTAACAGTATTTCTACAGGTTTGAAATTATTTTGTAAACTATTCTTGAAAATCGCAGAACTGTCATTAGAGAAGATTTTCAATTTAGTACATTTTAATGAAATACACACATCATTTTTTTGTCACTATTTTGCAAAATATTTGAACTCATATCTACATAACCCTTTCTTGATTTGACTACAGGGTATACAATTTGAGGCATCACTACATCAAACATTAAACGTCTTTTGACTGTGTTTTTTTTTGAGGCTAGGGAAGTTCAAAGTTTATGCGACGCAATTTGCAGCTCGCTCGACTAATGAACAACCTGAATATCCTGTTTGACCAGCCAAGAGTAGAGGTTGTATAAGAACCACCGAAAATGTCCTTCTGTCAAATTTATCACCAAAGTGAATCTCTCAAAGCTAATAAGAACTTTCCAAAAAAAAAAAAGGGTTTCTAAGAGAAACAAAACAGAAAACAAACTGGTCCAAAGTTTTAAACCTATCTGTAACATAATTTGAATCTCAATATACTGTCTTCAATTGAGTCCTATAATGAAAACTGCTGGATTATATTTTAAAATTATACCATCTACAAAGTAATTAAGATTACAAATTAAAATACGAATTCATAAAGATCGTTTAACAAATAATTAATCAGAATTCTGCTGGTTCAACGATCGCCCCAATTCTCAATATTTTCAGATTAAATTATTTTGAGCTAAGAATTATGCCATATTTAGATCTCAAATTATGTTAAGAAAACACCAAATGAATTATTCAGGAGTATCCAAAGTAATCAAATGCTTGTGAAAGAGTTTTGAAAACGAATCATCATCAGGCATGTAAAGGCGAGTGTGTGTGCTTATGTGTGTGTATGTGTATAAATATTGTGTGTAGCATTTTTGTTATCAGCAAGCAAACTGAGCATTTTGTGGCGCGATAAGCGTATGTATTTTTGGTATTACTCGACCATATAAGTGGGTACACACACACACACACACGCACACAGTAACACTCACACACACATACAAACTTACACTCATCAGTATGTTTGCATACCGAGTATAGTGCTTCCATATTCCATTTACATTACGTGTACTTTTATGATGGCCATGTGCCACATGCCCAAAGGAGGCAACCCTTGAGACATTGCCAGACAAATGTAGGAACTGATCCATCGATAGAATAGAATGTGTGTATAAACGAAGTAGAAAACCAAACTCACCCAATGAAATTCCAATTTGCTGAACTCAATTGATGATGGACGGGGGGAAGATACATTTGTATCTTTTTCGTCTGTTCCGTTGATTTGTTTGCCTTAAAACATTTCAATTAAGAATCGCGGGGCGCTTAATTGTTATGTGAGCGAAAGCGAGTACTTATAGTCGTATTCGTTGTCATATTTCTAGTATTCGTTTCGTTTCGCTTTATACGAGTATTTTGTGGGGCGGCAACGTCAACGTCAACCGTCAACCAGTTGTTTTCATTTAACCCGATTGAGGGCAATTATGTGGCCCGTGATAACGCGCAAGTGAACGAATTTCGACTCGATTTATTTTCAGCAACGAGCTTGATTGTACATATGTATGTATATTAACTTGGCACTTGATAAAGAATATCAATTTATAAGTATAAATAACATTTGACTGTATATACATATGTATTTAGGGTTTATCAGCATATCCACAATTCGTCAATATCCTTGAGTGATTGCTGCCACTGCCACTGCCGATGTCGCTGCCGCTGCCGCTGTCGCCGCCCTGCACGCCAACGCTGACGAATAACAACTGAACTCAAGTGAGGGACAAAAAAAACAAAAGCGTTGAAAAACTCAATTGAAATTGAATTCGGTTTTCGAAACGCGCTGGCAGCCGAAACGCAAACGAAACGAAATGAGGTGAAACGAAAACGCAAACGCAAACGCGAAAGAACAATTCACTTTGACGCGTCGAACATTGAATGCCCTATCTCTCTATATCTGCTAATAAGTGCGAGTGTTTCAGCTAAATTGTGTAGATACTTATGACAAGTCTTGCTCTCACCTTCTCCCTGTCACTCTGCGTTACACACATTGTCCCAAAATGACTTTACTCTCTCAATTTCCCTCTGCTAGAGTGTATGCGAAGAGAGGAAATGGCAAGAGCGGACGCGCTCGTTCCATTGCCATGTTCCATTCTGTGCCTGCGCTCTCTCTGCTCATCAACGAGCAATGCTGCCGGCGTTGGCAGCGACGTCGACGATCGCTTGTTGCGTTGCATGCTGGAATGAGATGGCAATATGGAATAGTTAAAGCAGTTATTCATAATTTTAATTTATAGCGCATTAGAAATGTGTAAATATGTATGCATGTATTTGTGTTTTTCCTCTTGCTGAGCATAAAAAACGTTTGCATTTTGACGAAAAGAATGAAATAAAATTAAATAAAAGGCAAATACCAAAGGCAGGGCAACATTTGCAAAACACATGTCAACGGCATGTTTCGTCTGGGATTTGTCTGTCCAGCAGACTAAGGGAGTGAGAGAGGGACAGAGATAGACAGCGAGTCCTTTGTTTGCGTCACAGAAATTGGCAGGCCAGAACAAATCCAAAAAAAAAAATTAGTTAACATCAGCGAACAACTTTATGCCGAGTCAACAAAAAAAAACTCAAAAAGGCAATTCCAAATTCAAAAGGAAAATCAAGAAAAGCCGTGTCGCATATTGTGCCATATATTCATACATAAGCATATGCAAATCTCACTGCTAAGTCTCCGTGTAAGTGTGTGTGTGCGAGTGTGAGTGTGAGTGTGCGTGACGTATGAATGCTGATGTCAAGCAACTCACAAACAAACACAGGCACGTATCCTACATCTTTAAATACAATGTATGTACATATGTATCTCACTCACACACGCAGCTAAATTGCCATTGCCATATGCAAACTCTTGGAATATTTTGCTCTCTGATCTGTTTGTTATCGTTGTTGTTGTTGCTGTTGCTTTAAACGCGCCAGCGTCATCAAGTTTTATGAGCAATTACAACATCTGTTGAATATCGCAAAAGACACACACACACACACGAACACAAACGTCAAAAACACTTTTAAGACGAAGGCAGAGCAGAAAAATGCGAACATCTCCATAGACATCGCAGATTTTGTTCTTTCTCGCTCTCGTTTTCGTTTTCTTATTCGTATTTTATTTTCATTCACGACGCAACACAAAGCGCCAAACAGATAAAACACACGCCGAAGATAGAGGGAAGGAGGGAGGCACAAAGTGCGGTATGAAGTACAATGTACAATGGAAATTGTGCTCAAGTCTAAGGGCAGTCGAATGAGAGCAAAAAAAACAACAACAACGAGAAATCAAATGAGAACAAGAAGCAGAAGAAGGAGAACAACAACAACAACAATAGGCACTTGGCATTGAACTTAGGCGCAGTTCTTTTGTGTTCTTTTGTGGAACATACCCTAAATCTGATTGAGCTATTGAATTCACATTTGCAATGAATTACCAAAAAACATTTGATATTTAATATGTGAGGAGCTGTTTGAAGAGAGGTCAGACTCTATCATCAGTACCGTTGTGCTGAGTTGAACAACGATCCAAGATTAATGTTAATAGTGAGGTGCTTGAACCAGTTGAGAATTGCAAGGCGTAATATTGAAAAAATAGACAAGATTAAAAGCTATTGTTACTAGTTATTGTTAGTCAAGTCTTGCCTATTTGATTATTTTTACCATGCACACAGAAGTGTGTATACTCGTTCGACACCTGTAGCAAGAGAATGTTATTTACTATTCAAATGGGGCTTTTTGTTTCTACTTTGTAATAGATGAGCTGGTTTTATTATACATATGAACTGTTTTAAGTACCGTTGCGGTGACTTAACCAGGGATCCAAAGTTAATGTTTGGACTGCTAGAATCAGTTGAGAATTCTAAAGCGCAACATTCAACAAAATAGTTGAAAAGCTGATTTTGTGTTAGCTATCTCTCTTATTTCATAGATTAAAGTTCTCATATTTGCATTTTTTCAATTATAAATGATTAAAATTCAATTCAATAAATTTTCAATTAACATTGCATTAGCGTGACTTTTCGGCATTTGCTTACATTTTTAAAGAAATAAATGCAAATGGAAACTTAAATTAATTTATTAAAAATACAATATGATAAAAAATTTTGTAGATATTGTAGAATTAGGATAATCAGATTTCTGTCAAACATGAGGGTATTTTTCAGTCGAACAACTCAATTCGGAGCTTAACTGAAAGACAGTTATGGCTAGTTTGTAGTTAACGAACTGTACGTAGACCACTCAGTGGAGGTTTTACTGTAACTCATCGCTGGATAGCCGAAAATCCCCAGCAGGGGCAACGAAAAGAAAAAAATGTCAAAATGAAATTTCATTTTAAATTCCAATCGTTGAATGCAATCGTCCTGGCACCTGGAAACCAATCGCATACTTCACTTCCACAGCTCGTCATCAATACAGCTACAGCTTCAACGAATATGAGTGCAAATACGAATACGAATACGTATTCGAATATGAATTGGGTATGCGGTTGGAAATGCGAGTACAATGAGGGCGAAAATCTGTCAAAAAGTGGTAAATGAAACTCTTCAGATGTCAGTGAGCCATAAAATTATGCGATAATTAATTTCTCGTACAAGAATGCCGTGTACGAAACAGTGCAGAGGACAGAGGAAAGATGGAAGAGGAAAGAGGGGACTAAGGAGAGAGAGAGAGAGAGAGAGAGTAAGTGCATTGTTTGGCCGAGTCCTTTAGCTGGCCTAACCCTCCGCTCGACTCGCCTCGGCTCGTCTGGCTGCCGCTTCCGCAATTATGATTGTCCTTCGTCACTCGCTTGCTGATTCCATCTCCTTTTTTGCCTGCCATTTTTTTTGGGCTCATTTGGCTGGGCATTTGAGCATTTGGTCTTGTCTTTGCTGGCCTTAATTAAAAGCTGTACAAATTTCGATAGCAAATTGCTGGCCAGTCGACAGGGATACTCGTATTATTTAAAGGCTACAACCCCTCGCACCGAGAGAACGAACCACCTTTTATTTTTTCTTTTTTTTGCATACGCCTTAAAACAAAAGCCGAGAGATTTCAATTGTTTGTCGCCATTGTCGAGCTTGTTGAGTTGATCTGAAGTATGCTTTAGTTTCCCATTGTCCCAAAAGCGCATTGAATAAGCGCAAAAGCCAATGCCAAATTCAAATCCAGCTACCACATGTGTTCTCAGCTCAGTTCCGTTCAGTTCAGTTCACAACTCAGCTGTTATCCTGGCAGATGCAATGGGAGTCGCCTCTTGAGCTTTCCCACGTGGCTAATTTACAGCTTTGGCTCCAAGCATCGTCTGTGGCACTTCCACTGACAGCAGCTATTTTACTTTAACTTGAGCTTAAGAAGTTCCTGTGGTTGGTGGAAGAAGAAAAGGGAAGGGGAAGGTAAATGTGTAGGGGAAATTAGCAGCAGTTGATGCTCCTGAATCTCCTGTTTGCGCACCTGGCGCCACTTTGTCGCGCACTTTACCGAAAAACTTCCGTTAATTAACGTTAATTTAGTTGAAGCTCAACATCCGCTCGACTCGCATTTGCCACAGCCGGAAATGTTGCCGCTTCGAGGTGCACAGAGAACGGAGAACGGAGAAGATGATGGCAAACAACTTCAGGCCAATTCTCGACGAGAAATTGAATGTAATAATAATACCCGTAGAGTACAAAGAGTGAGTCGAAAAGTTCTGGACAAAACATAACTATTTGCCAGAGTTGCCACAGTCAGTCTGTTACTAGTACTCCATTGTTGTTGCAGCATGTTGCAGCAGGACCCTGCCACATATACATATACAATGACTGGCAGTGTGTACGTGCTGCATTTACTATTCATATGAGCCATGACGCCATTTTGAATTTGTTGTAGACATTCTTTTACACTCTTCCTCTCTCTCTCTCGCTCTCTTCTTCGGTTCCCCTTTTGTTCTGCCTTTTCTTCTTCGTCGTCGTCATCTTGCTGTGGCTTTTTGTGTAGCTTTATGCTTTTGAACAAGTTTCATCATTGCCTTTATCATCCAGTTACCAAAAATATAAAGCTCCTTTCCAAATAAGGACAGCGAATAAAAGGTACTCTAAACTGGAGCTGTATTTATTTTTTTAATAAATGATTGAGACAGCCCTGCTACATACATATATTAAAGGTTTTTTTGTAAATCACATAAACTACTATTACTAGCTACCATCTTACTAAACCGCAACAAGATCGGACAAATAGAAAGGTGGTAATGGCTGATATAAGTATTTCAGCAAAGTTAGTGCCTAAAAGTATGCTTGTTTCTACTGATTTAAATACTTCTATCATTAATAAAAAAATACATTTTGATAATTGCAGAAATCCCAACAAATATTAAGTTTAAAATTTTATAATTATTATAAATTATTATTTTCCATGATTTTAAAATCAAGTTAAGCTTTTGTATTTTTATTTTAAGAAATGGAATCAAATATTCTTGATTTGGGTCAGAACTGGTTTGCAGCTCTAATATGCATTGAGAAAATATGAAAATTGTTCGTGATATATCTTTATATTATTAATTTTTCACAGTTTCGAAATCAAGCCAAATATTTAAAACTATAAAACTTATTAAATTAATATTTTTAAGTCCAAGCGGATGAGCTACATATGTTATATTGAAGTCAGAAGAAGAAAGTTTTCTTGAAATATGTATCTTGAATAACGGAGTAGTGAATAAGCTCGTTGTAAGGGAATCAGAAATGCTGTCAAGTCATGTGCAGCTTGTGAACTTTAAGCTGCATTCAATGCAAAGCGGAGATTAAAAAATTACCCAATGTTGACAAAAGGAAACGGGAAACATTCACAGTGTATGGCTGTGTGTGTGAACGAGTGTGTGTATGAGTATATGTGTGTGTTTGTGTCTTTATGTTTGTTTTACTGCTGTTGGTTCTGTGTGCTGATCCTGATCAATATGCGCAGCGTGTTTCTGATGGAAATATGATTAAAGTCAAGTCGAAAACAAGCAGCAGCAGCAGCAGCAACAAGATTGGCCAGGATGTGGAACAATATGGGGCTGAAGGGGAGATGGAGGATGGGGTTGAGGACGTGACGCTGCTGACCGACGCGACGCAGAGGCGAACGGGCATTGCAAGGATTATGCAAAGACACGTCAGAAGTTGTTTGATGTTTTTGTGCAGAGAGCGAGAAATCAACTGGAATCAAATTGGTGGAAGACCAACAGAAGCAGCAGATGCTGATGCTGCCTCAGTCGCTGCCAGGTAATCTATTGACGCAGCTCCTAAAAGTATGCTGCAATATTTGCGCACGTGAGGTGTAAATGCAGGAAAAGTGAAAACTTCAAGTGAAAATAAATACATATGAGAAGAAGAAGAAGATTGAGAGCTAGATAAAGTGCAACTTTTTCTATTGTTATTACAATAACTTTTGCAAGAGTTATGAGTACTCATAATATGCCAATACATTGAGCTAACTTTACATGGTTTTGAGTTTGGTTTCTCACTCTGTCTTTAACTCATTCTCTCTCTCTGTATCTCTCTCTGTTTCGCACACACATGCGTTGAATGGTGTGCAACTTTGCGGTCTTTTAAAAGATTGTTTGCATTATTTGCGGCTGCTGTTGTTGGTATTTTTTGAAGTTCTTCGTCTCTTGCCCCTCGATGTTCATTTTGGCCCAGCCAAAAACATTTGCTGAGCTGTTAACAAAGTGAAACCGCACAGTTTGTTTCGCTAAAGTTTTTGTCGAAAAAACGATAACGGTATTTAGTTTGCATGAGCATCGGTTTTTAGGGTTTTTCGGCTTTTGGGTTTCGGGTTTTTGTGGCGCTTTTGGGCTTCGACTGTTGCTCCAACTCTGCGGCTGTTACTGTTGTTATTACTCTCGTTGTTGGTGTTGCTCTTGTTGTTGCTGTTGCTCTCGAGGATTAGTTAAGGCAACTGGAGCAGGAGAAGCTCCAAAACCATAGCAGCATTCTGTGATTATGCGTATGCCTGTTAAGCCTGCAGCTTAGGAAAGTTTGCAGTATTTTTTGATGGGTTTATCAAAAAGATGAAGAAAATAAAATAAAACAATCATGAGAAAAATTCACAAAATATGAAACCATCAGATACTTTGAAGGTTTTAAAATGTATAAAGAATTTAATCAGCTGAAAGCAGTTGAACAAAGTTAAATTTTTAATTGAAAACAAATCGGGATGTACTATCAAAGTCTATTACATAAAGTGTTGAAAAGTAGATAATAAAATAACGATAGATTTCAAATACTTCAACTGTATTAAGTTTTGTATTAAAGTCTTTTTTTTTGTGTATTTTTTATTGGCCTAGAAGTTTCAGCGAAGAATTTTCTATGTTTTTCTTAAGCAGCGTTAACCATAAACAACAATTACAGTTAGTCACCGCCACATTAAATACCCAATTTACTCAGTCACACATACACACACACACACACACACTCGCTCACACACTCGCCAAAAAGTCAATTTAGTTGATGCGTGAAGCGATTTGTGTTTAGTTCACGCATTTGGAGTATTTAGTTGTTGGTTGTTGGTTGTTTACTGTAGTTGTAGTTAAAGTTGTTGTTGTTCATCTTGTTTGCTTTTGTGTTTTTGGCGGCGGTTGTAACGAGCTGCTAAATCGATTGTGACTAATTTGCGGCAGTCACGAGGCAACGGCAGTGATTTAGAAAATGCCAAGGACATGGGCGAGGACGAGAGCAAGGACTCGAGTGGAGTCGACTCGAGGCAGCAACAAAGTGCGACACATTCCGTATTATTAAAATATTAAAGGCAATTCAATTGGAAAATTGGCAGACAGACAGGGAGAGCAAGCGAAAGAGAGAGAGTGAGAGAGAGAGAGACGGAGAGGGAGAGAGAGAGAGAACTGCTATCGATGCATATAAAGTAATTGAAATAAACGAAACGAGAACAGTTATAGTTCTACTTGTAATTCTGAGTAACTGGGGAGTGAAAGAGAAAGATTCAGAGAGTGCGAGAGTGAGAGAGTGAGAGAGAGAGAGTTGAGAGGTCTGTTTAATAAATGATTTCCGCTACGCTCGAATCTATGTGAATAAATTCAGAATAAGTCCCCCCAAAAACGGATTTGAAATGCAGCTTATGCGTAGCTACAAGCAAATCTATCTGTATCTATGTATCTATGTATCTGAAGCTTTAGCTGTATCTGCATGCGTCATGACTGAGATTAGAGTCGTTGTTCGTGCCTGCCCACAATTGTCAGACAGAGAGAGAGACAGACAGACAGACAGAATGCCAACTAAATCAGTGCGTGTAGTATCTGTATCTTTGTATGTGTGTGTGTGTGTGTGTGTTGTATGTGAGGATGTATCTGTATCTGTATCTCGGCAGCGACAATGAGCGCACATTGTTGCCACAGTGCCACAGTGTCAACGCTGTTGATTTCTGTGCGGGTGCATGTCTGTCATTTCATTATCGAAATATGCAAAGCGACAGCCTGCAAATGAAAATGATAATGAGGGCTTATCGAGAGCAACGGAAGTGAACCCCGAACAATTTCACAGCGCTCTTGTTATCTGCCCTAAAAAATGTGAAACGACAAAAACTAAACACAGCTCAACTCAAACATGTTGAAAAGCCGCAAATATAAATAAAATAAAATGAAAAAAAGAGCGAAAATCAATCAACAAGTGGCCAACAGTCAGTTTATAGGGGAAGAGGGGAGATGAGTGGGAGGGGCAGAAGGCAGCTGCCAATTCACAAGTGTCGTCTATTTGTGGGCAAATAACAAACATTGGCGCTGAGATTGGCACTGGGACCCAACGATGGTTGGATTGGATAACTGATTGGCTCTGGGATATGACAAACTCACACACACATACCTACACACACGCACACACACATCGGTTGTCAAAGTGGATGGACAGACTGGGCATAGCATTAGCTAAATAATTAATTTAATTAACATTAATGACAATCATGACCATATATACGAGTATACATATAACATCATCTCTTTTATGTACATAAGCATCCTTCATAAGCAGCTGAACATTCAGCTGAAACATTCAGATGCAATTTCTGCCTCTGGGCACGCACACACACATACACATATAATAAAATAATCATAAATATATAATGATGATGTGCCCAGGACCAGGCAGGACTTCACTCAGCTTTCATTTCAAGCAATAGAAAGAGAGAGAGGGAGAGTGGGAGTGAAAAACAGATAGAGACAGCGAGTATTTGCCATGCAAATATACACTTTAAGTGCACAGGCATTTCAGCCCAAGCCCAAGCCAAGTATCAGTATCAGTAGCATCAGAATCAGCTAAAGGCGCGGCTGGTAAATTGTAATGAAGCAGACAAATCCCCCCATCTCCCCTGACAGTCCCTCCAGTCACTAACAACTGTTAGCCTGGTAAAGATAGCGAGAATTGAGCAAATAAATTGCTATAAAATTTTACCCAAAAGTCGCATACAAAAACCAAACAGCGTGCAGCTAAAAGAAGCCAGAGGGGGTGGCAATACATACATATACGTGTATGTATGTGTGTGGGTGTTAGTGAGAGGGGGAAAGAGAGAGAAGCAAAGTGCCTGCAGCACAGTTTCAATATCAACTGGGGGCTGGTGGGGGTAGTGGTAGTGGGAGAAGTGGGGGCGAAAAGTGCCGTGCTGCCGAGCCGAGCAGAGCAGACTGTCGTCATGTCAAGCAATTCAATTCAATTTGGATTCTCACGCGTTTGTTTGTCTGCCTATGGGAACTCATCTCCCTACCCTCCCCTTCTCTTCCGCTTTCTCCTCATAAGAGTGTCTGTTTATTTTATTTTTATTTAATTCATTGCAATGCCAACACATACATATGTAAGTTAGCTGCTATGTTGTGCATAAATAAGCCATTTTATATTTAGCAGTAAATAACAATTTACAATATAGCAAAGTTGTACAACTCGCATATATAACAATTTGCAAGAGCATTAAAAAGTTGCCGGATTATTATTTAAATGGGAGAAAGTTTTTCGCATATGGTTACACACACACACACACACACATATAGACACACTTAAACTTAAGCACACGCACAATGCATAATTTTTGGTCACAGCTTAAAACTATGCAACAGAGAACTGCAAGCAGTTTAAGTAAGTGTATGTGTATGTGAAGAAGCTGCCTGATATGACACTTTTACTTACTTGTGACGTCTTAAGCTGCCCGGCCAGACAGCAACTGAAACTGAGCAGTCTGAATGAAGCCAGCGTGTCGTGTCGTGTCGCGACGCCTGTCAACATATTCTGCAATTTCCGCTGGCTGCTTCCGTGGCCGCTGGTTAGTGGCTTTAAGTGGCAACATCTCTTATCCATGCATCATCATCGTTACCATCATCATCTTCGTCATCATCATCATCAGTAGCAACGTTAAATTTAAATAGCTCTCCGAGAAAAATGCCGACGGCTGTTGATTGCTCACTGTCGGAATCAACGTCTCTCTCACTCTTTTTATGTCGGTTTTCTATTGATTGTTTGTCTGTGGCACTCACGCATTCACACACACTCACACTCACACACACACGCTCACACGCATCCGCACACAGTGAACGTTTAGTAAGTAACTGCTAACACAATTTGTAGTCTATGGGAAAAGCGTCAAGGTAGCTGCCCAGTTTTCCTGTTATACAGTTTAACTGGCTAACAGACTGGGCAGCAACTTGACGCTTTGCCGCGCCAACAACTTGACACGAGCGAGTTCTGCAGCCAAATGAATCTGGAATCAGAGAACTGAGTGAATTTTGCCCCAAAGATGCTGCGAGCACGAACAACATCACGAACGCACGCGACACGAGGCTGACGAAAGCTTCGTGAAATGGGAAGACCAAAGCGCCTGCTAGTGAGCGCTAAAGGGAGAGAGCGACAGAGTGGGACATAGTAGGAAGAGCACATGAAAATCGGGTGCACTGCTTGCGCAAGAAGTGGGGAAATTTCTGCAAAAGAGCGTCATCGTGGAGGGGAAATGTAAACAACGAAACGGGAGGCTGTGTGTCGTTTAATTAGCCACCGCTTGCATATCGAAGCAGTTGCTCTTAAGAGCGCTTTCTAAGAGAGAATCAAGAGAGCGAGAGAGCAGTTGCGTGAGTGGATGTGTTGGGAAGAAGCAGCTCGCTGCTGATAAGGCTACTGACCTCTGCGCCCGAGTTGCAGTGGCGTCCTGTAAAGGGGGACAGTTCAGTGAAGGGTGGCGTGGCTTAGCCTGCAGTCTCGTCCGTCCATCTGTGCATCTGAGCATCTGTCTATCTGGCTGCCTGTCACACACAAATCAGGTTGGCAGCACCGTTTTGTGCTGCAGTCAACAAAACTAAATGCCAATTAAATACTGTTGAGTGTTTTATAAATAAGTTGAATTTACACAAATTTCAAATTTACCGCAACTTGCTTGGCTTTTAATTAAATTAATGCATTGCCTACATTGCGGCGCCTACACTCGCTGCCTCAGCTGCTGCCTCTACCTCCGCCTCATTTCTGCTGGCGCTGCCCACTTAATTGTTGGCATTTTTCTTCTGCTGTCTGGACAAACAGCTGTGCCATCAAGCGCATAGATTACACAACAAACAAAAGCCGCCCAGAGACAAAAGGCAGAAAAGGAGCTCGCAGGACCGACCGTTCAGCTTCGACCCTAGTCCGGCTGTCCGTCTGAAATCCGAGTAGCTTTAATTTGGGCACGTCAAACGCTGAATGAAGGCAAATTTGTTCTTCACAAATACAACAACGAGCAATAGCAGCAACACTCTCAAGACCAAAGCAAAAGAAAAAAAAATCAAAAGATTTGACCAACGCGTGCTGATGTTGCCTACTTTTAGGCGTACATATTAATCAAAAACTCAGACTTGACTTTCGGACCTTGATTGCCTTTTGCAAGGCAACTATTAATTGTCGAGGTGCCAAAAAAATGGCTTTTATGTCGTGATGTATCCCTAATATGTTACAGTTGCATTCCAAATATGGCCAACATTTGGCGAAATTGTGGTGAAAGAGATTTGTCATCGAACATTTAAATGATAAACATTTTAGCTTTTATTAATTGAATTATTGTTGAATTAAATTGCTGAAAATATCGTTAAAGAAATCTTTTTAAAATCAAATGCCATTGAACAGAACTGAACGAAATGTTAGAGTTCCAGAAATGTCAGATTTGATAAATTGGACATTTTTCTTGCAGTCATAAAAATTATTAAAAATTGTATATTTTACACCATAATTAATATAAAATATTTATTTATTGCCTTTTTTCAATATAAAAATTAATTCAAAGCAATTCAATAAATTTTAAATTAAAAAACAATTAAAACTGGTTTGAGGAACAACGATAATTGCTTTAAGCGTCAGGAAGTTGACAAAATCTTAGCGAAATTAGAGCGAATGCTGAGATAATTGAAAGTGTGTTATATTAAGTCGATATAAACGAAAATAACATTTTCTATGGCAATTCAAACAAATAATTTGATCAATTACCAGGAAAAAAGTGTATAAATGATGTTGTTTTTGGCATTTTCTTTTTTGCCAACAAAACGAGACAAGAAGAAAACGCGACTTCAATCTCAGTTTCAGTTCGATAGCGTCGCAGCATCAAGTTTCCAGTTTCTCGGTGCACGTAGTTTATGTTTTTCGCTTGTTTTCTTCGCTTTTTGCCTCAGACAGTGGCAGAGCCGAAATGATTAATGACCGTTTGGCATTGCCATTGTAGTTGTTGTTGCTGTTGTTGTTGATTTGCACAGAACTTGGAAATGTCAACAGAGCGTCGCACAGTTGTCGATGACAGAGAAAGAGAACAGAAACAGAACAAAGTAAAACTAAAAACCAAAACTTTGCCTGGAAATGAAATTTGATTTCAACGCCAACGGCTGAGAAAGATCTCTCAAGTAACTTTGGTTTCTCGGTTTCTGTTTCGGTTTCTGTTCCTGAAACAGGGAGACAGAGAAGGGAAGGGAGAAATAGGGATAGTCAGTTGATTGAGTAACCTTGGGATTGGTAACTCATCAGAAAGGCAACTGCACAAAGAGCATGCGACAACAGGCAGCACAATTTCCCTGACGGATTTACCGAGTGAAAAACAACTGGGAAACTACACACTGAAAAAAAGAGCAACTAAAAACTGAAAAACCAAAAAACCGAAAAGTGCTGCAAAGTGCCGATGATGTTTGATAGTGATTGCTTCTCCTTCTGTTGATATGCTCGATAAGGAGCAGGTTAACAGGATGTCAACTGACTCAAGACTAAAGACTAAAGACTGAACTGAACTGAACTGAAGTTAACCAGGTTTTGCTGGAAAAGTTTGGGCGGCATTTGATGTGGTTTTCCAACAGCATTCAGAATCTCAAGTTGAGAGTAGAAAGTCCACAATTCAGAGCTAACGAGCCGTTGCGGTCGAGTGACAAATGAAAAATGTTTCCGGCATATTAAAAAGGATTTGCCGTGCGGCAGATAAATGGCTGTAGGCAAACGCATTACTTAAATTAATTTTACAGACACACACACATTCACAGTAAATGGGGCAACTTTGTAGCAAAAGCTGAAAAAATGTGGGGGAATTGGCAACCCTGTAAATATTTAAATGAGCGCCAAAGGACAATGCAACGAATAACGAATAATGGTCGAGAAAAAGGCAAAACGACAGCAAATGTATAAAACAAATAAATGGCAAACACGTCGAACGACGCATTAAACATGTGTAAATATTTGCAGCACACACTGTGACTGTTGGACAAAAAGGATCATGGAGTAGCACCTGCAACAAGGACAACAACAACAGGTACAAAAGGCTCCACCATGAAATTATGTCAAAAGCTGTGCAAACACGACCAGAAAGAGAGCAAAAAGTAAAGCACATAAAAACAAAAGAGAAATAACAACAAGAACAACTTACCCAAAAGTCCACTTGGGCAATGCTTTTTTAATTAGCAGTCAGTTCAGCATCTCAGGGAAATTCAGGAAAGCTCTAGCCAGTTGCGCATTTGACTGTAAAGTACATAGAAAGGATATCATATTTTCTGGATTAGCTTTTGACGACATTTCTTTGTTTCTCTGTCTGTTTGTTTGTGTGCAAAGTGGGTTAAACAATTTGCAGCTCGCTGCGCTTTAAAGTGCCTTCAGCCTGGGAGTTAAAAAACTAGAAAGTTATGGGCGTGGCTCCCACTGCCTCGCCCCGGCCCGCCCTCTCCTTCCTCCCCTCTCTCTTTTCTATGTGCGCGCCCGATGTCGTTGACAAAAATCTTTTGTGGTTGCCTCTAATTAAAAAGCGACTGGCAAAGAGAGGAGAAAGAGAGATGAGAGAGAGAGGAGAGAAAGCCACAGTCTTTGTCGCAAGTGCGCGCCTTGTCCCAATGAAGCGGAGTATGGCAAAAAAACTATAGCATACTTTTACGCGCGCCGCATATTTTGCCACGGCATAATTAATTAAAAATATCTGACATGCAATAATAAATTTTCGCCCCTGTCCATGTGAGTGTGTGTGTGTGAGCCGGTATATCGGTGTGTGGGTGTGTGTGTGTGTGTGTGTTAAATGCCCCAAAGTGCAAAAGTTTTAAATAAATGAATTTTGTGTGCCAAAACGAAGCCAAAACATAACTGACATCATTAGCAAACTTTAATACACTTTGCGCCCAGGGAGGCAAAATAAATATGAAATAAAAACGAAAGCAAACGAAACAAAATTGAATGAAATGCAGTGGAAGGCAACATAATGAAATGAACTAAAATGAAATGAGAAATGTATACAATAAAATTTACGTGGTTCATTTGAAATGCAAGCCACAGTCTCAGCGAGGACCGCCTTTAAAGTTCTTAACAAATTGCTGCTGCACCTTAACGAGCACTGCAGCAGCTAGACTTTTAAGCTATTGCATTAGTCACAAAAAAGATAAATTTAAATTAAAAAAAGATGAAATTAAATTAATTTAAGCTCATAGTTAATCGTACTTTACAAATCAGAAAAAATATGTCTTACATTTGCATAACTCGACTAATAGTTAGTTCTTAAAAAACCTTTTAATTTAGCTTTGATCAATGATATTATTTCCTGGATACATTTTAATTACCAGACTAATGCTGAGCGTACTAGAAAATAGAATTTCCCCAACATATAATTGTAATTCGAGCTATACCAGTATTACTAATATAATTTGTAATTGAACTTATGGGAACAACTTTTGTCTTTTGCCATTTATTTTACTTTATCCTTACTTAAGAGCTTTGCTGTCAACTTAATGAACTAACCTCGCAGTCGTTTTTCTTGTGCGATTGTGTGCAAAAATATATTTAGAAAACAATTTAAACTTTGCACATTTGTTTCAAATATGCAGGCGCGCCATGGACACAACTCGCCTCGACTCGACTCGAACTTGGCTTATGCAAAGCGCACCACATTGGCCAAGTGGCTTAGATTTGGACGGGATACCGACAACAACCTACAGCCAACAACAACCAACAACAACCGGCAACCGGCAACCAGCAACCGACAACCCACTGCCAACTGGCAACTGCCGAGTGCCGGACTCAATGACAAACTTTTTGCCAGCCAAGGTGGCAAGAACTATGTGGGATTAGACAATTTGTATGCCAGCAGTGTATAAGTGAAGGTTGCGGATGGGACATAGAGAGAGAGAGAGAGAGAGACAGAGAGAGAAGGAGAATCGCAGCACCCGCATTAAGCCACAACTGATGTTTACATTTTTAACTAAGGCAACGGTTTGAAAGTTTGCCCTGCCAGCAAAGCAAAGTAAAGCAAAATGTCCTGCGCCTGCCTTTTTCTCATTTCGGCATTAAATTTAATGCATATAATATTGGCTAATGATGTTTACAATGCGCGGGGGCTTAGTCGGGCATTAAAATTGTCGAGCCACCGCAGTTGTGGCACCTGCTGTGCACATCGCCAACGCCGTTGCCATTGCCAGTCCTTGTTCGTCCTTCGTTCGCTCTTTCATTCTGGACAGACTACGAAAACGGACTCATTTCGATTTCCCCTGGCTGCTGCTTATGTAACGAAGTTAGCAATTAAGACAACTGGGCACTCAATATGCCAGCCAGTTGTTTGTTAATTGAATGTGTCTCCTGCCAACTCAACTTTTCTACTGTACGTGTAGTCTAGTGTAGCCGCAGTGTTATGAATGCTTATTCAAAAAGTTTGCTTTAAAATCCAATAAACTAATATTCACCAAGAGCATTCTTAGTCTCGCGAACAGGTTTTAGTTTGAGCTATTAATGTAAATACAAACTTTGAATCGAGCTTAAAACCGAAATGTAAAAATCATCGAGAATTAAATGGAGTTGTCGAAATATCTCCAAATAACACCGATATGTCAAGTTTTCACTACAAAAATATAGACGAACTTCAAAATTATATTATTTATCTAAAACTAAACAGAATTTTAAGAGGAATGTCATATTGTTAATAGTTTGCCCTCTAAATTCATTTTGAATTCAAATATAATTAATATCGAAAAAACAGCTTTTTGCCCCATGATATCGATTTTTGATCAAAGCAAGGTGGAACACTTTATCAACTAATCATGTCTATTTATAACTTAATTGAATTCTGCAAATGAGCTACGGCGATCAAACTCCCGATTTATTGTCAACACAATTATCGATTATTAAGATTTTAAAATCGGTTCCCAAAATCGCATTGTCTATAATCACTTGCTTGAGCCATTTTTATATTAATATTATTTTCATAATTATTTTCATATTTTCTTGATTTTTCATGTCAAGAAAATTGTTTAATAAAAGATTTCTTGATTTTTTTTTATGAAATCTAGTTTATATTAATGATTAAGTTATAATTTATTTATATGCATTATTAAATATTTGTTTCCAACTTGGAAAAAGAAACTTTAAAAGTTTAACAAATATATGTAGCATTCTTTTAAGCATGCAGGTAAATTAGCTTTTGTTAATGATGACGCAATTGTTGATATTCTTGTTGTTGTTACTCACAAAGCAAACAGGCCGAACAATTTCAAACTCATTAAAAATTGATTGACATGCTCTCGCACACACACACACACACATAGCTAGAAGTTACACCTTCATAGCAATGAAATCAGTTGTGGCCGAAAATCTAATTGGATATTTTATGGCCAACACTTTTGATGTCTCGGTAACAAAACTGTGTATCCAGTGGGAACAATTCCGCTGCATGTTTGATGAATTTTGCGTTGATTTTGCAGGCAGCGGGAACGTATCTCACATATGTCAACATCAACATGGTAACTCCCTCAAAAAGGACAACGTAACATAATTAAACGACACCAGAGCCATTTCATGGCCTTTTGCCTCTTGTCTCTTGCCTCCCCCGCTTCCTGATGATGAAAGCGTTGGCTAATGAGCCCGAATGGAAACAAACTGCATGTGTGTGTGTGTGTGTGTGAATGTAGGTTAATGTCCAACTACAACAGTTATGTGTGTGTGGCTTTTAAAATTACGGCATAAATTGATAATGTCCTTTGGCCGTGAGATGCTTTAAAGTGACGCAACGCAACAAAAACAAAGAATTGCAATTAATAAAGCAATCAGCACAAGAATTTGCTGCTGATGAGCCAAATTTGATTTGCATGACATAGCATCTGGTTGACCCTAATGACAGGAAATTGTGCGGTCAGACACTCAACCAACTGCAATTGCAATTGCAACAACTACAACAGCAACAACATCAGCAACAATTGCAACAATTTCAGCCGCAAAAACAAATCATGTTAACCACAAAGCCATCAAGCAATCACACAACGCAAAACCGGATAAGCTGGCAAATTTTCCGTTTAATTTGCCCAAAAATCACAAATGTATAACGCAAACTCAAAAAAAAAATGATGCATAATTGAAAATCAAAACAAGTGTAATAACCAAACAGTCAATTTTGAGGTAAAATAAAACGGAAATTGTGGCCTAAAATAGAAAACGACACTAACCCAAAAATGTCCACTTGACATGAGAAAAAGCGGAATTTCATTAAAGCTTTATGCACTTTATAAACACGTTTATTCATTTAATTTAGTCCATCTTACTTTACGCTTTAATTTAAATTTATATTATTTTATTGATTTCTAGCATTGCAAGTTTAATTTTTTGTATTAATTCAAGATAAAATTGTTTAATTATTAAAATTTACAAATAAAACTACAATATATTTAATTTAAATACAATATTTCTTTTAGAATGCCGATGATAAAAATATTCACATAAAATCACAATTTGTATTTAAATGTTAATTAATTAAGCGAATTAAAAATAACTGAAAATGATCATCTGAAATTCACAGCATATCTTCACGTAACTTTGCAGAATTAATCTAATGCTCAAGAGCCATTTGCAGCTAGTGTCATTGGGGTGCTTTATCGAATGCGAAGCAATTAATGCATGCTTCAAGTGAGAGATTCATCGGTAAACTAAAGCCATGTTGAACCCAGACAATTGCATCATCCATCTTCTGCAGGCATTTGTCTCTTTCACGCACAGGATATGTATCCCGGATGTGACCAAGGAGACGGAGATGGAGATGGAGTTGGAAATGGAGATGGAGGTCAGGATGTGGACACGGACATGGTCATGGACATGGACATGCACATGGCGGTCGCCTTTTGTCACTGCGTGAGAGACAACAAACACATTTACTAAATTAAAAGTGAATTTATAGCGCACTAAATGCAGTGCCTGCATGTCCAGCCCAGAAATTGCCTGCTTCTGCATCCTGTGTAAACTTGTGTGAGTATGTGTGTGTGTGTGTGCCCCTCTGACAATGTGTGTGTGTGTGTGTTTGTTTGTTCGCTTAGTTTAGTTTGCTTAATCTTTGACAAGCAGCCCAGAGGTCGACGCCTCGCTGTCTGTCTGTCTGTCCTGGCAATCAGCAAGGACACACGTGCCACAGCCACCACACTCTACCTGTCTGTGTTGTGTGTGTGTTGTGTGTGTGCGTGTGCAATTGCAGTGGGTGGTTGTTTGACTAATTAATTATAACATTAAAATGCGCAGCGTAATTTTGCACCTTTTAGCCAAGTTAGTACCGGCGAAAGAGGAGAACGGGTTCTTAAGATATGCACCGAAATTTATTAGCTGCAGGTTTGCTATCTGTACAGTGAGTGTTAACGTTGCCAAAACGTGGCCAGTGCCAGGCCAAAAGCGTAGCAACAAGCCAAGAAAATAAATTGGTAATTTGATGCGGCAAAAGGCGACGGCTGAGGCTCGTTTAATGAAAGCAAACACAAAACAGTCAGACAGTCAGACAGCCATCTTGTCTCACACCCCTTACACCCTGCCACACACACACACCGCACAGCACATGTAAAATGGCAAATCTCTTGGTTGGGCCCACAGTGAAACAACAGAGATCCGAAAGTTGTTGGCGATACGGTGACATAATGAATAGGATTTTGGGTTTTTGTGGGCACAACAACAACAACATCGAAGGGGGAGGGGCAATGCCATTTGGGGGCAAGATATGCAAAGGATATGCAAGCCGCAGAAACAGATGTTGCATCTCTGTTGAAAAGCAGCCAATTTGGTGCCCACGACGAGAACGAGGACAAAAATGAGAATGGGAACATGGCAAAGTGACAAAAATTTAATATGAACCCGCACGTCCTTTTGCTGCCCCCATGAAGAGCACCTATATACTCTATCACCATCTGTCCCCATCTGTCCCCTCTGTCCCCCTTTGCAGCTCTCATTCCAACGAGCAGCACACGAGCAAAAGAAACGCGCGCAAAATAAACGGCAAAATAATCGCGCACAATGCATTGGCAATGAGCCAAGGCAAAAGCCTGTGTCCTGGCCATGTTTGTGTATATGTGTGTCTCTGTGTGTGTGGCAAAGTTTGCGCTCGCTATCGATGAAATTGTGGCCATGACACAGGACACAGGGCAAAAAGACGCTGGACACACTATGAGTTTGAGCTGGAGTCTGAGTTGGAGTTCGAGTCCTCCTTCGATTCACGGCTGCAGGGGCAGCGATAAAGTGCACAGAACGTGGCAAATAAGGCGGACAGCAGCAGTGTCTGGGCGTGGCAGCAGGTGCATTACAATGGGGTCGTGAGGCACTTGTTAAAATTAATCAAGCATTCAGCGAGTCAAACAAAATGCATTTATTGGCAAAATACACAGAGCATTGTGCTAGCAATCAAACATCATTTTAAAGTCCTTTAAATGTCCTTATTCACACACACACGCACACACACAACAAAACATTCAATTACAGGGTGTCAAAGATCGCTCAACAAACAAAAACGCCCAGTTGCCAGTCGCTAGTTGCGAATTGCGAGTTGCGAGCTGCAAGTTGTGAGTTGTGTGTTGCAAGCCGTACAAACATTTCAATTTGCCTGCCGAAGGGCGTCGCACAAAAGCCAAACAACAAACTCGGCAAAGCGCATCCAAAAAACAAACGAAAAATACCCGAAAAAAGGCTGAAATATCCCCAAAAAAACAAGAATAGAAATGGAAATGGAAACGAAAAATGGTCCACAAATCGGACAAATGGCGCTCACAAAAACGCCATTTCATATCCGGTGCGAGGCGGAAGTGGCAGGCAAAGGGACTTTGTGAAACCCAAAGCCAGGCTCTGTCATGGCCAATGGGATTAGAAGAGACTCCCCATCCAACTTCTCTCCATTCCATTTTCAACTGTCGCAGATCTATGCCACATGATGCTTTACACAGTTTTGCCAAAAATTGTGATGAAACTTAAAACTATCGCTTGTCAATTTACAGTATTCAAATTTGAATTAAACTTTATGTAAATAATTTTCATGAATTGTAAATAAATATCAAATATAATTCCCGTCAAGCTAAATTTGTATTTGTATTTGCAAACATTCTTTTGTGTCGAATTTTTCAGTATTATAAATTTGAAAGGAATTTAAATGAATTTAATAAATATTTAACAAGCAAGTAACAAGCTGTGCAATTTAAAAGCGTCTCTTAATATTAATTGACTTCAGCAAAAATTATTTTTAATTGTAATTGTAATATAATAGAAACAAACAAATTTCTGCAATATACAAAATTTAAAATATTTTTTTATTTATTTTTTTTAAACGTCTTTAGTCTATCCTAAATTTATAAAATGAAAAATATTTAAAAAAAAAGATTATTTTTATTTATTCTTCTTTATATAAAGTTTGAAAAATGATTAAATACCTTCTCCGAATGTTAGCTGTTATTATTTTTAAAACAATCAACTTTCTTTTTTAAATCACTATAAATGGCACGTTAGTGATGAAATCACTATTGAATAGTCTGCTTTGCATGCCACTTTATGTACATTGATATCTCGAGAGTTGTTCGTCACGTGCCCATCGTTGGCACTTGATTTGCTGTTTAGTTTAGTTGGCTGCTTGGCATGCAAAGCGCAAATATTTGGTTACATGCTCAGGTGTTCATATCGCGCTATCAGAATCTATGCAAGCGGCACAAATGCTGCACAGGCACCGGCAATGGCAACGGCAATGGCAATGGCAATGCCAATGGTGGCAACAACAATGCGGGTTGCCGCAACCCGAGCCAAACGAGCAATCAAAATAACAAAATCGAAAAGCGTTCACCGCACTTTGCCATATTGTTTTGTTTGTGCCATGTGGTTGTGGCTGCAACTGCAACTGCAACCAACTACAGCTGTAACTGCGGGGGAGTTGCCACAGGCAAATGTGGCAGGTTGGGAATAGGGAGGGGCTGACTGTGCCGATATTATGGCCACACAGTCAACAAACAGGCTGAAAAACAGAAAACAACGACGATAATATCAACAACGCGAGCTCAAAATCATTTTCAAATACATTTTGTGGCAGCTTTTCCGCGAGTTCGTGCAACTTTTCCCCAACTCACAATTTAATTGCAACGCTGCACTTTAAAGCTGACGGAAACTTTTTTTCTTGCCGCATTTTGATTTACTGCTTGAAATGAATACAATATGAATATGGATCCAGCGAAATGTGTTTGTTTTCTGCATGTTAATACCCTGTAAACAGGCAAATGGGTGTTATGTAAACAGTGAACTGGACCAGTCAGACTTACTTAACGTTACCCTATAAAATGTTATAATGCTACACAATATCAGTCTGTCTACAGGGTAACTTTGTAGCACCGCCATGCCGCTGTTGTTATTTATCAGTTATTGTTTAGATTTACTTTTTGCATATTGAAACAATATTTTATAAAAAATGTGTAACATTGGCCAGATGGGCATCTGGCGCTTCGCATTTTGATGGATTTATTCGTGTAGAAAATTGCATTAAAATGCAATGCATTGCCAATATGCGTTTGGCGTTTATTCAGGGCGGACAACGAGGCGTATGAGTAACGGGTAACGAGTCACAGTTCGCCGCAAAGTATGCAATTAAAAGCAGCAAAAAGAATGCAGCTGAGGCGTTAATTCGATTGCGGTTAAATGCAGGACAGATAAAGAAAACAATTTGAAGCCAGTTTCATGACACAGCACACACACAATCGCACACTCATACAACGGTGGCCAAAAGTATTTTGACTACCTTTAAAGTTAGTTCTAGCCAAATTGTGAGCTTACTTCATGGAAAGTTTGGTATCAATGGAAAGGTCTTTTGAATTCCTTTCGAATGATGTAGTACTTTTCTTAACCCATTAAGTACCCATTGAAATTTTCGAATATTTGTAAACGTCAACTTTTTCAACTTTTTTTCTCGATTTTTTAAAAAAAATGTTTTGATGCAGAAAGTTTCTTTAAACAATTTAATTAGTAACTGCAAAAAAAATTTTTCAAATATCTCTTCGCTAGTATTTTTTATAATTTTTTGAAAATGGCGAAAAAGGCACTTTTTGCATGAAAATGAGGAAAAAGTGCCTTTTTCGCCATTTTCAAAAAATTATAAAAAATACTAGCGAAGAGATATTTGAAAAATTTTTTTTGCAGTTACTAATTAAATTGTTTAAAGAAACTTTCTGCATCAAAACATTTTTTTTAAAAAATCGAGAAAAAAAGTTGAAAAAGTTGACGTTTACAAATATTCGAAAATTTCAATGGGTACTTAATGGGTTAAGAAAAGTACTACATCATTCGAAAGAATTTCAAAAGACCTTTCCATTGATACCAAACTTTCCATGAAGTAAGCTCACAATTTGGCTAGAACTAACTTTAAAGGTAGTCAAAATACTATTGGCCACCGCTGTAGATGGAGCAAAGTTCGAGTACAATGAACCAGCAGGTAGCGGATGGGTGCAATGTAAATTATCTCGGCATTTTTCTGCGAGAAAATGCGAGAAAAGTTGTAATTGAAATGCCTGCGATAAGATCTATGCATTCAAATGCATTTAAATAATATTTATACGGGTTTATTTGAATGAGAATAAGAACATCCAAGTGAGTTTATGAGTCGAGTTGTTGAAAACGTCGTCTGATTA
The DNA here is from genome assembly GCA_037043405.1 of Drosophila subquinaria. Classification (NCBI taxonomy): domain Eukaryota; kingdom Metazoa; phylum Arthropoda; class Insecta; order Diptera; family Drosophilidae; genus Drosophila; species Drosophila subquinaria. The sequence goes on along the minus strand of JBAMBL010002886.1, from coordinate 331,638 downwards.
TTACCAATAGTTTAGCAGCAAATAAAATGGTCCATAACTGAGCAGAAAAAGTGCCAGCACCAACATGAGCTTGAGACGCCAATTCTGCAGGATCCAGCGATTCAGTGAGTATAGTAAGGATTCACTTTAGTAGAGAACAACTTACGTAACGTCTCTGTATCAGTTGTGGTCCCAGGTTGCAGCGACAGAGGGGACAACGATTCGCCTGCCAGCTGCGAGCCTGTCTATACAATTCGAGGCAACTGCGGCAATAGGAGTGTCCGCACTCCAGCTGGACAGGATCACGTTTAATATCCAGACACAAAGCACATATTTCCACATCTACATCTGGGGACCGTTTTCTGTGGCAACTGCTGTTGTCCTGGGCCTCCCTGGTGTTGTTGCTGCTGTTGCACTTTAACTGCATCGTCTAATTTTTATGTGAGCTTTCACTATTTAAATTAAAAATGTGCAAAAATACTAGTGTGTTTTTACTAACTGAAATTGTGTAATTGTGCTTGAAACAAAAATTTAAATTTAACTAAAATGTCAGAGCTGAGATTCCGTAGCATAAGTTGATTGTGATTCAGCGATTAGTTTTTTATTTTAATTAAAACTGCTGTCCATAAATTGGCAACGGGCTGCACAGACTGCGACACACCTTGTGGCCCAAGGATGTCGTTGTCCTTTCGACGATGCCACGAGACGCGACGCGACGCGACGCGACGCGACTAAATAAAATGAAATTATATCAACGCCACCTCAACTGAAGCGGCAAGCATCGAATGCAATTAGTAGTAGCCTTGTACAACTCAATTAGACGTTGTCCCTGGCTAAGTGTTTGCCATATATTGCGACTTCAACTTCTCATCCTTGGGCTCATCCTTGACTCGGGCAACGTTTTTCGCAACATTCGCTGGAGAGGAGAGGAGAGCTACAGCGTTTTGCACTTTGAGACAAGGAACCGCAGAGCAGACGCGATATAAATCGAACTTAACAACTACTTTTGGTACGTCACCCAGCACTGGATGACAGGACGAAGGCGCAGGGACAACGAGAATGAGACTCAGAATGAGAACGACAACGATGGCGTTTATTTCTACAAGGTTTTTAATTAAGTTCAAACTCCTTGTCTGCGCTTTGAGCGCTGAGCAGGCGTTAAAAGTCACATCATTTCTTATCCTGATCCCTGTCCCTGTCTCTGTCACTGTCTCTGTCCCTGTCCCGCCTCAACTCGTCCTGTTAACAAGCTGACAAATTGAATCACTGACGTCAGCTGTTGTGCGCCTTCTTCTGTCACTGCTTTGTAATTTAACATGCCATACACACGCGTATATAGAGTATTATTAACGCCTCGATCTGGCCAATTACTTGGCCATATAAACAAGTCAAACATGGACATTCACTTGATTTGCATGCGCAACTTGATTAAAAAGTTGCCAATTGCATCCCTTATCCACTCTTCCCTATTCCCCTCGCTTAGTTTCCATTGAATTCATGTTGATTGTTTATTGTTCAAGTTGAGTAAAAATTTTGTTTTTTTTTTATCATTTTTTGTACATTTTGTTGTGCGAGTAATTGTTGATTTGTATTCGTCCGCAAAGTTGTGCTGTTGTGCAGTTTGTTAAATTTCAAGTTAAATTAATTTACGAGAGTTTCTTTAATTATCCTTATAAATGGCTCGCAAATTGTTAAAACACATTTCACGCGCACTGTTCTCAAATTTGTTGCAGGTAGTTAAATGCCAACTGCAAAACTTTGCCATCAACTCAAAAGATAAACAACATCAATCTCCGCAGTTTGCTTTGAAAGTTAAGAAAAAGTCCCTTCCCTCTTCCCTTATCGGCATTAAGGCAAGACGGAACTGAATCAACCTCATTCAAAAGCGATTTTCAATTATTTACTATAAGAATTACCAAGAGTTTTGAGTTTCGTAAAATCAATCAACTATGTTTTTTATAAAATTCATAACTTCTCGTTAGAGATCACTTATAATTTCCTACAGCTATGTCTAACTTTATATTTTTTAATCTTAACTAAAGATTTAATTACTTTGAAATATCAATATGTTTTTAATTCAATTAACAATACTTTAAATTAAATTTTGTATTTTGTATTTCAACTTAAAATTGTTAGGGCACACTGTACTTTTAAGCATTAAAAATATTTTGAAAACATAATATAAAAAAAAAATTACTTTGTAATTTAATTTTTATAAATCAATCTTTATTAAAAATCAATTGCAATATTCTTCTGCCACCACTGTTAGTTAATAATTTATGTATAGTGGGTGCTGTGTTTAAAATTAAAATGCATTTAAATATTCTCATTATATTTAATTATGGGAACCATGCTGGCAATCTCTTCTAAGTAATCCCCAAGATACGAGGAATTTCCTAAGGAATTTGCCGTGCTTTGCTTTAGAAATCGCTTCGCACAATTTTTTACAAATATATTTCTCTCCATCTCCATCTCTCCATCTCCATGTTCTAATATTTCCGCTAAAGTACGGTCCAGGCGCGCTAGATGGCGCTAATGAGCTTTGTAACCGGACACACAGGCAACGCTGGCGTTGTCCTCATTTATGTTAAGCTTTTTGTGCATTTATGCCACGACAACAGCAACTACAACAACAACAACAAACACAACAACAACGACAATGACAGCAACAACAAGTAGAACAACGCAAAACACCACAAATGTATCGTGAGCTTAATGGGTTAACGTGACGCTAAATGAATCATGCCCTGAAGTCAGCGGCATTAGTGGGTTAATATTTCAAAGGGATGGTAGCGGCCGGAAGCGGAAACGGATGGGGAAAAGGCAAAAGCAAAGCCAAAGGCATCTCAAAACGGATGCAACAAGGCTTAGCTAAAAACTAGCTGCAGTTTCAATTAAAAAAATCAAGAAAAAAACAATGCTATCATTTTGCCGGGCTTCTAATTAAATGAGCAGTCGCTGAGAAAGTCACTTCTCAGTTCTCAGTTGCCAGTTCTAAGTTCTCATTTCAGTTTATTTAGCAATTAGGTAAAGTTAGTGCAGTGCATTTGCCAGCTAAATGTACAGCTAATTAGCAGTCAAGTTAAGAAAATTATGAAAATATCATTTAATTTGCACGCCCATTTGAATGTTGCCCCCTTCTAGTTGCACCTGCACCTCCAAGTGCCCCTGCATCTTCATCTTTACCTGAGGCAGGCACCTGAACCGACTGCTAATGCAGCTTTCTGTTTGGCTTTTCAGTTTGGCCTTTGGCTTGGAGTACTCTTTGGGTACTTCTAGCCCACTTGGGGGTGGCATTGAGTGGCCTGCCCCCTCCCCATCGCCTTCCCGTCCTGCTTGCCACATTATGGACACTGAGACGCACTGCTAAATGCAGACAATGGCATAAAAGGCGACTCGTCCTTAGACATGTGCAGGGCCTTCACCCACTTTGTCTCAGTGCAGTTCACTTCACTGCACTCTCTACCCCCAAACGGGGCAGGCGCATGGACAGGGGCAGAGACAGGGGCAGGATGTGTGCGGTGTCATGTGCCTCACGTGTGTGTGTGTGTGTGTGGGAAGAAAAAGCACTCAGCCACACTGGGCCCCGGGTCCATTGTCGTGCGAGGTCGCTTTGTTCCCTCTCTCCCAGCCAAGACTCTGCTGCACGTTGCACGTTGCATGTTGCACGTTGCACGTTGCACGCTTCATGCTGCGGTTGGACCTGTCTCGTAATTGAAAAGTAGGTTGCACATTTAGTTGCATTGTTTCGCTGCCTGTTTGTTGTTTGTTGTTTGTTGTTTTGTGCAACGACCCACATTTCGGCCATTGTCTTGGCCATAAATCATCCAAATGCAACTTCATTTCAGCTAATTTGTCTGCCGATTTTCCGCCTTCTGTCTATCTGCATCTTTACCTATATCTGTGCATTCCATGCGGTCGCATTAATAACCTAAGCAATTTGTTTAGGTCCTAATAAATTAAACAAACAATTTTTATGCATTGTTGTTTTTGGCTTTGCTGCCTTTGCTATTTACCAACTTTGCATTGAGCACTCGAGTGGAAAGCCTGTGATATCTTTACAGTTTGACAATTGAATTTCAACCTCTCTTGAGTCTCGAGAATATACATATATATTTTGCCAATAGGCACATAAAAGATTGTTGACAACAGCAACAGCATCCGGCAGGATTCCCTAACTCTCCGTTTTCCTCTCTCAGGCCTCTTGGCTTCCCAATGGCAAAGGATGCGTCTTGGCAAAACTATGCAAATGACATGACTGGCTAAACTTTGGCCTGTCCCCGCAAGGACAATGGGACAGCAGGACTGACTGACTTCAGCTCAAGCCAAACTTTTTGCAAATTTCAAAATAGCCGAATAATTTTTCCCAACGCCATTATGCAAAACGAAACGTTTTGCGATTGCTTTGCTCGTAAATGATAAGCAATATGAGTATAAAAATATATTGTTGGGGTCCTCTTTTCTTCTCTAAAGTGTTCCATTCCTTCCAGTTGAAATCGCAAATTTTAAATCTAATTTGAACTGTGCTTTCATTGAAATGGATTACTTTACAATTATTGTAGATAAACTGGTCAAAAGTAATCTATTTATTTAATTAATAGCAGGGACTGTAAATAATGATTATTTGTTTTTTTTTTAAATAAAAAAATCAGACACTTATAAAAGACCTAGAAAATAATGGTTTGCACCAAAATGTTTAGTTTTTTACAATCTCTGTATTTCCACCATGATTTTTATTTTTATGATTTTTACTTTTTTACTTAATGGTAATCATTATTTTTGAGTAATATCATAAAACTCAAAAATAATCATTATAAATGAGTTTTATTTTTTTCGCTTAAAATAAAACTCAAAAGTAATTTACGGCTTATGTGTTAAGATTTTTACCAATATTATTTTATATTCCTATAAAGGGACACTATATCTACCTCCCAGCATAATTTATTTTATTATCGGAGTACGGTAACCCATTCAAACTTGCATAAAAACATAAAAAAACATCGAAAAATGTATAATCAGTGTTAAAGCACTAAACGACGATTTCGCGATTCGTTTCTATTTTAAGAAATTCGTCAAAAAAATTAAAGCTATTTTTGGGCCAAACAAATTTTTTTTCCTTGAACCTGTTTTTTTTATTAACAGAAAATATACAACTTATTTTATTTAACCTGTATTAAAATTGTATTAAAATATGTTTTATATTTTCGGCTTATAAAAAATACAGGTTCAAGGACGATAAACATTTCCTTTAAGGCAAAATTATATTAAATTCTAACTAAGTTTTTAGGATATAATCGAGTCGCAAAATCGTCGTTCCAAGGATGAAAATTATGTTTAAAGGACATTTCGTCCTTTGGTTCTGTGGAGTTTTAAAGGTGTGGTCCTAACAAGAGTATTGACACCAAGTTTGTCAGAATCGAACCATAAGCACCCAAGATATAAATGTTCGAAAAAATGAATTTTTCAACTCAAAAGCGCGGACCAGGAATTAATTTTAGAACTATGGTTTCTTCGTGAAAACATCTTAGAATTGACCATAGATTATGAAAATTGGTTACCATTTTTTCAATTTTTCGGACCCATACAAATCGATTCACATACATATACATTTTTCGATGTTTTTTCATGTTTTGATGCAAGTTTGAATGGGTTACCGTACTCCGATAAAAAAATAAATTATGCTGGGAGGTAGATATAGTGTCCCTTTATAGGAATATAAAATAATATTGGTAAAAATCTTAACACAGAAGCCGTAAATTACTTTTGAGTTTTATTTTAAGCGAAAAAAATAAAACTCATTTATAATGATTATTTTTGAGTTTTATGATATTACTCAAAAATAATGATCATCATTAAGGAAAAAAAATAAAAATTAAAATATAATCATTATGATGTAATTTTTATAATATAACTTATAATGATTACGGTCCCTGATTAATAGTTTAAGTGTGTTAAATAATTGAAACTATACTAAAAACTATCATCATATCATAATATTAACTGTATTTTTTACATATTCTACTGAATAAACTCTTGTAACACCATTGTTTTAATTATAAATGAATTATCCTATATCACATAAATTTACTTGTACTCACTTGTTAGTAGTTGACTCTTTTACATGCAATTTAAGTGTCAATCTTTACTTTGTTTTCTTGCAAAATTATGAAATTCTATTTAAATCGTGGAAATTGTTATTCTGGAAGCTTCACTTAAAACTTAAGCAATAAAATAAAATAAAATAATAAATAAAAAGTCCGAAGCGGGCAGCAGACACTTTACATTTTAGCATTGCGAGGCGCCACAAATTCTTGAGGACGGTCGCCTAGGATGCGACGAAAGCGACGATAGGCCCCTTTCCCGCAGGAGGCATGCGATTCAGTTGAGCTCTATGCATTAATTCCTACCTTTTATAATGCAAGGGAAAAAGGAAAAAGGAAAAACTGAAAGAAATAAGGTGCACTTACAAGTACGCCCGAAAAAAGCAAAGGAAAATAAAGGAAACTAAAAGATGACGAGCTGGGGAGATGAAGAGACGTATATGAAGAAGAAGAGAGTATAAAGCATAAAGCAAAGCAAATTCCAAGCATGCCACAGCTTCGTTGAGGACTCGCACTCAGCAAGGACGATGGCGATGGCGATGGCGATGACGTTGACGACGTCAAGAGCAGCCCCAAAATACAACAATAACAAAAAATAAAAATAAAATAAAAGAAAATATATAAAATAAACTAAGTAAAGTGTAGTATATACCTTTTTCGAGGCAACATTTTTTAGCTGGCGACGCGATGCGGCAAAAACAAAAGCTGAACATTTTGTTAAAGTTGTGCAACATTTTCGGGCGCATTTTTTGTTGCAGCTTCTAATTGTGGAAATAAGAGAGAGAGAGAGACTCTACGCGGATTACTTAACTTTGCTCACAGTTGCTTACAAAATGGAGTGTACTTCGCCAGGCGGGCAGGCAGGCAAGCAGAATACTTGCTGGCGGTACTGTAGTTATGCCAAGTAGCAAAACGAATACAATTGCCATTGCACTTGAGCTGTAAGCAGAGTTTACTTTATTATCGCTTGTTGCCGCAGGCACAGAGACTGAGAGAGAGGTCGAAAAAGAGGAGGATGGGAAAACAGAAAGTGGGGGGAGGAGGACCAGATTCTTTCAGCTTGAAAATGAACCCGTTGTAATGCGAGGCAGCTCGACGTTTTTAGCTTATTCGCTTTTTTGTGCCAAAAAAGTTGTTGGCTTTGTTAGCTGCTTACAGCGCAGTTTTCTTTCAGCTTAAAGAAAATTCAATTTCCCTGCTTTTGCCAGGTGCAAAAAAAAGAAAAGCTGCAAATGCATGACAAATGATTTGCTAATGAGATCGTTTTGCCACAATGCCATAGAAAAAGTTAGCTTTAAGACCATTTGTGAGCAACTGCATGCAACTTGCAGGCACTCAAAGCGAGTAAACTCACATTCACATTCGAGTGCCCGCACTCGTACTCGTTTTTATACTACTCAGAGTCATATATTTGCAATCATAACACACTGACAGCAGCTTCATCACGTTGAGAATGAGCCAGAGATCTGAACTGAAATGCAATTTATATTGCCAACATGGCAGGACACTCAAGACTCAAGACTCAACTGCCACCCATAAGCAAAGCAAACAAATTGAAAGAGACAGATAGACACACAGTGACAGAGAGAGAAATATTGCACATAAATGCAAAATTAGTTTAAGCTCTTCCGAAAAGCTGAATTTATGGAATGCACTTTACGTTTTAATGCCATTAAGCTAATGAAATTAATATGACTTATTTGGCAATTGAAGGCGTAGCAGGCAATCGATTCACATTGGACGCATATGTTAATAAAATATTTTTTAATTGATTTCTAGCGATACAGGAATAATATTTTACTTTTAATTTATCGCGCTATATTTTTAGCAATATTTAAATTATAAAAATTATTAAAATAATTAAATTAAATATCACTCCCAACATTTAATTCAAAGCAGAGAACAATATTTAATATTTCCACGATTGAATGAGAAACCAAAAATAACAATGTAAACATTATATTTTCTTTGAAATACATAGTCAATTACTTTATTTGTCGCATGCTGAATATATATGTGTAATAACATCAATTTGGCGTGAATTTGTTGTTTGGCTTCAAGTCAAATTTAGCGCAACTCTTCTTCGCTTATCTGCACTCCCCTTTCCCTTCCCATCATGCCACAGCTCTCGGTTGCCTTCCAATTTCTCGTATACAAATTCCCAAACTTTGTGTGTTGGCCCAAGAAATGTCAAATGCAAAGCCAAAAGCCAAGCCAAAAACCACTTTATGCTAAGTCGCTTATTCCGCTAAATGTGTGTGCATGTGCATGTGTGCGCGAGGGTGCGAGTGTGTGTGAGTGTGTTTATGTGTGTACATTGCTTTGCTGCTGCTGCAAGTATGCAATGCAAAGCTAGCGACTGACTAACGAAATAAATTGCTGTATCAGCTCTAAAAAGTAGTCGCTGTGCACACATACAAACACTCACATAAACTGAATCTTCAGTGCGAAAATGAACACCGAATATTATATGCTCTTATTAAACATAAAACCAGATAGTCAGCTAACATTTTAAACTTGCAATAACATGATCTCCTGGCTGCTAACATTACTTAAGCTGAGTTCTGTTAACTCACATTGAAACTGAATGATTGAAGGCAATTAGTTAAAAATGGCGACTCCTATATTTTATCTTATTTTCACATGAGTTATGTAAATAAAAATAAAAAAATACAATGCACTTTAAAAATATTACGGAAATAAGATAATAATAATTAAATCAACTGATACTCCAAAAATATCTAACAGAAATATGATATACTGAACTCTTGTAAATTTTTGTAAATATAAAAGAATTATCTTTGATATCATAAACTGACTTTAATTCACTGGTTAGTAAATGATTTGTTTGGCTTGCACCTTTTTTTTGGTTATAATGAAATGTAAAACAATTTAAAAATATTAAACTCTATAAATATCTATTATATCTTGTTTAGAGCAATGTTAAGTGCGAAAGTAAATCGTGCTTGCTATAACTGAGATACCCTCGCCAAGCAGCAGGAAAATGTATGGTATATGAGGAGACACTGACGCTGGTTGCAGCCACAGAGGCCGCCACACGGTGTGCGGTTTGTTTGGCTGCCACCTGGCTGCGGACACAGGTACAGGTACAGGTAGGTGACGCCACGAGGTGGCACGAAGGATGTTCCTAGTTGCTAGTTGCTGTACGCTGCTGCTGCCACGTTGCAGTTAATATTTTCTGCTACTCTGCGCTGCAGTGCATAATTTATGCAGAGCTTGTGTGTGTAATTGTTGGTCATGTCGCCTGTGTGTGCGAGCGTGTGTGTTTGTACAGGAGGACCTGCTTAGAGACAGTGAATACTCCGCAATGCGAGGCGAATGAATTTACAAAGCGCAAATCTCAGCGGATAGCCATGTCAGCTCTGCTTGACACAAGCTCAGCGAGCTGACTGCAAATTCTCCGAATGCCGCACACATGACCAAACCCTGCCACATGCAGCTGCAGCTGCTTTCAGTTCTAATGTGGCACAACACATAAAAAACCGTGTATATAGTATTTGCTTGGTCGGGCGAACTTTGTTGACTTGTTAAATAAATAAAATGAAATCAACTGAAATTGCTGTGGCAAATACACCTCTAATTTCACTGACAATCAACAAAAGTCAGAATCGTTTTTTAGGGATCGTTAAAAACGTTTCCAAGTTCGCATCAAGGAGATGCGTTTTTATTGACGGTGTCCCCTTCCAGCTGAAAAGTCGACTGGCAGGCTGGCTGGTAGACATATCCTGCAAAAATTGTGGCAAGACCAAGAGAAGGACAAGCACCAGGACCTGGCCAGAACGAAAGGCAAACTTTAACGAGCGACAGTTCTCCTGAACTGCTCCTTTCACTGAACCTACAGTTGTCGGCTTCCTATTTCCCATACTCTAACCGAAAGTCTTTCTGCTATGTCAGGAAAAATACTACATATACTTTTAAATAAAAGCAACAGTGGTCTGACTAGATATTTTGATAAGAATCCGTGGAGTTTCGGTATTTTATCGATCTTTATGTCATTTATCTTAATCGAAGAAAGACTTTAAAATTTAATATTGAGAATAAAAGAACAAATTTGTATCATTTAATCAATAAAAACAATTTAATCGTCTGTCAACTTTTATTGAAAATGAAATGATTATATTTGTTTAAAAAAAAATACTATTGAGCTGTCTAGGATTTATGCTGTCTTTAAAAATTATTTTAAGGTATAATAAAAAATGTTGTAATCCTTTAAAATAAATAAATCATCTAAAAAATTTTTCAGCATATTTTAGAAAGCTTTAGAATGCTTATATAGAAAGAGTTAATTGTCTTGAAAATTGAAACTAATGCTTATGAAGTTCTATCTGTTTGATATCAGATATGGTATACTATTAAAGTCCCAACTCGTTCTGACTGATATCAGAAATCAACCAACAGTAGGGTATCTACTGGTCTGCTAAGCTGTTGGAAACCTTTTCTGCTGCTTTTTTTTTAGCTCCACATGCTGTTTATTTTTGCCGCTTGGCATGTGACGGAAGCTGATTTGAGACCAAACACAGTAACACATTTAGCCAGAGAGGGTGCTGAGAGCAAGCGAGGAAAAGTAGAGAAAGAGGGAGAGAGAAGAGGAGATGAGATGAGGATGGAGGATGGAGGCATATGCCATAAGCGGAAACTGTGCAACGGCATTTGGCATAAAGGGAAATCGGAAAATAAACGAAAATGTCAGCGGAAAATGCAGTAGCTGTAGGAGCAAGCAAATCCTCCTCCTCACTTCTCACTTCTCAGTTGCCAATCCCCAATCCGCAATCCTTAGTTCTCAGTTCGCAGTTCTCAGTTCTCAGTTGTGGCAGTCGGCAAAAGGCGCCAAATCAACATCCAGAAAGAGCGCGCGTTGAGGCTTATGGCAGTCAAGTGCGATATGTGGATGCCTGCATAAGTGTGTGTGTGTGTGAGTGTGTGTGTGAGTACTTAGAAGCTGCCGCTGTTGTTTGCACTTGTAGTGGTGGTGGTGGTGGTGGTAGCATGTGGCATTAGTTCGACTCGACCGCTGCGCAGCTCGGCAACTAAAATGCAATTAAGCCAAGCTGAAACAAGGCTTTTTGCTGCAGCTGCTGTTAAAGCCATCGACTTTCGAAACACACTCACTCACTCTCTCACACACACATACTTAGACTCGCTGCATTACTAAGCACTTTTTGCAATTATTCACATTTTCCTTTTAATTGGAATTTAAAGTGCTGCACTGGAATTTTCCTTGCCTTCTATTTCGTGTGTGTGCTTTTTCTAATGAAACATACCTGATTGCAGAAGTACATAGTATTTTTTTGAGAACCTTTCTCTATCCCCCTTTCCTTGCTTACTGCCACTTCCGCTTCCGCTTTCAACACATACAAAACACAACATGAACATATATTTTGTTTTCTCTTTTTTTTATGTTGCGCTGTTGTATTTAATTAATCGACTGAACATGTAAATTACAAATACGAAGCCATTAAATAAGTATTCATGAATATATTCAACTGAAAGTGTTGCAAATATTCGCATTATTAATGGCTTCCATTCGTATTCCGTCGAGCAAATGAGCCGTCATAATTTTAAATACAATAAATACTATACAGTTAATTTGTATTATATTGTTTATATTTATATCATTTCTCTTTTAATTGATTGACATTTTTTAATTATCGAGCGTTTTGTTATTCGCAAACTTTTAAGTGCAATGAATCAAACGTTTTTTTAATTGAATGTGAATTAAAAAGTTTTCATTTGCATTTCGTGCAGTTAATTTAAGCTTTCTTTCTTTTGTCTTGTTGAAAACAGATTTATGGACAGGCATTTTGGTTTATCTCGACAAACCATTCTTAGGCCAAAATTATGTTATAAATAACAGTTAATAATTTAAATTAATTAAATGCTGGTATTAGTGAAATTTAATTATAAAGGATTAGAGTTTTTGATATTGAATACAATCGGATGGGAATCGGATTCCATAACCATTTTCAAATTCACTCCGCATAAAAAACGGAAGAGTTTTTCTTAAAATTCAAATAAATAAAAGCTACTAATTATTGTACTGGTTCAGCTTTTACGTATAGCTTTTTTCCTAATCTTGGCTATTGGATAGCTTTTTTATATAGTTCTGAAAATATGTTTCATATCTCAGAGCTGGTTAATATAAGCTAAGACGAATCGGAATGTTTTTCTTTATTTTTTTATTGACAAAGAATAGAAATTTTAAATATTTTTTCAGTTCTTTTAGTTGAAAAATATCAGGAAACCAAACCGAATCGAACATAGGTTCCGGTTCTGGTACAACAATATCGGTAAAAGGTTTTATTTATATTTCGTCCTTTCGTAACTGGTATCAGTAACGGAACTACATTTACTATTTAGAGATGATCGGTCGGGCTGGTCGGGTTTCGGGCGGTATAACAAAAGTATCGGGCGGGCTTGGGCCTTTTTCCATCGGGAATTTCTGGCTCGGGTCCGACCGGGCTTGAAAAATGAGGCCCGCGCCCATCTTTACTACTATTCAACTTTGAAAATATTGAAAATGGTTTTATAAAACAACTGGAAAAGGCTATAGTCGAACTCTCGATTTAAGGATACCCGTTACTTATTTAAATAAATTTAAAATATTTTTAAATTAAATTATTTCAGGCACTTCCATTGCATGGAACTTAAGTCCACCTTTCTATTTGTCCGATCTTGTTACGATTTATTATTATGATGGGTAATAATAGAAGTTAACGATAATTAGTAAAAAGATCCAAATATCTTGAAAACTGTGCGTGTGGTTGCTTTTCGAGATGTACGGAGGCGGAACGAGGCGCTTCAAAAATTTCAAGCAAACTTTATCTGCGTGGGGCTTATGGAAAACTGTTTACCAAATTTGTTTGCTCTAACTCATGGCTATATCAACTTGGCTGTTGATTCTGATCAAGAATATATATATATATATAGGGTCGGAGTTGTTCCTTCTCCCTGTTACGTTCATTGCAACAAATACATTATCCCCTTTTACTTATTTTTTAAGTAACGGGTATAAATATATATTATTAATAGATACATTTGTATGTAAATTAGCAAGATATTAATTAATGTATAATTTCATACAACAAAATTTTATGCAGCGCTAGTATGACTAGCGCCTTAACTTATAAGACTTGTCTTGTAGCGCTAGGAATCAAATCAAATAAATAAATAAATAAAATTGAAGTTCAAAAATATTAAAAGGTTAATTTTAGGTAACGATTCCGAAATTATTCTAAACTAATTTCCTATTATATTTCGACTTTCGAAATGCAAAAAATGAATGCTAATCGAATATTTGTAGATCTGATTTATCTACACAATATAGACAATATTGATGGGTAAAAGTAAGAAATGTGGAGTATTCCATAAAAAAGTAGTTGTAATTAATTTCATATTTCATTATTTATTAATTTAAATTCCCTTTCTGTTTCAGTTTTCTGTAACAAATACAATCACTATGCAAAGGATGACAGGGTTGCAGGATTGCAGGATTGCAGCTTATGAAGCCTCAACACAACAAACACAACAAATGCACAAATTCCAGAATATGGTTAGTTGCTTTTAATGGATGATTAAACTGAGCCGAAACCCATATGCATAGTATTTTGTGTATGTGTGTGCGTGTGTGTGGATTGTAATTTGCAATTTGAATGGAAATGTATAATTAATGCATTGTTTAACGACCTGATGATATTATGTAATGAGTGGAAATAAAAATGTATTTGCTTACCTCAAAATGAGCTGCAGCCTTCAGCGTTCAGTGGAAATGGCAATAATTTTGCAAATTTACATATTTTCATGATTAAATGATTTTCAATTGAATTTCCTTCTCTTTTTTTCTCATTCGTTTTTTTTCAAATAACATTTCATTTGCTTCGCTTTTGTTATTGTAGTTTGTTTGTTGTTTGTATGTTTTGCTCTGGATTCTCGCGCATAATTAACAAAGCTGTTCAACTGCAGTCAAATGTCATTTTAATTATATTTCAAACTGCCTTTTTTGTTGCCATTTTATATAAATATTTGTTTATACTTTTGTGTTAAGTGTGTATGTTTTGTAATTACATGTGCTACATGAAGGTCAGTTCCCAGTTCAGTTTCCAGTTCTGTTCTGTTCGGTTGGTTTCCGTTTCCGTTTCTGTTGCCCTGTTAATTGCTTGTTTTAAAGTTGTGTGAATCAGTTAAATAATTTAACAATTTTAGTTAAAAACAAATTGTTGCCAACCCACTAATTATGTAAATTACTTTTAAGTACGAAAGATAACATTTTGTGCAAACACGTTTAACAAATCTGAAAACAAAACTCAGCTCTCACTTGTGTTAATTTATTTAAATTTTTTATAAATATTCAACAGTATTTTATGTTGCACTTTTTTGCGTTTTTACAGTTCTTTGCAATATTTTAGTTTTTTGTTAATAGTTGTCACTTGAGTTTCAAAAATTGTTTCTTGTTGACAGCATCAAAATTTTAGAGTGCGTAAGTGTGCGTGCGAGTGTGTGTGTGCGTGTGTGTGTGCGTGGGATTCTTAACGAACTTTGCGGCTGCTTGAGGACACAGCACAACAGTACACAGGACAACACAGGACACAGGGCACACACTGGACGCAATGATATCAACTTATGAGCAACGAAATGCGTTGCGGGCGTTTTTATACCGACGTCGTCGCATCCAGCACGATGAATTTTCCGGGTGGGGATATGCAAAAAGAAAAGCAACGCAAGACGCACGCAAAAAGGAAAACCCCGCAAATGAAAAGAGTGCGCGAAAACTGAAGAGCACAAAGACATCGTCACTCCCCCACTCCCCTTCACTTGTCGTACCCGACACACGCACACACATACAAAGATACGGCTACAGATGCAGAGATAAGCCCGACAGCGCAGCAAGCAGCTCAGCGAAGGGGAAATTCTAACCAGTTTTGCAGCTGCTGCAGCAGCATCGACAGCATCACCATCACCATCGGCGTCGACATCGGCATCGGCATCGGCAGCGCAGCCTGCGCACGCATCGCCATTGCCGACGTCAGAGCAAAGAGAGCTTTTCTTGCTCCTGTCCCAAAAAGCTCTGCACGAAACTTGAGGCTTTGGTCCAAAACGCTTTGCACTCGTTTCGTTTTCGTTAGTTCGTTCGGCTTTCGTGCGAGCTCGCGCTTCGTTTACGCTCGTGTGCGTGACATCGTGTGGTGTTCATTCCGCTCGGCAAGCGTTCATTTTGTTCCCCTCCGCTGCGATGACGATGTCTCTGTGCTGATGCTGCTAGCAGCGATGCCTCTGACATGGACTCTGCTGCTACTGATGCTGCTGCTGCTTTTAGGCGCCGCTTTGATTATGTTACACTCGTTTTGCTTTTGCTTTTGTTTTTGGGTTTCTTTTAGCTTAACTGCAGTTATTATTATGCGCTGGCTTTGTCTAACTGCTCGCAGCTTCCCCACCTCCTTGTCCCTTTGTCACTTTGTCGCTGTGTGTAGCGTCTAATTTACAGTTTCATTTAGCTGGGGTCAGACTATAAATAGTCGGCAGCAGACATTGACTGCCATTTGGCTTTCCATTTCGCAGACACGTGTATCCGTATCCGTATCCGTCTCCTGCCCCCCCCCCCTGCCCCCTGCCCCCTCCCATCCTTTCGCGACCTCTTCACGCCCCAACAGCAAATCAAACACGAAAATCAAATTTGTAAACAGCGCTCGAAAGTGGCGCAATTTCAGAAAACATACACAAAAGAAAACTTTATGAAAATTGTACCTGCTGCCAAGCGACAAAATGCATAAACTGTTGACGTGTTGTTGTTGTTGTTACCATTAAAATAAACCGCTAAACGGGCAATTCCCATTTACTTCCTTTTTTTTTTTGGTCGGCACGCCCCAAAGTCAGTTGAAGTCGCGTCGAGTCGCGCGTCGAGTGGCGTCAAGTCAAGTGCCTGCTGCGTCATCAGTTTCTCAGTTTCCACAGTATTCACAGTTTGCGTGCCGCCTGCTGCGTGTTGCACGCTTCGTTCTCCTGCTTTGCATATGAAAGGCCAAAATCAGTGAAATCCAAAATCACTTAAAGGCTGCCACCGCGAATAATGTCGATAAGCGAGTAACGGCAGTTTGGCAAACCCCCCTCCCCAATTCACCATTCCCCATTTTCCATTCCTCATTCCCAGAAAATCGCAACAAAAGTTGTCTGCTACAATTTTTGCACTTTTCAGCTGCGCCTAAAAGCAGGCAGCAAATTATTTGCCAGCCATTCAATTAGCTATGAAAAGCTACAATACAAACACACACACACACACATGCACATTAACAGTAAACGGTTTTGCTTAGTTGTTGTTGTCAGAACGTTTGCTACGATTTCTAATTTTGATCTGTCAAACGCAAGGCCAAAGATCGATGGCTTCGATAAAAAGCCACACAATTGTAGAAAAAACATGTTTGTAACTACCGCACTCGCTTTCTCTCTCTTTTCCCTTTTTCGCTCTCTCTCTCTCTCTGTTTCTCTGTTTGGCATGTCTATTGGTCAAATCATTTGCCATTCATGTGGAAAATTTCGTCTAGTGCATTGTTCACGAATTTTATGTTTATATTGTACATAAACTGACCACAGTCCGAAATTCACTTGCAGGCCATAACTTCGCTCGCTATTAACTTGCAACACGTGAAAATCGCTGCAGCAACTGGCCACCTATGCAACACACAAACACACACAGGTTCAAAGGTTGCTGCTGTTGATGATGACGTTGAAAGTCCGAACAAATGAGGCGCGCATCGCATGTCGAATGATGCTCAGTGAAAAGCACGAATATAGTATGTTTGTACATATATATGTGAATGTTGTTAGTGTGTGTATTTGTATGTGTGTGTGTGTGTTGTGTGTGTATGTGTCTTGTGTGTGTCTGCTTAAGGCAGCTGCTGTGTGTGTTTGCTAGCAGAATCCATAAGACTACTCATGTTGAACGTTAAGCTTGACATGAATTGCCAGCAAAAGAATGTGGTTAGCAGAGGATCAACGGATAATAAGACTGAAGGGAGAAGGTTAAAAAATAGAGAAAAATGAGAAGAATGAAGATCTGTCCAAATAAGATAACTTAATTAAAGATTTCATAATTATGAGTTACTTTTCGAAAATGGACAGGGAAACAAAAAAATATTCGCAAACAAAGGAGAATAACATGGGGGCTCCGAGTGGAGATTACTTGGCTGTGCCGATAGCCTAATACATATGGGCTAATCCGAAAATTTTTAAACCTGGGGTGAAAATTTAAAGTTGACAAAAATGTAAATCTTTCTTTACTAAATAAAAGGATACATATTCAAGCTTCAAAATATAAAACCAATATTTTTCTACAGAAGTTTGTTTGTTCACAGCCCAGCCAAAGCTACACCCACCTCTTGCATTCATTAATTCTTCAAAAAATATGGTATATTCCATTGTCAAAAAAGTGGTCAAAACAATCGTTTGAGTGCCTAGTGCTTATCAAATCTTAAACGATCTTTCATTTTCTTTTATTTCAGACAAAAACCATATTGGAATGATAATTAATATATATTAAAAATTTTAAGTAATAATGGGTACATTGTATGTAACGTCCGAAACTAAATATACGGTTTTTTATTATTACAGTTTTTTTTTTTAATATTAATGACAAAGTGTCATGAAAAAACGGTAATCCATTTTCGTAATCTATGGTCAACTCGAAGATGTTTTCACCAAGAAACCATAGTTCTAAAATGAATTCCTGATCCGCGCTTTTTTAGTTGAAAAATTCATTTTTTTGAACATTTACATATATCTTGGGTGTTTCTGGACCGATCCTGACAAACTTGGTGTTAATACTCTTGTTAAGACCAGGACTTTTAAAATTCCACAGAATTTCTTTAAAAATAATTTTCATCCTTGCAACGACGATTTCGCAATTCGTCTCTATCCTAAAAAATTTGTCAGAATTAAAGCAATTTTTTGGCCCAAACAATTTTTTTTCCTTGATCCTGTATTTTTTATTTGCAGAAAATGTAAAACATATTTTTATACAATTTTAATAATGCTGTAATAAAATGTTAAAAAATAAAATAAATAATTATAAGTTTAGCGTAATGATAATATTCCAATGACAAAACTATTAATAATATTCTATTCCAAAACTATTACTACATATTATCTATTTTCAAAACTATTAAGTATTACGAGCTGCAGAGTCTATTAAGTTTAAGATACAATGTTGAATGGTAAAATAAATAAATATAAAATTAAATAACAGTAAAAATCTTAAATAAAAGATAAACTAAAATAAATAATAATAATAATAGCTAAAATGTTTGAGCACATGTGTTTTTTGTTTATATAAATTTCCTTGATGGAAAAAATGTAACGTCCGCAACAGACAAAAACTAATATTTTTGATTAACGAGACTACTTATCTTTTATATGATTCTGGATTGATATGGTCATATATTCCACTTAATTTTTTGTATTTGGATATTTTTTGTTTATTATGCAAAATTCGCTAATATTTGTGCAAATGCACGTTAACCTCAAATCGACTTACATTCTATGTAACGGCCGCAATGGAACTTTCAGCAAGCCTGATTTTTTTTCAAAAACAGTAAGGCTTTTATCTTAAAATAGGTTTAAGAGTACTCTTAATCCAATTAATTTTCCTGAAAATTTCATTAAAATTCACAAATCTGAACGCGAGCTGTATCAGTTTAAACATGAAAATTTGCATGCAAATGTAACGTCCGCAACTCAGGATTAGCCCATTTGTAATTCCTTATTATTAAATTAAATTATTTCCTTCATTAAATTTTCGACTTCTTCTTTGTATGTACATATTAATTATCATTTATAAAATATGTTTACCGGACACAACCTCGGATTTACGTTGAATAACACTTTAACCATAAGTGACTATGTTAATAGTGCAGTTGGCAAAAACTACTGTCAGTTGAGGCAACTAAGGCAGAAGCTTTTACCAATTTACCAGACAAAGCTACTGTTAACAAAAACGTACCTGGAATAGAGATTTTCGGCAATTGTGGCTCTGGAAACAAAAGAAAAACTTCAAACAATTCTAGGAGTGACTACGAACAAAAATTTTAAGAAATTTTTCTGCAAATATTTTTAATGATTTTTTGAAAGTTGCTAAACAAATTTAAAATAATGATTGAGATAGGGGCATAATGGTGACAATTCTGCGTCGATTGCACTTTGTCTTATCAAAATCGGTTAAGAACTACGGGCGCAATTAGTGCCGCCAGCTCGAAAAACGTGGTTTCGCGAAAAGGCGTTTAAATTTTTGACTCCACTTGCATTAACATTAACATTGCTGGAAAAAAAGGCCATATCTCCTGAAGTATTTTGAATGTCAAAAAACCCTTTAATTACTATATTCTCAAATATCCAAGCTATAAAAATATGCAAACAAAATTGTTGACAAGCAGCAATACCCCCTTAAAGGGGTTCAAATAGTCATTTTTAAGCATTTTTCAAAAAATCATAAAAAATATTTGCAGAGATTTTTTTTGCAATCATTCCTAGAATTGTATTAAGAATTTTTTTGCAACAAAACTTTTTTTTTTAAAAATCGAGAAAAAAAAAGTTTAAAAAGTAGACTTTGACATAAATTCGAAATTTTCAATAGGTACTTAATGGGGAAAGTTTTATATCATTCAAACGGAATTAAAATGACCTTTTCATTGATGCCAATAAGGATATCGGCGCAAATAAGCCCCCAAATCTTACATAGTATCTAATATATTTAAATATTAATGAACTTTTGCCTGATTGAGATTTTACTAAGCTTATGCCAAAACTTAATTAACGCAATTTTCAATTTTAATGTTCACTTAACATTTATCTGAATTTAATTGGATGTGTACATATATATATGTCAGTAAGCTAATTAAACAAACTGCTCACAGCTCACAATAAATTATTATTTATTTATTTTTTATTCATACTTAAATATAATTAAAACTAATTACTTGAACAATTCAAATGCTTATATTTAGCTCAAATCAAAATTCAGAATTAAAGCTTTTTTCGATTATACCAAACTAAGCAAATTCTCTCAAATTCAGGCAAGTCAAACAGACTTTTGAGGTGTTTTTCTATTTGAATAATGAAGAACAAGCTGTCGAATTTTTTGTTGTAAATAGTCGAGTAAGTATATTGGCCCTCAATGCTAGAGATTACTGTGAAGAGCACAATAGAACTATTGCATGGAATGAAAACACTTTCAAACTAAACTTCAACAGTTGCCAAATGCAAATCAAGCTGTTGTAATTTGTTGTTGCCGCTAGCTGCGATTTGGCTTCATCAAAAAATAGCAAATTCAATTTGTTTGACAGAATCTAAACCAATATTTTAGCAACGACTTCAAGGGACAATGGACAGTGGAAGATGAGAGATGAGAAGTGGGAAGTGGGGAAATACCAGAGCTTCGAGCTGCTGGCATTGCCAAATTATGACCACGAAAATAAACGAGTTACGCAAACGGCAGAACAGCAGAAGCACTTGCAGCTGCAACATCATCGTGCAACAACTGAGAGAGTGCGCCTCATAGCTAGCTTACAGCTATTGCCACTGGCTGACAGCAGAAACCAAAAATTTTGATTTATGGCCGGGGCATAAACTGCATTTGACGCGACTGCAGTGGCAGTGGCAGCAGCGTGACGTCCATGGTGTGGCACGGTGGCACGGTGTGACTCCGTGTGGCACGCTGCTGCATGATATGGCTACATATATAATCAAATACCACTAGCAACAAATGCGACGGACCTGCATCTGGCTATCCAGCCATGTGAATGGTGACATGGCAGCTCTTCACACACAGCAACACACACACACACCAACACACACACTCGCACATTCCACTATGGGGAAAAGAACACGATATTTTCAAAAACTCTAAATATAAAGCTGGAGACTGGATATTTGACACGAGACTTAGTT
The DNA here is from genome assembly GCA_037043405.1 of Drosophila subquinaria. Lineage (NCBI taxonomy): Eukaryota > Metazoa > Arthropoda > Insecta > Diptera > Drosophilidae > Drosophila > Drosophila subquinaria. The sequence continues at coordinate 310,609 of JBAMBL010002886.1, read as the reverse complement.
AATATAAAATAAAATTTTGAATTCTATTGTTTCTTAAATTAATTTATCTCAACCTCCCAAAAAGACTATGGAGAGAAAAGTAATATATTTATATAAAATCTAAATCATCTTAATTAGACTAAAATAGCATTTATTTATTTTTTTTTATTTTTTAAATGGACCTTGCCTTCAGCCCTCTTTTTACCCGAATCTGGGAGAAGTTCAACTACTTATTATTAACTGTAAACATAAACTTTGCTAATTAAATATATTAGACTAGACATTCAGCTTTACTTTTGGATACCTTTGACTTTTTCAAATTAATCCTTCATTTCTAAGACTTAAGCTAAATATACTCACAACACTTTGAGCAATTGCACAGAAATCAAAATCCCTACTAACAGAGTACTACTTTCTCCATACTTAAACTTTTTTATTATGTTAACAAAACAAACTCAATTCCCGCTGCAAATTGCAAAGATATTTACCGCGCTTTTTCAGTTCATATGGCAAGTCTCAAAATGCTTACTTTGATCGAGCTTTAAATATTAAGCGAAGTCCCAAAAATTTAAAAAAAAAAAACTTTTTAATCTATCTTGAGTATTCAAGATATTGAACAACATGGAATGGACTTTACGCCACAATTTTGGGCTTTCATCCCATAGTGCACTCGCAGAGTATGCGAAATTGCACGGCGAATCGCATTTTTCGGCTGCGATTTTTATTTTACCAACGAAACGGAAGTGCGAACGCAATATTGTGAATGTGTTACACATACACACACACATATGCATGCTCTGTGTGTCTGTATCTGTGCACTTTATAGCCGTTCTATGGGGCGCTGGCAAGTAATGATGATTAAGCATTGTAATGAAATTGCAAATTGGCGCAACGCAATGCCAAACTTTGTCTATGTGTGTGTGTGGACTTTGATTTTAGTCGGATTTCATTGCCAAAAGGCGTGCAAGTGTATGAGCGTGTGTGTGTGGTTGTGGGTGTATGTGGGTCGTAATTGTATTGTAGTTGAGTGCCAAAAGCGAAATAAACCTCTAATAAGCCAAATGACGTGCATTTGTCATGTTACGTTCATTCTATCTCTCTCTCTCTCTCTCCCTCTCTTTTCTCTGTATGTTCGTGTGAGTGTGTGAATTTACAGACAGTACAATCATTATATTAAGCTCCTGTTAATTAAATTTTACTTCTATCGATGGCTTCAAATAGTACTCCAAACTTTTAGAAAATCAATACACTTTCTGATGATATTTAACTTAATGATTGAATAAAATATTTTAATTCGTTTTTTTCTAAATACATTAATATTTTAAATTATATACAACTTAAATATTTCGTTTTCAGTTGAAAATCTGTTTAAAGTTATGAAGTTTTCAAGTTGGCTATACTTTTGACCTAGCAATTTTACAAGGCACAATTGAAGGGTGTATTTTGTATTTACAACTTCGTTTTTTTCTTCTAAATTTTATTTTCCGATAAACACGATATATCCTTAATATTTGAATATATATCGACAGCTCAACTAATTTGTTAATTGTTATAATTTGATGTAAAACTCGATTCACTGTTTGAATTTACATCAGTACTTTCAAGTATCTTTTAGCCCTTTAAAGTCTCTTAAATTAGTAGGCTCATCCCGACACACAAATATGTCCACCATGGTCACATTAGCGTAGATAAGAATGGGGTGTATTCACAGTTTGAACACACTTCCATAGTCTCAGTAATATTGCTGCCCCATTTCGGTGCAGCCAAATGCAAACAATGGTCTCTCCTAATGGACCTCATTTAATTTGTCTAAAAATTTTTACTGATTCTGCATTTTGCGACTGTCGCAGCCAGTTGACGGCATTTCCAGGCCGCTTTTTTCGCAATGAATTTATACGATATTAGAGTGTTGGTATTTTTTTCTTTATACTTTTTAATATTTTAAAAGTAAATTTCAAGCAACAACAACAACAGCAGGAACAATGAAGAGCAACAAAAGCAAATAAAAATAATAATAATAATTTGGCATGCTTGTGGAGAATGGGAGGGAGGGGCGGGGTCTGGTGCGGTCAGGTGAAGCCAAATGCAAACAAACTGTCGAAAAAAAGGCAGCACAAAAAGTTACATAATCAAAATAATGACTGCTGGGGTTGGGTGACTGAGTGGTGAGGGGTGGTTGGGTGGTTGCTGCTGCTGCTGCTGCTGCTTCTAAGCCAAGAAATAGACAATAACAAAAATAAATAAAAGCATTGACAAAAGGTAAATTTCATGATGGCAGGGAAGGAAGGTAAAGGTAAAGAGGATGATGGAATTGTGACAGCCACACGTTTTTGGTTGCAGGCTAATCTCTCAAGTGGCAAGTGCATTCAGATGAATGTCGTAATATTGAGCAACATACTCGTATTAGGGGATGCTACAAACAGATGCCACAAATGCTGCTGATGCAGCAAATGTTGCACAAGACAAGGACAACATTTCAATGGCAGGCCGACTGGGCTGACTTCGACTGACTGGGATGTGCCACAAATAGTGGCAGCCACAAAAATGAGACGGCTTAACACATGCACTTGAAATTTAATATCGCTCTGCAGGCCGTCGACAGTCGACAGTCGTCTCTCGACTTAGCTGCATTTTATTATAGCATACTTTTCAGCATGCCACGCCCCCCTGCCCCTCTGCCTGCACAATAATCCCTCATATTTATTTTTGCAAAATTATTTGCTTTGTCTGATTGCGGATTTGCAGCTGCAACGTTTGCACAGTTACTTTGGCTGCCATAGGGGCCCGATTCCAGATTCCCGATACCCGACAATTCCAGCAGCCGAGCCATGAATGAAAGTTCTTTATGTGCTCCCTCCCACCTCCTACTCCAACTAACCAACTAACCCAGCACCAACACTCCCAGCACTCCCAACACTCCTGCTGGCCAAGCCTGGAGACCTCAGCAGCAGCTACTCATTTAATATGAAAGCAAATTGCATAAAATCACACCTGCAAGCCAACTTAGCAGCTATCACTCGCTCTATCTCTCTCTCATTTTCGCTCTCTCTCTCTTTCTCTCTCTGTCGCTCTGGCCGTTACCTGGTAGCCAATCCTTGGCGCTTAGCAAACAAGTCCTGGCAGCAGTCACAGTCACAGTCAGAGGACAATCGGACAGGACAGCGTCGCGTGTAAATATCGACTACACTGCCAGGCGCAAACAACATGCTGCCCATCTGACAACCTCCCTCCCCACACGTTTACCCTTCCCCCTTCCCTTTTCCACCCCCTCCCCTCTATATGTTGCCATGGCAGCTATAAAAACACCTTTACTGCTGCTTTTTGCTCCCTGCTGGCTTCCCTTCCTTCCCCTTTGCCCCTCTCTCTCTCTCTCTGTTTCTTGGCTGGACTCAGATCTTGACTGCATGCCAAAATATGCTGCAGCTCCAACTGAAAGTGTAATGCTCCCTTACCCTTCACTCCCTCCCTCCCTTTGGCCATCTTCTGCCCAGCGGCAGTTGCAAGTTTATGATGTCATCTTCAATTTTATGCAACACACAAATAAAGTCCCGTAATGACCCCGTTACTAATTTAGCCAAACTCAATCTAAAACATTTTAAACTAACAAATGATATTATAGTCGTAATAAACAGAATACACAACAGATGACAAGCCTTAAGTACCCTGTAATCAGCACAGATGCCTTTATTGTATCTACCATCGACAAACAAATTTATTTAAAAAGTTCTTTTGAAATAAGCAATCAAAAAGGCACATTATAAATAGGAATACAACTCAATCTCTGAGTGACGACTATATTTGGGCATAGGCGCATCATTTTTTGTTTTTGTGGAGCTTAATATCTATGTAGAAACCAAATTATAAATTTTCATAAATTATTGTATTAAATTATTGAAAATGTTGAACATATTCTATAAAAGTGCTTTCAGACGAGGATTTATTCACCGACACTTTTTGTCAAAAAACTGTCGGTGCCGTGTAAACACACAAATTTTTTAAGTGTCGGTGAAAAACCGACGCTCACTGATGGAAATAGAACACGTTCTATTCCATCGGTTTTTTGCGTCGGTGAAACATCAATACCTTAACATCGCACTTTTTTGGTATTTTTTTGTGCTTTTCGGCAAAACAAAAAGTGTGCGCGAGCTAAAAGTGTGTTGGGTGTGACCAGCTACCGTGAAAACAAAAACCGATGGTATTTTGGTATGAACACCGATGGGAATTGTGTAAATGGGTAAATTCACCGTCGGTGAAAAAGTGTCGGTGAAAAAATCCTCGTCTGAAAGCACTTTAAGCAATATAAATTCATTTTACTATGGAAAAACTGAACATGTATTTTTTTTGCTGATTTCTTATAATGGCTTGAAATATCTATTACTTACTCTATTTTTAACTATTTTTGCATTTTTTCAATAATGATTTAAAATATTAAAATTTAGTTTGCATATCAAATAAGGAATATATTTTTTTCATAATTTTGGCTGTTTTCATTTTTAAACTTACACCTTTATAGAGCTGAAACTTTTTTCACGTGGATTACCATCCTGCTTTCTAATTCTCGAAAAATCTGATTAATTTTGTCAGAGCTTTGACTGTTTTGAGTTTACGAGAATCTTTAAAAGGCACTTGTGCTTTACCAAAGAATCGGTCAGGAATATTTTTAAATATTTTTATAATATTTACATATAAAATGAAGATAATATTTCGCTAATAATATGCTCTTATTTACACATTGTTTTTTTTATACAATGAAAAACGTTAATTGTTTAACAGACTGCAAGCTGCAGTCATAAATAGCGTCAATTTTCAATTAAAAAGGCAGACGACAAGGCAACAGGAACCACAATTGCACCACCGATTCACACTCTTGTGAACGGGCTTTAATATCAAGTGGTGTGTGACAGTGTGTGTGTGTGTGTTGCAGTTGTTGCACTTGCAACTCAATGCTGGGCTGTGCTGCATGTTGCATACACTTGGGCTTGTTGCATTTGTGTTTGTCTCTGTCTGTGTTGTGTTTGTCTCTGTGTTTTGTGGGTCTATCTGTTTGTTTATGTTTAGCTGTCAGTGCCACGCCTTGTCGCAGTTGGCACTTTGCAAAACGCCCACGCTGCAACTGCAACGGCAACTGCTGCTGCTGCTGCTGTTGTTGGCGTTGTCAACGCTTCGATTTTGCAGTTGTAGACAATAAATTTGTGTCCCGCTCATTGTCAACTAAAATCAAAAACATAATTCAGAGATGCACAGACCACAATGAGACGGTGTGCGTGTGCGTGCGTATGTACACAGAAAAAAAAAACAAGATACCGGAACAAAATCAGTCCGATGCGGTGTCAGAAGTTCGGTAATACCAAATTTACATAGATTTGTAAACCCGTTACTTAAAAAATAAGTTAAATGTATGTTGAGACGTATGTAAAAGGGAGAAGAAAACATGTCCGTCCCAATGAAGTATATACCTTCGTGCTGCTTTCGTAGCTAGCGCGGACTGTCGTCCGCAGTGATGCATATTCTTTATCAGCATCATCATTCACCTCCGTTAATCGCACAACATGCACATTTTATAGAATACTCTGTATTTTTTGGTCATTAACACTATCATTTTTTATAAGCTATCATTCTACTTAATCTCAACAAGTTCGGCCAAACAGAATGGTAGTAATGGCTTAAATTAGCCATCTAGCAAAGTAAAAGTAGTGCGTAAAAGTATGCAATAAAAATATTTTTATTGTTATTTAAATAATTAACGGGTATCTCTAAGACGGGAACTCGACTATAGCCTTTTCCACTTGTTTGTTATCAGGAATATTTTCAGTGTAATCAAATTTTCTAGGTATCTTGATTATTTTAATGCTGAGTGGTTGCCATTTTATCAGCAAATTGTGTTAATTTACCGATAATATAATTATAAAGCATATGCTAAGATCAAGAATTTCAAACTTGAATTTTAGAATAATTTTTTTCTGTGTATCTGCTGCTTGGCATGAAATTAACACAAATGGCAAAACACCAGCAACACACACACACATACGGAAAGTGGGCGTGGCTGAAGCTGGGCAGGTCTCTGTTCTCGCCGTTGTTTGAGCCCAGGATCTGGACCGAGCTTTGCAGTGTTTACGCTCGCATTTAATGCATTTGCAGTCCGGCCACAAATCGACAAATCCATCTAAACATGCACACACCCAAAATAGAGAAATACAGTGGGAGAGTGCAAGGGAGAAGGAGAGAGAGAGAGAGAGAGAGTGCTGCACAGTGCATGCAAATGACTTCCGGCATTTGGCAGTTTGTTTGTTTAAAGCAAATAAAGTGAGTGAGCACAGCAGAGAGTGAAAGGGGAGTTGTGTAGGCAATTCAGTTTTAAATTTATCACAATTGCCAAATCGGCCCAAAATCACCAACTCCCCCCACTATTTTGGAATGAGCCACATGACAGCCACTAATCTCCACTTGTATTGACATTATATGGACATTTGTAATTTCCGGGTATGCCATTTTTATAACCTCTTGCAAAACGCATAAAAGAAAATTTGCAACAATGGTTAACAATGAGGCTCAGCCCTTGACCGAATCATTTCTTTCAAGGGTTTCCAAAGGCCTTCTTTCCATCCCTCCCCCATGGTTTTGGTAGCCCTGGAAGATTGCCAGGATGTGCGAGGCAACACAAAAGGGCGCCAAGTTTTTGGAGCTCGTTAACTATTAAAAAGGCATGCCCACACAAACACACAGCTAGGACACATAAAAGCACACACACGCACACTCACACACACATTCACACACACACACACACACACACACACACACACACACACACACACACACACACACACACACACTCATAGAGGCGGCAATTCAGTTCTGTTTACGAGCTCACATAAAAAACTTGAATTTTATTCTAACGCCCCAACATCAATGGCCAAATGTGTCGTCGTCTAATGAGGCAACCCTACCCAAAAAAGGGTTGACATGGCACACACACACACCCCCCTAGACACACATATATACATTGACTGGCAGCAAGTTGTGAAAATGTTTTGGCTTATTGACTATTAAGTTCATAAAATTCGCTAGTAATTTAAGCCAAGCTGAAAATACTCTGAATATATATAGATATAGTATGCATACATATGAAATTATGATATCACACACACCTGGCCGTAAAGCAATTAACCAAATTGCAGTTCAAATGCTGCGAGGCAACAGCAGCAACAGCTTGCGGCAAGTTTTCAAGTTTCCACTCTCGAGTTGCCTTCAAATCACTTGAGATTCTAATTGGAATTGCAACACAATTTGTTTATGGTTAATCAATTTGGGGCGTTGATTAAACCTCTTCAATTAGCCAGCAATCGATACACCTGAATTACATTTTACATTTTACTGGCAAATAACAAATTGAACTTTGTTACTTTTTTTTTGCAAGTTGCAAAGATTTTGATCGACAGCTGCCCGCATGCAACAATCTGTAGAGCCAATTGCCTGGGCATCTTGTGTAGTTTGTGTCTGTCTGGCAAATAGACGGACAGTCAGACATATTTACCGGACATCAAGTTGGCCAGGTGAAAAGTCAATATTGTGGTTGTTACTGGAAAATATTAAATGTCTGTACGGTTCGTTTCTGGGAAAGCCGCAACTATTTGCATACAATTTGTTGAAAATAGAAATAGAAATAATCAAAGCATTGTGCAACAAAGCGTGCCACAAGGGGGCAGGTGGCAAGGGGCAGGGCCAGCTGTTACTTAGCAAACATCAACACCTGCTAAGGGTTTTCATTTAGGGAACAAATGCTGCAAATTGGCTGCAACTGCAATCCGTAACCCTTAAACTGTAAACCGTAAACCGTAAGCGGTAACCGGTAACAACAGCTAATCAATTTCACAGGACTTGGTCGGAGCAAATGGAGCAGAAGCTGCCACAAAACGAAGAGTGGAGAAGGATGCTGCTGACCGCAGGCAATGCTAATAATCCTCATTCTCCATCTTCAAGCGAAGGAAGCTTCATCCTCATCCTTAAACTTAACCTCATTCTCTTCATCGCTCTTCCACTTCTACTTCCTGTTCAAGTTCCGGTGCAAGCAAACCGTTTTAACTTCATTATGAGATTTGTGTAATTGTTAACCAATTTACCGTTGCCGTTACGATTACCATTTGCCGTTTGCCGTTTGCCGTGTTGCAAGCCACAACAACGAGCAATTCTTCGACTGCTGTCGGCAACAAATAATACAGAATCATGGCTCATGATATGCGAGCACGAGTATTGTCCAAATTATAATGCCGCAAATGTAATTAATGCATAATGCTACTCAATTTGTGAACTAATTACAGTCTTCCCTTAATTGTTGTTGTTGCTGTTGTTGTTGTTGTTGTTATATGTTTACCTGCTGCCTGCCTGCAGCTCAGGCATCTCTCTGTCCTCCTTTACTCCACCTTAACCTCTCTCTCTCTCTCTCTCTCTCTCTCTTTCTCGTTCTCTCTCTCTCTCTCTCTGTCTCTCTCTGTGACAGCATACTTTGTGCTTAATTTGGCATTCCAACTGTCAGTTGTTTTCATTATTTCGAAATGTACACGAATATCCATTAGAATTCAAAAGTATGCAACACAAAATTGAGTCACATATTTGATAAGGTGGACTATGAAAATACCCGGCATCTTCAATTTATATTAAAAAAAATAAGAAAGGTATCTTTTAGTTTTTCGATAAAAGTAGTATAGTATATACATATATTAAAATTAAAAAAACTCGCTCTTAAATATATAAGTATTTTTTTTATATTACACTATTTATGTTCTCATGACATTCTCATTTATTATGAATAAATATTTCATATTACTGAATAAAGTTTTTTTTTCTAAATTACATAAAATTCTTGGTGCTTAAATATAAAGGCTCATTATAATGTAATATTTCGAAAAATGTTTTACCAACTTAAAAAATTCCATTATATTAATTATTCTCAAAAATAAAATAAAAATGTTGACCTGAAATTAAGTCTGACTAGCAACAGATTGCAATTACACGTTATTCTGCATTATTATGCAAGTTCTTATTGCACTCCTTTCCAAATAAAAATAACAAATAACAACTAATTATATTGTAATATTGTAACAAAAATTTAAAATTCCATTAAAACATGCTTTAAAATAAAATAAAGTTTAGTATTCTGTCTAAAATGAAATAACATTTTTTATTGATATATACTTGAAGTTTTTATACAATTAGATTTACATTTTCTATTAAAATAATTGAAATGTGATGTGAATCATTTGTATTCATATTCAGGACACATTTTGTATATGCAACATTTAGCTGCACGAACTGAGTTTTATAGTGTGCACCGACTCGTCAAGTGCTGCTACGTGCCGTTGCAAGTTTCACTTTCGCATTTGGCTGGCATATAGGAAGGAGGCAGCAACGTGGCAGCAACAGACAATATATCATGCAACGATTTAGCCTAATTAAAATTGCGATATGTTTGGCCCGAAATGTGAAAATGAAAACAGTTGTCTGCCAACACTCGAACTCGCATTGGGCTTGTTATCTGTGACAGAGGCCATAAAATGCAGCTAATGCAAAACGATAATAATTATAGAGGTCCTGTTCCTGCCCCTGCCCCTGTCCCTGCCTCATCGTTCTGCCCCATTTCCAATCTGAAAACATAATTCACGGTACGCTGATGTGGCACAATTTTCAGTTGGTTTTTAGTTTTGTTTATTTTGTCGTGATGGGGCGATAAACATTTAACATTTAAGAGAGGCATTTACATAAGCCACAAGCTTGTCGTTGTTGTTGTGATTGTTGTTAACCTTTAATTATCTGCTGCCATAAAGCGTGCAACACTGAGGAGATGAGACGTCTGTGAACTTGGGGCAAGCACTTTCGCTTATTGAAAACATGGAAAAGGAAAAACTGCAAGTCAAGACGTCGATGCTTTTAAGGCCATCATAAAAATAATAATGATGCAAAGGTATGACGACTGTATCGATGGTGGATCGAGTGGTGCCGGTGGTGCGATGTGGGGAGGCAGCTGCACATCGAAATAAATATTTATATGCGCGCCATCTATAAATTGAAAGGCTATGGACCAAAGGGTTGGCCGCTAATGCCAATTCCAGGCGACAGGTGAAACGATAAGGAGCAAAAAGGAGAGCAACAAAAACAAGAAAATGAACAGCTGAAGAAGCAGGACTTATGAGCTTTGCTGCACGGCATTTGGACTTGGACATTTTTACGATGTGATTTCACATAACCACAGCAGACGTGCAGACACAGAGCGGCACAGACAGAGAAAGAGAGAGACAAACGAAGAAAGAGACGTACACAAGTTGCAGACGCTTTGGTGATAAACTTTGAAATTGCCATGAACGTACATATGTGGCACGTGGCAGGAGGCAGCGGCAGCAGCAGCAGCAGCAAAATTTATTGTACTCCAGCGGCACAAACGAATTCTAATAAGCAAAATGCGCCGTTGAGCCGCGCTAATGTCCTGCTCATCGAAATCAAACGGAATTACAGGGCAAAGCATTACGCATACGCCTCACTGTCAGTTGCGGCACAAAGGATTGACAACATGATGTGAGAGTGATGTGACTATACAGAGAAAAATATCAGGGCATCCGAGACAAAATCAAAACGATGTGATGTCAAAAGATCGGTCATCACTAAAGTTCTTAAATCGAATACTTCTTAAATCTTGATTTGAATAGGATTTTTTTTTTAATTCCTCCTCCGCAAATATTTTTACTATCGGAACTTTTTTTAGTGAAATTAAATGTCTTAGGCTTTTTTGACAATTTTAATATTGTGGAGTTGCAATTTTATCCGAAAATTGTGATAACTTAACAAACATTTTTTGACTTCATATTAAAAAAAAATTCTCAATCTGAGAGCTTGCTTACGATATCTCCAGAGAAAAATAAATTTTCATACTAAATCTTAAATTTCAATCAATCGTCCCTTTGGCAGGTTTATGATATAGTAAACCGATTTCAAAAAAATTTGGTCACGATGTGTAGGACCATTCCAGATGTTTATTCTGTAAAATTGGTAAGGATACCTCAAACAAAGAAACAGTTTTTCGCACTTAAACTTGATTTTCGATTTATTGTTCCTAAGGCAGCTATATGATATAGTGACCCGATGCAAATTTAAACACAATCTGCGTCCGGTACTCAGGAGCCTACATTCCAAGTTTGAAGTCTCTGGCTCTTATAATCTCTTATATCGTTGCGCTCAAACAGACGTATAGACGGACAGACAGACAGACATAGCTCAAACGACTCGGCTGTCAATACTGATCAAGAATATTAATCCATTATGGGGTCTGTCACGCCTTCTTCTGCCTGTTACATACATTTCACATAACCATTGTACTCTTTTATGCCCCTTTATTAATGAGCACAGGGTATAAATACATTCTTAAACCAAGAAATTTGACCTAGAATATTAGAAAGATTTTCTTTCTGTGTACGAATACAAGAGTATGTACTTCCAGTCTATATACTTATACTCATATTACTTTTAGTTTGATTTCAATGCTTGGGGGCGGACATGCATGACACAACCCATTCATTTGCCACAGACACAAAAAAATGTTGCACTGTGGCAAGCATATTCATATTCTGTAGCAGGGAATGGGAATGGGATTGGGGGAAGGCAGGGAATTGTCGCACTTGAGTTGATTTAATTCAATTCATGGACAGACAATGATTGCGTCAATTGCCACATGTTTATCATTGTGACAGGCAAACTTCTGGCTCGATGTTGGCACGAATCTGGGCCACAGCGCAGACCCTTCTCTAATGATGGGGATGCCAGCGGAAAATAGCGGAAATTGTGGAAATTGTATGTAAGCGTTTTAGTTTGCCAATTGTGTGTCCCTCTCTCTCTCTGTCTCGGTCTCTTTCGCTGTCCGTCTGCTCTTGAAATCTGTCTACAAATTGAGCGCATTATTTGCAAGACGACAGCTTTTTGGCAAGGGTTTCGCCTTGGTCTCTTGGCCTTGTTTACATAATGGCCAGCGGTGTCAGTGTCACACTGGCTGTGCCACCTTTTTGCGGCGACTGTGCCAATTAGTTGGCCACATCGAACCCCTTTCCCAGGGGTGCAATACAGCGCAGGTTTTCAATTACACATTATGTTGGGGGCAGTAAAAGAGTTTTGGACAGAAATTGGATTTCTGACAGTTGTTCTTTTTCTTTTTCGCTTTCGTATCGTTTCATTCACTTCTTTTCTTTTATGTGGCAGCAATCCCATCCCCATTCCTGGCTCGTTGAGTTTTATGAACTTATAAACAAGAGGCAGGAGTTGAGTTTGAAGTTGAAGTTGCAACCCTTTTGTCAGCTGTTGCTGTTGTCGACTGACTCGCCAGCATCTACAGCATCTCCAGCATCCACAACATTCTCCAGCTGCTTATTATGTGGATTATTAGAGGGATTTACTTGGCTGGCATGCACAAATTCATGTGCTCTCTCACTCCCAAATACCTCTGAGCTCTGCCTTAAAATCAGATGCCGAGTGTGTGTACGAGTATTTCGTGTGCTTTGTATGTTTCTTGCTGGCATCAATGACATAAATAAAAAGATTTGCCAAGGATTTGCCACTGGGTAACCGCACCCAAAAAACAACCAGAACAACAACACGAACAACAACAAACCACGAACTGCTTCCGGCGCTGCCAAAAAGGTGCCGTCAAAATGCGGCAATGCCGTAAAAATCTTTACCCGTTTCTGAAGGTGTGTGTGTCTGTTAAGAGTGAGGGGAAGAGATGAAACAGAAGGGAGGAGAAATGTTGGCTTGTTGCTCTTGTTGCTTAAAGGGTTTTTTGTCTCAGTGCTTGCAACACATTTCGGTGATTTACAGACGACACTAAAAGCTGCCGACACTTCAATGTCTCTCTCTCTCCCTCTCCTCCTCTTTCTGCCACAAATTGATAAACACGCCACAAAAGTATCTTTGAAATACAAATACTGATTCAGTCAGCCACTGATAAGAGCATCTCAATACAATTCAATTCCATTCTTTTTTAAATGTCTACTGGCAATTTTCAAGTAAACAATGACGTGTCGCTGACTTTCACTTGTTGTCATGTGTTTACAATGCTAATCAGCCTTATCAGTCGAAGCACGCGAGAATCCCAGCTCATTGACTAACAGATGTTTTAAGCTAGTTTTTAGTTTGTTTCCAGGGGTATTCCGATAATGGCAACATGTTATGTTCAAAATAGTGTCTGCTGTTTGTAAAATTCCACTGAGTTGTACAGACCATTTACATAACATCAGCAATGTTGTTGAGAGTGACTTGCTGTTATCATTAGAAGAAGGGTTTATATTTTATTGGTATGAGCCGTTTGATTGAAGCGAAAACCTGTGGACATTTTTGGAATTTTAAGTTTAGTTTAAATGAGATTGACTTTAAATATGAACTGTGTCTTCAACTAATTTATAGACTGATTGATACATTTTAAAGTACACGTAAGGAGATTTAATTTTTAGTTACCCAATTATGTTGATGAGGGTGACTTTTTGTAGTGGTACAAATATCCCTTCTAAATGGATTTTCAGCTGGTTGTAGCTTGTTCTAAGAACCATAAGCAACCTTAAAAAAATATGGGTAAAAAAAAAAGTTATACGACTGTTTATCAATTGTTTGGGATGATTAATTTACATAAATATTTTCAAAAAGTAAGATTTAGATTAATAATTACAGGGGAACATGTATATTATACATTGTATAAGCTATATTTAATAAATGTTCAAAAAGAATAACAATGCCAGTTGATTTAATTTGTAATTTTAACTTGTAATTCTGACTCTTACATTATTTAAAAACCAACTAAGAGAGCATGAATGAGTTTATTATTTGTATGTAAACATTTATTATGTCCGATTCGGATTTGAAAACATATAATATATTGTTAATTATATATTTTATCAAGCTGATTATAAACAGTTAAGATATTATAATTAAATATTTTATTCGTATGTAACCATTTGTAATACGAATAAACTAATTATATTTGAATTTTAAAACGTTCATTTCATTAGTAATATTTTCCATTAATTATTTATAAATTAATTCATAAACAATTAAGAGAGTGATGTTTGAATATTTTATTTGTACGAATATAAAACGATTTTATAATGTATAGACTAAAACTATTTGGATTTGAAAACATACAATGTAATTCATTATTAATAATATTTTTTCCGAGCTGATTAAGTAGACGGTTGCTGGGAACCTTTGTCGCTGACGTAGAAAAGCCGAGCAACTATTTTGTTATTCACGTGCTGTTCGCTGATAAGCTCGCTGGGAATTCTTAAGATAGTTTGGCAGATAGCTTGGTTTGGCGGGGGATCCGCTGTTCGCTGCTCTACTTGTAATAGCCCAGCGAACGGCGGAGCACTCGCCAGCGCGAATAGGCGATGTCCCAGTCGACGAAGGCGCCAACGATGTGACGGACATTGTGATCCGTGTCGTCGTATCCTGTGCGGCCGTGCACCATGCGCAGGTTGTCGAAGGTGAGGACGTCGCCGGGCGTGGTCTTGAAGGTGCATGCCTGCTCGTTGGCCAGGCGGATAAACAAGGCCATCGCCTCGTACCAGGGACGCACCTGCTGCGGTGGCACGCTGAAGTGGCTGTCGCGCTGCGGAATGCTGTGGTTAATGCGCCTGTATTGGCCATTGGCATCCAGGCTAAAATCGAGGAGGTCAAATGTTATTTATTCCGTGAAATTAATTTTGTTTTCGTTGCAAATTTGTAATCCGAAGTTTTAACTTGCAATCAATATTTTTAAGTTGATTCAGAGACAATAAATCATGCCAAAATGTACAAAAATGTTGACTAGAATAACTCATTAAAGATTGGGATAGAACTAGGATAACTTACTTGATGACCGGCTCGCGCCAGATGTTGTGGAAGGTGAGGTCCTTGTCGCTGCCCCTGTCCGCCCAGTCGACGGGCGTCTGGCTGAGCACCTGGAAGGCGCTGGGATGTCGCTGGCGCAGGAGGTCCGCCACATGGAAGGCGTCGCTGATCAGATTCCAGCCGCCGGGCGAGTCCGACTGCTGCAGCGTGTGGAGCAGCGTCACACCCGGCTTGTACTCGAAGTAGGGCATGTCCGTGTGGAGGGGAAGTGGTGCGGCCAGGTAGGCGTAGTTGCTGGCACCGGGCTGGGCACGCACACTCCATTCGTCGCCGTAGGTGGTGCGTCGCATGAAGCCCACCCGGTTGCACAGATTACGCAGCACATCCGCCTCGAGGGGCGCCTGCTTGACCAGCGCCAGGCCATGCACCGCCAGGTGGTGCAGCCACTGGAGCAACGCCTCGTCGCTGCTGAGCAGCTCCTGGTATTGGAACTCGCGTTGTATTCCCTCAAACTGTTGTCCCGACCAGTGCTTTGGTTCCGGGCGATAAGAGTCGCGCAGATAACGCGCGCGATTCTCTAGCGAGAAATCTCGCTCTTTGAGCCAACTGTACGTATAATCGGAGTGATGGCCGTCGGACCATTCAATCTGCAACATTTGTCGCTCCGCACACCAGCTCAACTGTTGCACATGCACAGTGGTGTCCAGATTGTTCCAGCCATGGGGCAGGCGACTCCGCGTTTGTTGCATGTAGCACTTGGGGCACTGGCAATTGTCGCGCAGCCAAATCTCCGGATACTGCATGGCCGGCTGCTCCATGGAGACACGCAGCAGCACCAGCTCCTGCTGCAGATCCCTGCTCACCTGAACCATCATAAACTCGATCTCGATCTCGAACTTGAACACACAACCGCTAGCCGAGAAGAATGAGCTGGGAATGAAACGAGATTTTGCGGCATCAGCTCATCATTAGCAGAAACAGAAGCAGAAGCAGCGGCTTCGACATCAGCCCATGGTCTCACTTTGGGAAAGACACGTGGCCCAAACGGAATCTACGATGTCTAGCCTCGCACTCGTATTTTCTTATATACATTATCGGCTCTCGCCTGATGCCAGTCGAAGTCGAAGTCGAGCACTTATCAATCCTTTGTGATAGACTGCCGTTGCTGTTTTTGATTTTGATTTTGATTTTAGCTGCTGCCTCAGCATTAATCTCTTTGTTTGTTTTAAAGACCTCGAGCTTCTCTTAAAGCTACCACACAAATACATACACAGAGAAAAACAAAACTGTTATTCTTAAATTCAAGCCTAAAATTGTTGCATCGTTTAAACTGTATTCATTGTTAATTTAACTCAATATGAGCATTAAAATAGTAAAAAAAGTCAAAAACATTTTATTTCAGTGAAAAAATTCCTGAAGAGAACCGGTAATCAAAATATTTACGCATAAGGAATTGAAAAAAAAAATACTTAAATCGGGCATTTCGAACATAGTTTAAGAAAAAGACGGAATTACCGAGCTTCTGATCCCACATCGGATTGATTTTATTCCGCAATTCTGGATTTTTTTCTGTGTACATACACACATAGACAACCCTCAATACAAAATTAAAAATGCAAAATTAATTTTGCTGAAAATTGCAAACGTTTGCAAATCTGCATAATTGTTTGTCATCAACATGACTTGCCTTGCCCCTTTCCCTTCCCCTTCCCTACCCCATCCCTTCTCATTCCCTACCACTGCCCCTGCCTCCTTCAGCCCTTTCAACTGCCTTTTCATGGCAGTCTGTCCGCCCCATTTCCCATTTTCCAGTTGCTTCTCCCATTGAATTGCTGTCAATCATTGTTAGGCGCATTGATCACTTCATGCGCCATGTTGCACATTCATATCGTATCGTATCGTATCGTGTTGCATCATCGACATGCACCTTCCCATGCGGATTGCAATGCTCAACTTCTGACAAGAAAATGCAGCAGCACAATAACCATTTTCCATGCAGATAAAAACAACAACAAGTTGAATAAAAAAGAAAAAAACAATATATGGCGCGATTTTTAATTATCACTTTCGCATTTTACTTTCTGTTCATTGTTGTCGGTGCTACAAATATTTGCATACATAGATATAAGATACATGTGTATATATCTATCATCTATAGCTAGGAATTGTAGCATTTTCCATTTTCATTCAGCGCCGTTTTCACGCCTCAAACAAAGGAACACAATCCGTGAATGCTCAGCTCCTAGCTGCAGAAACTTGATATACACTTGACGAAAAATTCGGGTATTAAAGTTAAGTGCTTGAGCTAAAAAGATTGTTTAATTGTTACGAGAAAACAAAATTGAATTATTTTTTATTTTACATTTTTTATTTTAAAATTTATTGTTACATTCTGCTTAATATGAAAAATCAGAGAGTGTATTGCTGTTTCGTTTATTTTTTTAGCTGTTGTTCATTTGTTGGGCTTTTCATATTTCTATGGAATATTTTATGAGTTGTACAGTGAAGCAGCGGGAAGCGGAAAGTGGAAAGCGGAAAGCTCGCAGCAGGCAGCAACAAGCAGAGGTAAAGCAGTCAAAGCCAGAAAACTTTATTGTTTTCAATTAAAAACATTTTACATGCAAATACATTCACATCTATGTAAACGAGTACCTCAATCCATTCACTCAGTATTCATGCGCTTAACAACAACAAACAACAACATCAAATTCATCAACAACGCACAATTGCAATGAAATGAAATGTAATGAGGTGTAATGAAAACGCATTCAAGTGTTTCTGTTGTTGCCTGACAGTTTTGCCAACTGCACTTAACAACAATCATAATCAACGGCAGCAACAACAACAACAACAACAGCCATCTTATATCGATGCGATGAAACATTTTATAACCATAGAGATGCTTTTCCCCTTGAGATGCTTTTCGGATTTCCTGTACCATCCAAGCCGAAATTCTGTCAGTTATTATGCCAAGTCTGTAAATGAGCCGAGTTAATTTAATACTTGACAATATTATGGCTAATTGGCATTACTAAGATTCGTTTATAATCAAGTTTATAACATAATTGCTGTGTTCGCCCAAAGCCAACCGCAATTTCAATAAATTGTCATGCACATAAAAGTTAAACCATTACTAAATTTCAACTATGAGCAGGCAGACGGAAACCGCAAAATCAACGAGAGATAATATAGGTAAGCTGTATACATGATAGACCATTAGATATCATATACATATCGAACATTTGACTATGGATAGAGCTTGAAAAGTTTTGTTGTGAAAAGAGTTTTAACAAAATAAAAGTCAAAATATTATAAATTAAAATACCAATTTGCATAGAGATAAAATGGATAAAAATATTTAATTTAGTTTGTTTATTTTTTTTCTTAGGTAGAATTTAATAATATCAATATTAACTATTGGATATTAAATAAGTATTTTTTTACTAAATGGTCACTAAGAGCAGCTAGTCAAAAGTATTTCTATAGCTAAAATAAAGTAAAGTAAATTAATATGATATTAAATTAAAATGAATTTAATATAAATTTAAATTTACTATATAAATAAAAAAAAAATGAATATACCTCACATAAGCTTAAAAATTAGTTTAACAATTTTGTTATTTTATTTAAATTCATTTAACAAATATTAATAATTGAATAAATAAATGGGAACTAATAAATTTAACATAAGTTTAAAGATGAATTTTAAATGATGTTGTTATTTTTATATTTCAATTATTATTATTTATGACCAAATATATGTTCTTTAACAAACCCAATCTCGTTACTGTACACTCCACTTGCTAGTTTTGTTACAGGGTATATACTGTATGACATAACAACAATGCTAATCATATTGGTTTATATTTACAATTATCGAATCGAATTCGACACTCAACTTTTGATATTTTACGTTGAATACTCAAATTATTAATGAACTCCAAAATGTAACTAAGCGGAAATGCTACCTGCCAAGGAGAAGGCGATAGTCAGGGGGCAGTTTGGATATTTGCCCAACAAAAGGCAGCTAACGGGCGACAACGGGCAATTGTGAACGCTGTTCACAATGGTCGCGCTTTAGGCCTAATTAGCCTCGTGGGCAGCATCCAAAAAGGAGGCCGCAACGAAGGTCTCCATGAATAACAAAGCCCGAAACGCATAATTAGGCAACGTTTGGAGTTTGCCTCGTTTGACATTGTGCTACCTGTTATTGTTGTTGTTGTTGTTGTCATACTTGAAATAGCGCAAATTGGCGCATTTTGTGAAACGCCCATTCTTAAGCTGTTGGCCAAAAGCGACTGCAAATGCACTTCCTGGCCCTGGCCGGAAAGCGGCCCAAAGAAACTGAAACCAAATCCAAAGAGCGTCGCTGGCTTTAGCCAATTCAAGATGTGGCTGCCACTGTGGGACACATAAATAAATGCGCCACAAATCCAAATCCGTAAATATGATTAAGTGCCAAATTTATTTACAGCTCCCACGATGCCTTTAAAAAAGATGTGGAAAAAAAAACAGCAGGGGAAAAACTGCTTAAAAGCCCGAAGGGTCTGTTGCATAAGCCGCGGCAGGCCACCTGCCGGAAGCCGCGTGGCAGCAGCACCAACAAAAAAAAAACAACAACAGCAACCTTGGGTCTTGAGTTGACTTGGACTCGGGCTTAATATGGCAAGTTGGCTGCGTTCGGTTGTTGGCCAACTCGATTACAATTACGTGCGCTAATTGCACTTTAAACGCGTCCGAGCTTCTCACGGCCACGCTTCACATCCGTCCGCCAACTCCTCCTCGTTCCGGCTGCCTCACACTTATTTTTCATATTCCTATATATATGTTTTTTTATATATGCATTTATATATTTTTGTATGCCTTTTTATGACATTTCCGGCAGCGGCAACTTACAACTACATAAATTTGCAAACATGAGCGCATTATAACTCTCATATACACAGGTTGTTACGTTTCTAGGCATCCTGGCTGGCACGGCACAGCATCCTTACTGACTCGCTGGCAGGACTACTTGTATTATAATAGCCTGCCACAGCTTTCCAGTCGTCCTCGTCCTCGTCCACGTCGTTGTCGTCGTTGTTCGCCTCACAGCAGCCGTAATTCAAAGTGACGCTAAATTTAGTTTAATACACATGCAAAGTTACCATGGAAATAAATGTTAAGTTTTCTAATTGAAAAAACAACTTTAGTTTCATGCACCGCTAAGCTGAAAGTCTTTTCCAAGTTCCTTTTAAGAGACTTTTGAATACCCACAGACTAGACTAATTTTCTTTGTTATCTTTTCGGTAATAAATATTTTAAATTGATGTAATTGAATTGCATTTACAATTTATGACATTATTTTTCAACTTTAATTTAAAAGTCTCAATAAAATACAAATAAAAAAATTGATTTAATAAACTACAAAACAAGCGAGATGCATTTTTCAACTCTCAAATCAATTTTTTAAACTGGAAAAAAGTTACATTTTCTTTCATAGCATGCTTTTATATTATAATTAATACTGCAGCAAAAAGTACTAAAAGAATTCAATATCATGGAGTTGTAATATTTTCCAGATTAACTTTAAGCTAATTTTAATCTAAATAAAAATGTTTTTTTTTTTTCTCATTCCTAGGAATTTAAAAACACATGCTTGACTACAATGACGGGGGGAATCGAACCCAGATTTTTAAAACTGAAAGTTCTAATTATGTGACAGGTCGGCGACTCTAACCAGTGAGCCACCGGACCACACAAAATAAAATTGTACTGATAGAAAATAAATATTTACTGATGCTGAAGTCCACACCAATACCAATAACTATTTACTGAAAGCATTTCCAAACTCTTGTGGAAAAATAATAATATAGCAATTGATTCAAAAAGTAGTTGAGATTTAATTTTAACAACTAATTTGGTGTTTGCTGAAATAGTTAACTAACATAAAATAATATTTTAACGTGCTGGAAGCTTAACTATGTAAAATAACTTAATCACAACAAATTTAAACCTGTATTCACTGCTCTGTAACTTGAAGCTTTCATGTGCTTTCGTAGCTTTTTATAGATAGCACAATTGACACACTGGCAGCAGCTTCTTTAAAATCGTACTTGGATTTTCTAACAAACACCAAAAACAAATAAGATTAAGAGCTCTCTGAGAACATGCCATGAGTATGAGTATGAGTCTGAGTATTCACAACTTTCAACAACATTCACTCGTTTGACATGCATCCACACTGTGCAGTGCCAACATAAATAGCTCCTCTCTCTCCTCCAGCTCCTCTCCTTCGGCTTGGGTAGAGGCATTGTAACGGCAGCAAGTGGCCCCTATAATGGCCCAAGGCGTAAGTCCATATCCGTCCGTCCGTCTGTCCAACAGTCCGTCCTGCAGTCCGTCCGTGTGCGCCTATGCGCCTGACTGCCTCCGGCATTGCCTCAGCCAAGCATCTACACTTGGCCACCTTGCCACCAGGTGTGGTGAGTGGTGCGGTGGCTGGTGCTGCCTGGCAGCCTGTTGGCTCTTTTGCTCATTTACACCTTTTATTACGTATGCGTGCGTCGGTGGCAAAAGCAAAGTTTGCAGTTTAGTTTGCCATTAACGTGGCCATAAGCGTGTTGGCCATAGCTCGAGCTGCCTGCTTGCTATTCATATGCAAAACTGTCAGCGAGGTGTGCCACAAAAGTTGTCAGTCTTAAGAAAACAAATGAACACAAAAGTCGCCTGCCAACCCGCGCAAAATCAAAGTCATGCATTTATGGCTCAATGCATTGTGTGTGTGAGTGCGTGTGTGTGTGAAAGCAATGTGTGTGTGTAGGGAAATGCTGTCAAAACCGAAGTTCAGTTGCCACTACTCGTACTTGGTAAGATGTTTCTTAGCCGGCTGCTTGCGGGCAAAACTTTTTAATGTGAAAAGTGCAAAGA
This sequence comes from Drosophila subquinaria, assembly GCA_037043405.1. Lineage (NCBI taxonomy): Eukaryota > Metazoa > Arthropoda > Insecta > Diptera > Drosophilidae > Drosophila > Drosophila subquinaria. The sequence goes on along the minus strand of JBAMBL010002886.1, from coordinate 288,868 downwards.
CACACACACTCGCACACCCGCACACACACACACACACACACACATCATGTCATTTGGCTGCTCGCAAAATGTCTCTGCATTTTAATTTACTGCATACCTTGAGGCGATTCGCCTTCGCCTTCGCCTCGCATGCCAAGTGGCAAAGTCCAATGTACGCTGACTTGTTGCCTTCTACACAGCTACACACACAAACACACACATGTCACACACTCACACACTTACACACATGCTGGCTGTGACAAAGTGGCGCTGCTTTTTTGCATTTTACTGCAAATTAAAGGATTTCTTTTGCCTTTTACAGGCTGACAACTTAAGATACTTAGGCATAAAAAGCCTGTCATACCATGTCTGCCCTCCCTACCCCTATCCACCCCTCCTCACCACCCCTTTAGCCCCTTATCGTGTGTGCGTAAAGAGAATTAAGTGCGCTGCGCTTTGTTGAAAATCACTCGGAACAAATCCAAGAGCTGCTGCGGGCCATCCAATGCTGACGCCGAATCCGACTCCAACTCCATCTCTGACTCTAGCTGAGATTCCCTTTGCCCTTCCTCTGCCTCTTCCTCCTGCCCCTGTCATTCATTGCAGCTGCAGCTGGAGTGGCATGCGGGGTCGTCACCGGGACAACATTTGCGCCCTGCAGTGCGTTTTGGACACGCCCACTCAGCTACACAGAAAAAAAATCAGAGAGTCCGGAAGAAAATCAATCACAAGCCGTGTCAAAAAATCGATCAGCTAAAATTTTTTTAAATCCAGTACGAAATACATGAGACTAGGAATGATTTTTCAGTTCCTTTTCCGCAAGTATTTTGATTATTGGGTCTCTATTGGAATTTTTAATGAAATCAATTCGTTTTCTTGACTATTTTATTGCTGAGAAGTTGTCATTTTATCCGCATATTGTGCTAATTTAGCAATAATATCTTAATAAAAATTTAAAACAACCCGTTACTTTTTAGAAAAATTATAAACTATTTTCTATTGCATACTTTTAGGCACCTAAATTGCTTGAAACTTAAAATAACCATTACTACCGAACTATTTTGCCGATCTTATTGCGATTAAGTAGGACAATTGCTTATAATAATAGATAACCTTATCTGTCTATCTTCCAAATTTGGTTAATCTAGCTCTCATAGTCACTGAGGAGAAAAGCGGTCTCACAGACGGACAGTCGATTGGACGGACAGACGAACATGGCTCAATCGACTTGGATGTTGATGCTGATCAAGAATATATATGCTTTATAGAGTCACAGATGCTTTCTGCTCCATGTTACATGCATTTCAGCGAATACAATACCCCCTTTTACTTATTTTTTGAGTAACGGGTATAAAAAAAATGCTTAAATCATGAATTTCGTACTAGAATTTTAGAATGAGTTTTGTTTTCTGTGTACGGTTTGTTGTTGTTGTTGTTGTTGATGGCAGTGCCAACACCTTTTTTGCCTGCGTCCATTTTATTATTATATGTCTTGATTATTATTTTCCATTTGTGCAAAATTAAAATACAACAAAAATTGTGTTTTTATATAAAAAGAAAAAAATACAACAACGACAACAAATGCAAGCGCCATTCAACCGCAAACACTGTGAACAGGGGATGTGAGTAGGGGAAGAGGGGGAGTGGGCGAAGAGGGGGGCGAGGGGTGGCAATGCGCATGAATAATATGAAACTGAAAACTTTTCATCAAAAATCAGCCAAGGGCTAAACTGGACATGGAACAGGCAGTCGACAGTCGGCAGGCAGTGACAATGTCGTGCCTTGGACAAATCCTCCTGCCCTCTCTTCAAGTCCCCTTCCCCACCTTTCCCCTCCCGCCGCATCTTGGCCCATCTTGGCCAGCTTGGAAAGTAGAGAAGAAAAAAATGCTGCTGCTCTGACAGGCTGCCATGAAAAGTCTGCTTTGGTGTGACAAATCAAAGACAAACACAGCGCTTTGGTTAGAGCACAAAACACACGGTCCGTTGAGTGGCGACTCCTTCTCTGAGAAACATCACCAAGATGCCACCAGAGTGGGGGTATAAAGAAATAGAGACAGCGACAGAGACAGAGACAGAAACAGGCTAGCCGAAACCCCTCAACTGAAAGCCACTGTTGACAGCTGTAGTTGGTTAATGGCAAAGTTAGGCGCATCATGTTTGCAATCAACGCTCCTCTTTAAGCCCAACAAACAGACGTGCATATGCGAATGTAAATATGTATCAGGTTGCAGCGGCACAAAGCTTATTTAAAATTATTGAGAGGATCAAATTATACAGAATTTGTGTATAAGGAAATAAAAAAACCTCTTTACGAGGTAAAAGTCTAGTGACGAAAACATTTTCATGCCCCAAAATTTCTGATATCCTATTTTGTGACGAATAATATTAAGTTTTACACATAAATTATTTTAAACAAAATTTTGGCACTCGGCACATTGCGCTAAAATGTCTCAATTCTAATACCAAATGAAACTCACTGTTTTGCGCAGTGCCGAATGCAAAAATTTTGTTTAAAATAATTTATGTGTCTATTTTTATTTATATATTTCATCGACTGCCAATTTATTTGTTAGCTAATAATAATGATAATTTAATAAGTTTATCGTAAGTTATAAGATACAAATATATATGTATTAAAACCTACGTCTTCTGAATAGACAATGCTACATCTTTTTCCTTAACATATTTTCGATTATTTTGAGCTCCTCATACCTTTATTAAAAATTTACCATATTGCAAACGGAAAATTTGTCAATTTTATCGTTTTTGTTCTCAATTGATATTGCATCTAAATTTTGGTCATTTGGGAAATTAACGTATTTTGAAACATAAAATATCTATATCTTTATAACATACTTTCAATTAATTTAAATTTTGTTACAACATAAGCGAACCAAACTAAATGTATTACATTATTTGGCATCTAAATTTATTCTGCATCTAAATTTTACTCATTTGAAACATTTCAATATTTTCAAGAGTGAGTCTTTTTAAAACTAAATGAATTTAATTTAAAAGTACCTAAAAAACTTGTAATTATTTCAGAGAAATTCTTCCTTTTGTCTCTTTAAAAATATGAAATATATATATTTCACTCTATGCATTTTCAGTTATGAGTGGAGCAACAACAACAGCAACCACAACAACGACAACGAACTGTATACTACCTTTTTGAATGGGACTCGTCTCTAATCAGAGCGCGCCTGCAAACAATGGGAACAGCGGAACAGAAACTCGAACCCCGAGCCCTCCTCAAACCCTTCCTCACACTCACACTCAAGCCGAGTCCATTAGGGGTGCGGGTGCTGTTGAGGGTATGGCATTGTAATGAAAAAAGGGAGCAACAACAAGCAGCAGGGTTGGGGGGCAGGGATAGCAGCATTGTTCCTACAGTTGCACATGCGATGCGATGCGATGCTTTATATTTTTGCCATATATTTTACTCAGCACAAATTTATTTGCGGCTGCAATTTCAATTCCAGTACAAGTCCCCCTCCCCAGCTATCATTTCTTCCTGTCTCTCTCTCTCTCCCTGTGTCTTTTAAACATGCTCTGTCTCGCTCTTTCTGTTAGCAACTGCATTTGTTATTGTTGCGACTGTAACTTTGGTTAATGCTTTGCATTTTGTGGCCACAACGAAAGGCTGCAGTGAATGCGACGACTCTCTCTCTGTATTTTTGGAAGATTTTGACTTTAAGCAATTTGTCAATGCTTTAAAAGTATTTCTATTTGCAGGGGATGTAAGTGCTGCCCCAACCTCCCCAACCAATCACTGTGACTGTGTTAATTGTTTTTGTAAAGTTTTTAATAACTGGAGGCAGTCAGAGCTGCCAGTCAACAGTTTGGCCTGCCATCAGTCTCATTATTTATTTGTAATTTAATAAACCAAACGGCAAAGCTTGTTTCGACTCAAAGATGGAGCTCAAAACAGGAAGTAGAAGCAGAAGGAGCTGCTTGACAGGCCGGAACTGCCGTTGGCCAAGTGACGGTGACTTGACTAACGGATTGTCGTTCCTTCAGCTGCTGCGGCTGCTGCTGCTGCCGCTCATTGCCAGCAATTGATTTTATGTGAAAACTTTTGATTTTTATGACTTTTTGGCTGCCGCAGGTCGCGTCTCAATTTTTTGGGGCACGTCAGCTTGAATTTATTTGCCGTTGTGCATATTTTAATGAGGCATTAAAGTGTGATTCTAATGCCAAAACTCCCCCGCACACACACATACACACACACACACTCATAATTTATGAGCAACTAAATATTTGCCAATGCAGAGGGAGAAGTGTAATGGAAAAGGGCAGGGGTAAGGAAATGGATAGGGGAAGGGGAAGGGGATCTGTGTGTTTGCCTTTTGCCTGGACCAATGTTTGCCTGCGTTTGCCGTTTTTAACACTCGATTACTTTAAATGCTTCCTCGTCCTGCATTTGACTTTGCTTGTCAATATTTGCCTTTGGCTTAACTAGCACACACACACAACCAGGACACACACACACACACACATACCAGAGAGAGGGAAGACACCCTGTTCTCATAGCTCTCTTGAAAATTTGCTTAGTTGCCATCGCCGAGCATCAGCATATTTTTGCCAGCATTTTGTTTGCCAAGTTTCCCGTCGACTTATGTAATGAGTATTTGGTTACACAAATCTCTGGCGGAGGCAGCAACCACCACTTTCCACTTGCCACTTGCCACCACTCTGCGCTACCAGCTGAGTGACCTGCCCCCACTCCCCACCCTCGGTGGGTTATTGAAATGATGCTTAAATTACTGAGCAAATGGCTCATTTATCAAGTGGCGTTCAATCCATTGACAACTTGGCCAACAACCCAATTATGCGTTTACAACCACGCGCAGCGCGACCTGTCACACACTGACAGTTACCACACACACACACTCACACACACACACACTCAAACACTCACATGCCGATTAGCCACGCCTGTGGACACGACCAACTGTACCGCCTCTGCCATGGAAATTTCATTAAAAATGATTTAAGGCAATTTACAGCACAAGTTATCTCTCATCCGCCCCGTTGTCCCGTTGCCCAAGTTGCACTCGATACATGCACCGCCGCTCGCCGCATAAATTAAAATGTTTTGCACCATTGGGGCAAGCGTTGATTGACACGCTGAAGCACTGCATCATCCACTGTTCAGTGGCTCGGCCACGTTAATTGCACGTACCAATTTTGCTTGTGCTCTTTCCACGTTCGATTAACTCACTAACGGTCTGATAATTTAATTTTGACGTTGCATATCATATCACTCAATAATGTGATTATGATACGATTTATAGCATGTTTCAATAAGGGAATACAATGGATGCAACAATTCGATACAGTGTTCCAATCAGCGAAATAGTCTAGAATTTTATGCATTCAGTTTCAATTAAATTTAATTTGTGAAAGCTGCATGAGCTTTTGTTTTCTTGATAAATTCTAAAAGTGACATAAGTTATTTTAGGTGCAAAGAAACATAATCCTTCGCCTTTCGCATTCATCGTGATGCTGCATCACTAGCGTGGACAGTGTTCTGTTATACAAGCCTCAATTAAATTTGATTTGTTTAATTTAGCGGTACAAGCTGGCGCTCTAAAATCATGGCAACATAATATAAGAGAGATTTCAAATTTAACATAGGTATTGTGATTATTAATAATTTCTAATTATTTTTTATGTTTATATTATTTAATTATTTTTAATTATAGTAGAAAATAGTTGAATTACATTGGTAAATCAAATCTATAGACTATCTTTGAACATTGGTCGATCTATAAATGACTATAATTCTGAATAATTCTTGAGATGACACAGACATTAAATCATATAAGCCAATTTTTTCTAATTTTGACTTCTTATTTTCTGATTTTTAAATATTTGTTAGAATTTAAAACAAAAATAAGAATCTTTCTCATGGTATCGAATTTAAGATTTATAAAATGAATTATGAAATTAGAGTTAGTTGCTGAACTCAAAATAAATTGAGAACCAACTGAATTTTTATTTGCAATTTTTATTATTCATATTGAAAAATATAATTTTTATTATTAACTTTCATTTTAAAAATTTCAAATACAAATTTAAAAGCAGATTTGATTTATAATTTGTATTTATTATAAAAATTAAGAACAAAAGTTAAAAATAATTTTAAACAAAAAAATTAATAATAAAAATTTATTTTGTTCCTGGATAATCCTTCCAAAAAAACAACGTATGTTGAAATTTTCCGATGTCCCTATAATTTTTTTAGTGTTTGGGTTTTTTTCGACTCATAACTCTTTTTTGTGATCCCTGCTTTTAATATAACACACGTATAAACTAAGCTGCGCAATTTCAACTAATAGTTGATACTAGTTGCAAATCCAAGTCATAAGAAATCTGATTTGGTACTTGCAGTCTAGATTCAATGTGCTTCTAACATATCTATTATATTTACCCCCAGTCAGACTAAATGCGTTGCGCAGCTGCAACGGCGACAAATATTAATTTAATGTTTAATGCTAAAACAAATTCAACAAGGAGACATTTGTGTGTGGGCGATGTTGTTCCTGCTACTTCTACTTCGGCTTCTGTTGATCCTGCGTCGGGGTGTCCTGGTACGTCCTGCCATATTTATTGTTGTGTGCATTGTGCGTTTAATGTCGCTTGATTTACATTAGTTTGAGCAGCGCGAAAAACAAAACGAAAGAGAAAGACCGAGAAGAAAAACAGCAAATTGAATTTGCCGCATGCAAAGAAGAAAAAAAAAAGAACACGAAAACAAATGCCACTTGCTGCTGCTCGACACAATATGCAAATAATCTAAAAATTTATAGGCTTTTGTTGGGCTGCCAGCGGGGCATCATCTGGTGGCAAGGACTGCCTTAAGATTTGAGTGGCATACGGGTAAGCTGGCTTATTATCTTTTATGAACTGAACAGAACTGAAATGAACTCACTTTTTTGTGGATTGGCTTAAGGTTGTAGATTGTGTTGCATGATTGATGCGTTCATGTTGCATGTGTAGTTGTCGTACTCATAGCAATGGCACAATGCCACAAGCAAACTTGACATTTCTTCAATGTTTTAGCAGAAAGTTCATTAAGTGGTGGGGGTAAATGAAAGAGGGAGAGGGCAGAGTAACGGAACAGCTTCTATGCATGTTCAAAATCCATTAAAGCACTTGAGTCCTTTGCAGACGCGACGCGACTCTCTCAAAATAACAACAACAACAACAACAACAACGGGAATGAGAATGAGACCAACATCAAAATGCATTTCCGTTTAGAGTGAAGGCTGCTTTGAAGGCTGCAACACTTAGACGCCCCTCTTATCGCCTCTCCCTCTTTCCCCCTTCTTATCAACCTGAAAGCCTCGAGCCCGTAAAATGTTATTGATATTGCACATATTTTTTACATCTTTTTATAATTGAAGCAAAGCAAAAGAAGTTGCAGCGCCTTACCAAGAAATTCGCCTTGTACTTATCGGAGGGGCCATCAATTGTCTGGTTAAATGTCCTTTTACCGTTGCCGCTGCTGCCAAGCGGATAACTGTCTAAATGACACTTAAGCATGTGTTTAAACATGCCAAGCACTTGCCACCCATCCAAAACTGTGCAACAAGCGGCAGCAACAGTCGCACAGGGTTGACAACATCACCAAAGTTCAGACAGAACCTGATGCTGCTGTCGATGCGCTGATAAGTCTTTAGGTCCTCCCCTCCTCTTAATATGTGTGTGTATGCATGTGTGTGTGTATATGTATGTGCCTCGACCGCATCTCTCGCATCTCTTGGATCTTGTGTCGTCTCGAGTTCAGAGCGAAAGGCAAGTGCCAATGTTGCCAATGTTGTTGGGTAAACTCATAATTGGAATTAATTATGCATTCGCACTTTGCGGACAACTTTTCCAGTGGTTTGAGTGGTTACCAGCTCTATCTATCTATGTACGTATGTATGTGTATGTATAAGTGTGTGTATATATGTGTGTATCTCTTTAATTGTCCAAAGGAGAACGCCCTATGCCTAGATAAATCGACTAAAGCATTTGCTGACAAGGGGTTAAGTGCAAATTGCAGTTATCGTAAGTATTCTTTTAAGCTCATTTTCAAATGACACTTGCTTAAAGTTCCAAAGATTCCAACACAACAGATCTTGCTACATAGAAAGTGATTAACGCTAGTAACAAAATTTTAAATTGGATGAAATTTGTTAAGCAAGTAATTCATTGCAGAGCTTGCTTTTGCTTTGATGAGCTTTTAAATAGATTGCATTTTATTTAAGAGTAAATATAAAGAGTAATCAATGTTAAATTAGTTAAACTTTCAATATGTGACTTAAAATAATTAATATTTAATTTTTATCTAAGAGTAAAATGCAAAGCAAAACAAAGTTCAATTAGTTGAACTTTTTAAAACAAATTTTTTTGGGCTTTCATGTGCTTTCTGATTAGTATCAGAGTTGAAAAATAAAATAAAACAAAAATTATAAACTAATAATTATATTAATATGAAGATTAATCAAAGTGGAATGAGCTTAAATATGTTGCCTGTCAAATTTTTATAGCCTTTCAATTGAATTTAATTTTAATTTTAATTTCAATGAAATTTTTGTCTAACTTGGCCCATTTTACATGACAAACATGTTATTCAATTAGCCGAAGACACATCAAGTTAATCCGGCACATTTATCATCTTGTATGATTTTTTTCTCTAATACTTAAGCTGAGCACTGCCCACAGCTGCGTCCAATAAAAAAAGGTACGTAGAGGTACATAGAGAGTGTACTCTTTAGCCATTGTATACTGTTTGCTTTGCTGCTTTATAATAAAGTGTTTTCTGAGGCTTTATTAGGTATCTAAACGTGTTACTGGATTGAGAGACGTGAGACGAACACACAGAAACTACGAATAGAATGAAAATTAATTAAATTTGGACAGTCCAGATGACAATGGGCATGACAATAGCAGTCAAGGACTCGTTGAATCCAGGATAAGCGCTAATAAAATGCAATTACCCGATTTGCAGAGTCGGAAAACTGAAAGAACATGGAATGACAATGCACTTATTGTTGTTATTACAAGCATTTGAGCATTTCAAGTTGTCAGTTATTTCAACGCTTCATTTCGTTTGTTTTGACAAGCCAAAAGACTTAAATCAGAAATGACTTATGAAAAATACGCGAAAAACGATGGAGGATGGAGGAATGACAAAAGCCGCAACCGAGCTGTGAAACGCGAGAAATGAGTGAAATGCCAAAGCTGGACAATGCCAGGACATCACCCAGAGTTCTAGACCAAGTCTTCTTCTCTCCATCTGCTTACTCTCTGACTAAAATAGAATCCAAGAGGGCAGAGAAGGCGGAGGTTGAGGTAGAAGCTGAGGTTAAGGTTGGGGTTGGGGCTGTGGCTGTGGCGCGTGTCATGAGCAAACAAGATAATGTTACAGCCAGTCAGCGCAAATTGAGCAGCATGGCAACGACGCCAGCGATGAATTGCTTGACTTATGAGATACCCTATGAAATTGAAAATACTTTTATGAGTTGCACACAAACTTTCCTAGCAAGACTTTGAGTAGAGTTGTAATTCCTTAGCTAAATTGAAGTTTCCAGTTTTACAGGGTATCTTAAAAGGAAGTAGTTAAATAGTTGACTAAAGTTTAGCCCAAATAAATATTGATAGCTATGACATTTATAGATATATGAATTTCACTATGTCATAGTCGCACAGGAGAGGTTGTCAATTATCAGAAAAGTGCCTGTCAAAAAATACAATAGTTTTCAAATGATATTTATAAACTATGTAGTACACTTATAGTAGGGTATCCGTCAGTCGTATAGCCTTTTTATAAGGTGTATCAAACATTTATTTTTTAATAACAATAATAATACAATTAAGTTACATTTATAATAAACACATTAAATTCTCAATTAAAATTAAAAATAATCCCTAAGCTAAAGCTAAAATTGTACACTATGTTTATTTATTACAAGAACTTTATTTATCCTAATAATTGTGAATTTCTTAAACTTAATGTTTTAAAAATGAATATACGATGAATATAATAGTGACTAGTTTGTGGCACTAAGTATCGAAATAAATAAATAATAGACAGTTCCCAATTATGTATACAAATAAATTTATAATGCTCTTTTTACAGGGTAGCTTCCAGTCGGGCACCCCCAACTATGCGAATCCCTTTCTCCCGCTTCTGACGCAAAATGCAAATGAAAACGTCTCAGCTTACGCTGGCCCAGCCACTGGCCAGCAATATGCGGCGCAGTCTGAGGTCGAGCAGTGCAGAAGGGGCGTGGCAAGGAGGAGCAGGGGGTGTCGCGGTCGTCGGTTTGGTGTCGGCTAGCTGCTGGGCAAATGAAAGTGCCGCCGCATCCTGGACAAGGAGAGGCGGATAGAGCAATGGCAACTAAATGATTGATCGCAGGCATCAATTTTCAACATTATTGCGTTGCTTTCGACAGTTTGTCGAGTCAACTCAACTCAACTGAATTCAACTCAACTAAACTTAGCTCATCTGCTGGACGACTTAAAGACAGAAAACTTAAAGCAAATTAAATCAATGAGCAGAGTATCCCTTTCTTGGGTTTTTGTTTTTTACTCCATTTGGAAAGAAGGAGGTGAGGTTAGCGTTTATGAAAATGTCTGGAACATGTTTCGCCTGCGCAAACAGAATGCGAGTGCTGCAATAAAATTCCATTACAGCCGCTTGACTTAAAAACTTGGCCGAAAAATTTCGTTGCACAGCGAAGGCAGCAAGTGTATTAAAAGCCAGCACCATTTGCCACTACGTGAGTGTATGTATGCATGTACTTTGTATGTGTGTTTGGTTTTTGCATATTTTATGAAACTTGGCGAGCATTTAACGCCCGGCAAGCAGAAGCAGCCCACGCTGCGTATGTGCAACGTCTGCAACGTCTCATAGTATTTGCAACCATAAACGCTGCAAACTCATTACTTGAATTTATTTTGCACTTAAACAAAATGTTTCATTTGCCAGCAGCAGCAACAGCAGCCACAGCAGTAGTCTTGCCGTCTGATTTGATGCTAATATATGTATACAATTTTTGGTGGCAAGAGGCAAAGCTGCTGCTGCTGCTGCTGCTGTTGCCGATGAAGTGTTGCAAGCGCAGTTGGCCGTAGTAAAATAAGAGCAACTACAGATACAACTACAACTGCACTTGCAGCACTTCATCTTCGGTCAGAAAATTCTCTGCAAATTCTTTGCAGACTTGAGCCAATGCACAGCGAGGATTGCTGGCTAATAGATCTGACATCAGAGTATCGCGGGATCTCTTTAATTAAGCGCAGTTGTTGCATCGTCATCGTCTTTGAGGTGCTGGGGCAGCACGAGTGCTGGTCATGGACAAGACCACATTGGTCACTTATGTCTGCGGTGAACTGTGGCAGATACTTGTTCTTGCCACATGCCGCAGTGGAGCGGAAGGAGAGGTCGCTGCTGCTGGACGCCGGGTTGGAAGTCCGAGGTGGCAATTCGACACCGCAACGTGAGCATTTTGACAACTCACAGCTGCATTCCTTAACCTTTTCTTCCTTCGTGTCCGCCACTGAATCCACCACCACCTCCGCCTTCGCCACCTCCTTCACATCTTCGATGCTGCGCTCGCGGCAAGTCTTTCTCGGTTCATAGTACAATCTGGTGCTGTCGAATTTCTTCTGTTGTTTTCGCTTTGTTTTTCTAGCTTTCGCTTTGGCGTTCCTACGCAAATCCCTGGCGATGGCAGCTTCTCGCCGCTTACTCTCCGACATTCTGGAATCCTTTGGATGTTTGACCAAGCTATCGAAGTATTTGGCGTGGGCATCATAGATGTTCTTCAAGTTCGTGGCTGAGTAACGTCGCAACATTAAAACGTGTTCGTTATAGGCGTTGATCTCCATTGAGAGGATACTGAGTGCGTCTGGTTCTGGCGGAGGCACTGGGGGATATGGCGGTGATGGTAGTTCTTTGATCTCAACTAGCGTCCTCCTCATGGCCAACTCCTGTTTGGACTTTGTTCTATTTAGATAATCTTCAAATGAATCGGAGCTTCCCATTGACTCCTTATCGGTGAGCGATGAAAGCTGACTGGCATCTATAACTCTTGCGCCCCTCTGAATGGCTTCGCCCACAATTTCGTCAATGTATTTCAGATATTGCTCCTTGAGGATGTTATATATTTCCGGCTTAGCGACCCCAACACTGGTGAGATCATAATAGACATTAGCCAAGTTCTTCCACATATAATGCCTGGCGACAGTCTTTAGAATTGCCTCTTTATCCAAAAGAATGTCCAACATAGTGGGCCCTTTTATGACATCCTTGAGCAACGCCTGAATTGGGCGTAATTTAGTTTGGTTGATTAATTCTAACAACGTCAATAATTCAGAGCCCACGCGTTTCGTTCTTTTTGACTGCAGAATGCGTTGAAACAGCTGCCAGTGAGGATTCTTTTGGTCTTGATATGTGTGAACGCCTGGCGGAACAAATTTGTTCTTTAATAGTTCACTGACATCTGAAGCAGAATCGGAAACTGGCTGTGTGATACCTACGAGTATACTACCCACAGATTTCTTACGACCAGTAGGAGTGTGATGAATATTATGAGTTACATTTTGTATAGTACTAGTAGTATCAGCGTTTTTAGACTTCTTAGTATGACCAGTTTTGGCAGTATTATCAGTATTTGTAGCATTAGCCAAATTGACAGTATCAGTAGTGTTACTAACACTTTCATGGCCTTCGAATATGCTTCTGGATGGATATCTACTTATACCAAGTGACTGATCTATAATAGTCGCCCTTACTATTTCCTCGACTTCTTTTAATTTTCTATCCTTCTTGCCATCTAATTTCTTCACTACTTTTCGCTTAGTCCTTAAAGATAGTTTTGACAATAACGAGCTGACCTGCATTTCATTTTCAAAATGTTCAATTGCAGACTTTACATCAAAAAGATTCTCTTTTTTCTTTTTCTTTATAGTGGGATCTTTCCGAAGATTTACAGACAAGTTCAATGCATCCTTTAAAGGAATATGCGAATGGAATTTTGATGGTTTCAACTTTGAATGTTTTACTTTTACTTTGTTTAGCACTTTAATTATGTTGGGCGCATCTTTTTTGGCCAGAGTATCAAGTTCATCTTTTATATGATAAAGATCCCGAATCTTTGGAAGTACAATTTTAATTTTTCTTTGTTTCGCATTCATTTTCCTATTTATCATAGTGCCTATACTTCCAATGCTGCCAATTTTTATCGGCTTGTGAGAGAGCTTAGCATTTTTTCGCTTGACTTCCAGCTTCCAAAATTGGGATAAATCGATATCGTGTTTTTTGTCAGTGCTTCCAACGGACACTGCACTTTTGGTGGATTTTCTATGTTTTTTTTGCTTGACTTCCAGATTCTCAAATTTACTCCTATTTATATGTTTATCCTTCCGGTTTAATAAAAATGAAATAATCTTCTCGAGTTCCGCTTTCATTATATGATTATCTTTTCGATATTGGTATTTTCGTCCACTCTCCCACTCCTTAATGTCCAAGGACTTTTCAAAATCCTTTAGGTACTGTGTCAGCAAATGCCGACGATTGGGCAAAATTTTCAATTGCTTGCGCAACAGTCGCAGTTGACGGTCCAATTCGTCCTCCTCCTGCTCCATTTCCTTTAATTTAATCTGCTGACTTTTCAGGTATTTCTGCCAATTATGCAAACAACTTCTATATAAGCGCATCAACCTGCCCCTTCCACCCCCTCTCTTCGACAATCTAATCTTCTCCAACTTTACATCGATCAGAGTCCTCAGGTTTTGAATCAGCTCATCCCTCAACTTTCGCATCACTTGAAGTCGTTTTCTACCCCTTAATTTGTATTTGTTTAACCTGATGCTCCTTCGCTGAATCTTCTTCTTGATCAGCAGCATTTGAATCCAACAGTCGGCCAACGGATGCAAATCTCTCATCTTGATATTTTACTAAATCCTATTTTGCAAAATCCCTCTTCCAATAGGTTTATTCAACAATTTTCAACTTTCCGTTTGATCACATATAAACAATTTTGAGTTTAATTTCAGCACAAGATTCGATAATGTAATTGATCATGAAAAGAATTCTACTCAGTTTTATTTATTCTTATTTCATTTTTAAAAGTTCCTAACTACAGTTATTTAAAATAATGTATTAATTTAACTATTGATTAATACAATTTTAATTAACAAGTTGATTTCAATAAATCAATATAAAGCAGGCAAATATATTAAAATAAAATACATGTGGATATGTACTTTAAATTTAATTATATTAAATATATAAATCAATATAAAGTAGGCAAATATAAGTATTAAAATAAAATACATGTGTATATGTACTTTACATTTAATTATATGCTTTCTTTAATTGTATATGTATTAAGTCAATTTAAGTGAAAGATTGTTTTGGTTCAAGTCATCATAAATATATAAAATATTTAAAATCAGCAACAAATTCTACGAAATCATTAATTGTAACTTAAGAGTTCAACATAATTAACTAATCATGTTGAGAACCTGTTTTCCCACAACGGAACAGAACAGCTGCCGGCTGGTGAATCACCGAGCAGGTAAACCACCGACTCACACAAAATTCAAATGCTGATAAGATTCCCAAGTTCAAGCAATGTAAACCACACGTGAACCACAGGCAGGGACTACAGCCACTACAGAGATAGACTTGGCAATTGGCAGTTGCTATAAAAGCCTTATCGACTTGAACGCAGCATCAACAATCAACAACCAGCATCCAGAGTCGAGAGTAAACACTCCAGTCCAGTGCGAATAATTATTCAAAATGAGTCAAACAATTGCCAGTTTCATCATTGTCAGCATTGCGCTGTTGGGCATTTGTGCCACAGCAATGCCACAGCCTGAGTTTGGTCATGATACGTTAGGAGTGGCTCGAGTGCGTCGTCAGGCTTTGGGTGGATCAGTTGCCTCGAATCCCGCTGGCGGCGCTGATGCTCGTGTCGCTTTGACCAAGGCGCTGGGCACACCGGAGAACAATTTAATCGCACAGGCCTTTGCCGCGGGCAATACACAGTCTGGCCCCGTTACCAGTGGCGCCACTTTGGCCTTGAACAGTCAAGGCAACGGAGTGGAGTTAACCAAGACGCACACACCGGGAGTACGTGACAGCTTCCAGCAGACGGCGACGGCAAATCTATTCAACGATGGCGTCCATAATATAGATGCCAAGGCATTTGCCTCACAGAATCAGTTGGCCAATGGATTCAAGTTTGATCGCAATGGCGCTGCACTGGACTATGCCCACATCAACGGACATGGCGCCAGCGTAACTCACAGCAACATTCCCGGACTTGGCAGACAACTGGAACTGGGCACCCGTGCCAATCTCTGGCAATCCCAAGATCACAACACCCGTGTGGACCTGGCTGCTCAGGTCTCCAAATGGTTGAGCGGCTATACAAATAGAAGGAACGACTTTGGTGCCTCCCTCGGACTCAGCCATGACTTTAACTAAACTAAGTAGTTTACTTACAAAACATTGTTTAAGTTAATGACCTAAATTATTATAAAGATTTAGAATTTTTTTAAGCTGTAAAGAACTTTCAAGTTTGTGATGAGCCATCGTGCCAATCCATAATAATAAAAAAATTAAATAATAAAGAAAAAAGAGAATTAATCATACAAATTTTAGCTGCTATTCGTCGATTGTTATTCCATTTATTAGAACTGTACTTAAAATAAAATACATGTATAAAAAGAAAAACAACTTAATAGATACTACACAGCAAACCATCGGAGTCCGCACGGTGCTCCATTAGGACTCCCTGTACGGTGCCCTAACCCTCCTAGGGAGGCTCCGAAAAGTGTCCCAAAGGAGCATATCCGACGGAGAAAAGGGCCATATATGAAAAAAGTGTGCCTATAGGACTCCTTAAATGAGTGATTTCGGCGTCCTAGAATGCTCATTTAGATAACCCGCAAAGACTCCGAGCGGACTCCATTTTTACGTAATGGTTTTTAGAAAAGGACTCCTTAAATCATCCAAAGATAACCTAGATGGAGTGTTTTAGGATTGGTTTCGTACTCCGATAATGCTCCGAAGAGGAGTCCCTATGGTTTCTCAAAATGCTCCTTAAGGATTCTCAAAATGCTCCCTACGGATGTTCAAAATGCTCCGTACGGATGCTCAAAATACTCCATACGGATTCTTAAAATGCTCCTTACGGATTCTCAAAATGCTCCCTACGGATGTTCAAAATGCTCCCTACGGATGCTCAAAATACTCCATACGGATTCTCAAAATACTCCATACGGATTCTCAAAATACTCCATACGGATTCTCAAAATGCTCCCTGCGGACGCTCAAAATGCTCCGAAGAGGAGCCCCAGGGTTTCTTAAAATGCTCCGTATAGGAGTTCCTACGGCTTATTAAAATGCTCCAAAATTCTATTTATAATTTTTAGGTGGTAAATTTTTTTATTGAAAAAAATATTGTATTATATTATTAGTTTATTGAAAATACATAATCTATGTTTCAAGAAATTAAAACTTATTTCTTCTTCTTGGAATGGCGTTCTTTAGCTGTTTGAAACCACTTGACGGTCGCTCTGCCAAACTCTTTATCAGAGCCAAGAAATTTCCTATTATATGCACCTGAAAAATAATAATGTTAGTCAAAATAATTTTTTTTTTTCGTTACTGTTTACCCCTAAATGCGTTAGTAACTGCCATAATGTCAATCGCTTTCTTTTTGGCTGTTCCCTTCCAAGAATATTGTGAAGCGACGTTGTCGCTAAGTATTTTGCGCCACATTGAGCGAACAAACTTTGATGGATCAGTGCCCTCGTGTTTAAAAATTTCATCTTCCTAAAAAAAATTTTTATGTAAATATAAATAACGGTATTGATCCAAAATTATTTGATTACATACTAATTTTTCGTTTAGCTCAGGTGATTTCATCAAATTGTCTTCTAGCTTCTCAAACTCCTCTACCGAATTGCAGGGAGATTTCAAAATAGGCGATTCTTTTTTTGGTTTTATTAGCTTTTGCGTCATCGATAGCTCCGTCAGTTGGCGACAATCCATCTTTTTGTTGTCTTCCTCTAGTTTTTCGATTCGACTGGTTAATCCTGAAAAAAATCCTGAAATTTACACAAATAATCTGACATGAAAATCTGACGTTAAAAACAAAGCATAACACTTTTTACTCCTGCTTCGGAGCGCTCCGGAAACGCTCCTTAGAGGTGCTGCTTAAGGAGTCAGTTTTCAGTCCTAATTCGGAACGCTCCGAAAACGCTCCTAAGAGGTTCTGCTTTAGGAGTCACTTTTCAGAGCGCTCCGAAAACGCTCCTAAGAGGTGCTGGTTTTGGAGTCCCTTTTTACTCCTAGTTACTTCGGAGCGCTCCGGATATGGCTAGCTGGTTAATCAGAATGTTCAATACTGATCAAATTCAAATGTATCTTAATCTCACCATTTATTTGTTTCAAATAAATGTGTATTAAATTCTGACCAAATTTGGCCAAAGTCAGATTACTATATCATATAGCTGCCATAGGAACAATCGGATGAAAAATAGTCTTTAGTATGAAAAACGTTTTTGTTTCTTCAGATATCTTAACCAAACTCACAGATTATATGTTTGGGACCGTTTCTTACATTCTGATTAAATTTGGTCAGTGTCGGATGACATCATATAGCTACCATTTGAACAATCGGATGCAAATAAACCTTTAGTATGAAAAACTTTTTGGTTTCTTAAGATATTTCAATCAAACTCACGATTGTATGCTTGGTACTGTCTTTTACATTGTGACCAAATTAGGTCCAAATTGAATTACTAAATCATATAGCTGCCGTAGGAACGATCGGATGCAAAGTGACCTTTAGAACCAAAAACTCTGTTGTTGTATGAGATTTTCTAACAAAACTCACAGATTAACTGTTCTTGCCAAATTTTGACTGTTTCCCTAATTTTAGCTTTATCCCGCCAAATCTAGAATTTTCCTGCCAAATAACTAAATCTGAGTTTTAGCCAAGGTCCAATTGCAAGGAAAAAATATTAAAACCGCGGACAGCGGAAATTAAATTTTTCAGTTTTTCTTACAAAAAATGCTATTTTATATAATTTTGTTAAATTGTACAACTAAACCCCATCTTTTCAATATTGCGAGCGAAACAAGCTGGGGGTTGGCGAGCGAAGCGAGCAGTGAGCAGTGAGTCATTCTGCATTCAAATATTATAAATTTCGTTAAAATAATTTTATTTTGCCAGAATTCGATTGATGCAAAGATTTCCCCCCTTGTACTTTTCAAGATTTTAAAATTTTAAATTATATTTATTAAAAACCTCTTTCAAATTCATTATGAGACGGTTCCATTTGTTTTGTGGAAAACCAGCATATCTCAACCAAACTCACAGATTGTAAATTGGGTACGGACCAAATTTAGTCAAATTCGGATTACTATATCGTGTGGCTGCCATAGGAACAACCGGATACAAGTTAACCTTTAGTAAGAAACTCACAGAATAGCTCTTCTTTTCATATCTAAATTTATTTTTTTCCCAACAAATCTGGCTTTTTCCGCCAAATCTGACTTTATATTCCGACACATCACAAAAACCAATACAAAGCAGAAGCTATTTTTTCCGTATTTTTACAAAAAAATAATATATTATACAAATTTGTTGCTCAGTACAATCTTAATAAGCCAGACAACTAAAGACCAGCCTTTCAATTCTGTTAGCGAAGTGAGCAGGGGCGGAGCCGCTAGTACTCATATTAAATCTTGATCTGGAGACTTACAAATTGAATTTAAGTAAGGACAAAGTAGAATTTAGAAAATTGTTTCCTCCAAGCTGGTAGCACTGTAATAGACATCTGAATCAAATATCAAAAAGTCAAAGAGTTGTTGTTGAGATCTTTGAACACAAAGAGCGAACTTGACTGATTGAAGAGGTGCAACAGAGGCCAATATTGTGAGGTTTGGCCGAAAAAAACATTTTGATAGGATTTTTGTAATTGATCATTTTTAATTTAATAATTCGGGTATTAGGCGCTGATACTGCCCTTATCCTGTCCATTTGATACATTTTCTCATTTTTTTTTTTTTTATCAATGGTATTTATTTGTTTGTTGTGCACAGCTAACGCAACAATGTGACCACAGCAGCATAAGACCAACAATCTGTCAACTTTTCAGGCCGGACTTCAAAACAAAGAACATTTCGAGCGCCCATAATGTTTTCAGCTAGAGCGTACTAAGCTTTAACAAATTACAAAACTAGTTTTTCAGTCGATAACTAAAAGATTATTTAGCAAATCTATAACAATAAAATCAATAATTGCACTTTAAATTATCAGCTGTGAGCTTTTGATCACAATATTTGATAAAACAGCTGTTGGATATGGGCTAATCCGAAAATTTTTAAACCAATGGCAAAAACTTAAAGTTGTGAAAAACTGCATGTTTTTTAAAAATAGAGGTTTTTTATTGTAATAGAATACACTTTCAGGCTTCATTACAAAATCGAAATAGTTTTACGGTGGTTTGCTTGTTCAATCAATTAATTCCTCTTTTTATCTCTTAATTTCAATAAAACAAAACGGTAGTCTGAGTGTTTAGCGCTTGGCTCAGCTTAAACTTTGTTTCATTTTCTTTTATTTAAGATAAAAATTGTATCGAAAAGATATTAAATATATATTAATAATTTAAAAAAAAAATGTGTTTGTGTAAAAAGTGTAACGTCCGTAACAGACAAAAACTAAGATTTTTAATAAACGAGACTGCTTATCTCTATTTTTGATGCTGGATTGATACGGTCATATATTTCACTTAATTTTTTGTGCATGGATAATTTTTTTTTTTCAAAAACAGTAAGGCGTTTATCTTAATATAGGCTTAAGTACTCTTACCCAAAGAAATGCATTTTACAGAAAACTTCATTAAAATTCACTAATCTTAATGCAAGATGTACCAGTTTAAACATCAAAATTTGCAACTGAGGATTAGCCTATACACAATTTGTTTAGTTTTCGCACGTGTGCTTATTGTGCTGCAAAATTTTTAAAAATCACATTTTTAATTGGGTTTTTTATTTTTTCAATAACAAAGATATGTATTTACTTAACAATAAATGTTTTGTGACCTGTGGATATATGTTACATTAATCATTTATGGTAAAGCTAAAAGATTTATTATCTTCTCAAATATGCCCAATCTTAAACTTCTGTAGAGTGTACACTGGCGAGCATAATTATTAACACAGCAAGCATAATGAAATTTTGGGGCTTTTTTGTTCCCTTATCGTTAACATATTGGAATCAATGAAAAGATCATTTAAAGTCCGTCTGAATGATATAAAACTTTCCTTAACCAATTAAGTACCCTTTGAAAATTTTGAATTAATGTAAAAGTCAATTTTCAAAACTTTTTTCCCTGATTTTGAAAAAAAAAATGTTGATGCAAAAAAATTCTTGAAACAATTATAAAAGTAACAAAAAAAAAAATATTCAAAAATATTTTTGCTAGTATTTTTTATAATTTTTTTGAAAATCCTAAAAATTACCATTTTAACCCCTTTTTCCTACTTTTCACACAAAAAGTGGCTTTTCAGCAATATTTACAAATTCACAGTAACTCTTAAAAATGAAGAAGCCTTGAATGCTAGGAATAAAGATTTTCGAAAGTTTCGGCTAAAGCATTGTCGTAAAACTTTACGTAAAATTTATTTATTTCTTCGAATCCCCTAATAACGAGTTGAAGCAAAAACCCGTCTCGTCATTTAAATAATGATATTTTATTGGATAGGGAGGAAAAAAATTTACTTTGTAATTATTTTGATGAATAATTAATGCTTTATTTAGACTGGAGTCACAAAATTTAAATATCAGAATATATTCCCTCCTGCAGAAAATTTACATTTTATATGGACAGAAAAATTATTATATGTACATACATATTAGGGTGTCCCTTATTTGGTCAAAGTCAATATTTTTAAACGCATACGGGCTAGTTCTTTTCATTAGGTCCAAAAGCACTCAGAAATAAATTTTTACCTCAATCGGAGTAACGTATGCGGAATGAAATACGAACAAAATTGAACATGTTCTCAAAAAGTTCCCATAATCGACAGCGCAAAACAAAACTCACTATAATTAATGGTACTATTTTAGCATGTATAGCATCAAAAATTAGATTTCTAGATAATGCACAGTCGCGGTTATGTCTCTGAGCACAGCAGACCGTCGAAAATTGATTTGCACATATTGCGCAAATAACCAATCTTAGCCGAAAAATTAAATTTTTCAATACTTTTCTGCTCTGGGCTTCAAGGAAACTTTTATTTATAAGATAATTTCGGATGTGCAGAATGCAAAAAAAATGGAAAGAGCCCCTGGATCCGGAAAAAAATTTCAATTACAGTAGTCTTAAGTTAGAGCCAAATAATAGGCTGAAATTGTGGGTCGCACATATAAATCGAATCGTGCGTTTGCCAAAAAATACAAAGTGAACGACAAAATGGTGAAAAAGTATTTAAAAGACATTGGAGTGATGATATGTTATAAAAAAAACCGTTCCTTAAGTCACAGAAGTACAGAGAGAGACAATTAAACTTCGGCTACGTGCGCTTTCTAGAAATTTGTTTTCTGCGAGCAGTTTAAAGATTTGCGTAATGGATAATGAGACGTTTTTCACATTGGAGGGTCATGAGTGGACTCCGAATTATTACTTTAGGCTTCCTAATATTTAAACACCTGAGAATGTAATTCAAATAACATAAACAAAGGTTTTATTGTGGCTGGTCATAAGCGAGCGTGGAAACAGCGATCCTGTCTTTTTTAAGGCAGGATTGGCTTTGAAATCGCAAAATTACAAGGACAATTGTCTTCCGGCGCTTAAAAAATTTATTGATAAGTATTATGAGAATGATAGTACGGTGTTTTTCCCGACTTAGCATCTGCTCATTATGCCAGAACAACTCTGAAGGCTCTTGACCACTTGATCACTGATTTCCTGCCTAAGCTGCAAAACCCTCCAAACGTGCCTCAGTTAAAGCCCATGGAAAAGTTTTGGTCAAATATGAAAAGAAATGTTTGGAGTAAGGAATATAAGCCACAAAACATCGACTGTTTGATATTAAAAATCAAAAGAGAGCTTGCTAAAATGGGTACAAAGGGAATTCAGGAGGCTATGCGCAAAGTACCCACAAATATGAGGAAGGCAGATCACTATGGTCATGAATATTTTTTGTAAAATAACTTATAGTCTAATTAAAAACATATCAAAAATTGAAGTTGGTCGGACTTGAAATACATTTTTTATTTGTATTACAACAGTTGTTCGTATTTCATTCCGCATACGTTATGATAACCCGTGCCGACTTGGATCGGAAAATTTAAAGATTATATGGGACAAAAACATTTTTTTTTTATTTTTTTAATTTTTTATTTTTTTATTTTGTTTATTAGGTTCTAAAGAACTCAAATCCAAGTTTTCACCTTAATCGGAGTACGATAACCCATTCAAATTTGCATCGAAACATGAAAAATCATCGAAAAATGTATAATCAGTGTTAAAATACTGTTTTTTCCTAAGAGGTATTAATTAAACGCCGCTAGATAAGCCTTTTCGACCACCGTGCGTGTGTGCTTTTGGAGTCTGATTTTGTCCCTAGTGTGGGCTTCGTCCACAGTTATTGAATTATTAAATTTTTCTATAAAATTATTCAGTTAATTGGTAGTAATATTGGTAGAAAATCTTTATAACGAATAAATCATTTATATTATATATATACTCTGCACCAAAGGTAATTGTAACTCAAGAGTTCAATATAATCAACTAATCATGTTGAAAACCTGTTTTCCCACAACGGTGAACCACTGGACCAGATCAGCTGCCGGCTGGTGAATCACCGAGCAGGTAAACCACCGACTCACACAAAATTCAAATGCTGATAAGATTCCCAAGTTCAAGCAATGTAAACCACACGTGAACCACAGGCAGGGACTACAGCCAGTACAGAGATAGACTTGGCAATTGGCAGTTGCTATAAAAGCCTTATCGACTTGAACGCAGCATCAACAATCAACAATCAGCATCCAGAGTCGAGAGTAAATAATTATACAAAATGAATCCAACAATTGCCAGTTTCATCATTGTCAGCATTGCGCTGTTGGGCATTTGTGCCACAGCAATGCCACAGCCTGAGTTTGGTCATGATGCGTTAGGAGTGGCTCGAGTGCGTCGTCAGGCTTTGGGTGGATCAGTTGCCTCGAATTCCGCTGGCGGCGCTGATGCTCGTGTCGCTTTGACCAAGGCGCTGGGCACACCGGAGAACAATCTAATCGCACAGGCCTTTGCCGCGGGCAATACACAATCTGGCCCCGTTACCAGTGGCGCCACTTTGGCCTTGAACAGTCAAGGCAATGGAGTGGAGTTGACCAAGACGCACACACCGGGAGTACGTGACAGCTTCCAGCAGACGGCGACGGCAAATCTATTCAACGATGGCGTCCATAATATAGATGCCAAGGCATTTGCCTCACAGAATCAGTTGGCCAATGGATTCAAGTTTGATCGCAATGGCGCTGCACTGGACTATGCCCACATCAACGGACATGGCGCCAGCGTAACTCACAGCAACATTCCCGGACTTGGCAGACAATTGGAACTGGGCACCCGTGCCAATCTCTGGCAATCCCAAGATCACAACACCCGTGTGGACCTCAGCAGCCAGGCCTCCAAATGGTTGAGCGGTCCTCTCAATGGAAGGAACGACTTTGGCGCCACTCTCGGACTCAGCCATTACTTTAACTAAATTAGTTTACTAACATATCGTATTTGTAAATTTAAAATGAATAAGGTTTAGCTTAAATTATCAGTTACCAAATACATATTTATTTCCTTTATAAAAATCAATTTTAATCAAATTTATCAGGAGAATCGGAATCTGTAGCACACCTGTATAATATAAAAATTTTACATTTTTAAAATGAGATTCTCCGTAAATTAGAGTGTTCCATACTGATCGAACTTAAAAAAATTTAAAAAGTAGAAGATTAAGACCAATTCAATTTATTTATAATAATTCTCCTTGATTCGTTTTGTGAACTTTCTGACAAAATAAAGTCATTCTCACCCTGCCATTTATTTCGATCATTACAAAACAACTTTATAAACTAAAAATAAAAATTTTAAATACAATCAAATCAAATAATCAATAATAAGTATTTATTTTCTTTAGAGTCCAATGAATTCCTTTGCCTGCTGTTCGCCCACCTCCTTGAAGATCTCTGCGGTCTTGAGGAGCTTAATGAAACGGGGCGTATACTCACTGTACATTTGCTGATTGGCAGCCTCGGTGCCGCTGTTCTTTTTAAGGACACCTTGGAGCTGGGCGTTTCGTTGATTCCGCTCCAGAGTGTCGGCCATTTTGCGCAGATAGATGAGATCCATGAGGAGCTCGTCCCTGACAGAGGCGGCTTTGCGCTGCTCCTCGAGGGGCAGCTCATCGTATTGACGCAATAGTTTCTTGACAATTCGAGACTTTTGCTCAATGTTATTCGCATCCAGAATGCGCACATCCTGATTGTAATCATCAGAGAGTAAACTAAGATTCACTTCACGCTTCTCACGTGTCTTTTGCTGCTCGGCCATCGTCTTTACAATAATGTCATAGAACTCGACGAGATCGGGTCTCAACGGAATGCAGGATCGCTGACGCATCTGCGTATCAATGATGTCGCTAATGGACTCCATGGTCTTCCTCACCATCTCCTCAGTTTGCAGCAATTGCTCCTCATTGCGATCGTTGCGGATTTGATAGAAGACCTTGGGTCGCTTGTAGGCAGCTTTACGATTGCGCGCCAGAACCGACAGTAGGGGATCCATAGTCGGATCATTACTAACCATTTCAAACACGACACGCACAATCTCCTCGGACGCCTTGCCAGTCATCAGTTTATCAAAACTATCCGAGACGGGCTCACTGCGATCGATATCTCGACTGGCAGAAGCATTACTAGAAAGAAATTGTTCCAATTACAGAAAGATTAGTTTTAAATCTATTTGATTCAATTTTTAAAATATAAAATATGAAAATGGAAATAACTTTAACAACTATTAACAAAACGCTATTTTCGCTATAAATATTAATTTTAATTATGTTTGGAATATATTAAACGCACAAAATGAATTAAAGCAGCAAATTGTCCCATGTAATTATAAATGCAATTGATTTTTTTTTACAATGGCATTTGTAATACAAAATTTTTTTCGAATTCAATTCATTATTGTATCGTTTTCTGAATTGATAAAAAACAAGACCTTTTACTATTAGACCCTGTATTTAAAAAAAGTACAGAGATCTACCTCAGGCAAATAAGTATATGTGGATGAAGTTATTCAAATAGACTTTTACAAAATTTCTAAATTTGCCATGGGTACTTAATGGGTTAAAGAAATGTTTGCATCATTTAAACGAAATTTAAATGAATAGAAGATTAATTTATGAAATCTGCATAAAATCTTTTTTGTTAAAAGTATTTTTTTTTTGAATAACTTCATCTACATATACATATGTACTTATTTCCCTGAGTGTATATTAAGTTTGTGTGCTTATTAACTAATTATTTTCAATTTTTATTATTCAGAAAAATAAAGAAATGCAAATAAAGGATGAAAATAAATGTTTATCCTGTTGCCAGGATAACCCAACCAAAAAGAGTCCATCTGAGATTTTTCCATTCGACACATACAAAGGTGGCCAAAAGTATTTTGGCACCCTTTATAGTTAGTTCTAGCCAAATTTTTAACTTACTACATGTAAAGTTTGGTATCAATTGAAAGGTCTTTTGAATGAATGATTCAATACTTTCCTTAACCCATTAGGCACCCATTGAAATTTTCGAATATTTGTAAACGTCTTTTTTCCTAGATTTTTTAAAAAAAATGTTTTGATGCAAAAAGTTTCTTTAAACTAGTTAAATAGTAACTGCAAACTTTTTCAAACATCTCATCGCTAGTATTTTTTATAATTTTTTGATAATGTCAAAAGGCTAGGCTTAAAGGGTGCCAAAATACTTTTGGCCACCGCTGTAATTTTTTTAGAGTTTCAATTTTTTAGGCTCCAACACTACTGACGAATCAAGCCTTACCTTTTAGCCTCTTCGGATTTCTTGGCCTTGTTCTTTTTCTTGTCAGACCTGGAATACTTTCTAGATTTACGCTGTTGACTGTCCTTTGAGCTTTCCTTTTCCTTAGACCTCTCTTTGTCCTTATTTCTACCCTTACGCTTGTCTTTGGTCTTTTCAAAATCTGAATCAGTATCTGGATTCTTATCGTTTTCTGTGCTATCTGTATTTGTATCTTTGTCAATGTTTTTCTTGTCCCTGTTGATGCTGCGATTCGCCTGCCTTGTATAGCGATGCTCATTGTCCATGTCCACCTCGGACTCGTCGACCAGGGCATCAACCAGTTCATAGTATGCCTCGGCATTCATTCTCTGGGTGCCGGGCTGCATATTGATCGATCCATTGCCAAAGAGCTGTTTCGTCCTTGGATCGCTGCACAAGTTGCCGTTCATCGATATTTTCAACTTGACTGCATCAGGATTGCCACAAGGATTGCCCGAGTCTCCGGAGCCTGTTCCTCCTCCGGCTGAATCGGGTGTTGTTATCGGCACACAGTCGGGATTCATAGTCGTGGACTCGGGACTGACTGTGGTGGTCACACAGGGATCCACAGTCGCGCCCCCTTTGCCCACTTTATTCATAAAGGGACCCAGATACCGGTGCATACCGTAAAGGGGCTTTCCTTGATTATTTTCAGCACTTATTGGTTGTTGTTGCTGCTGTTGCTGTTGTTGTTGCTGCTGCAACAGTTGCGATTGCTGCTGCTGTTGTGGCATTGATGGCTGCAGCTGAACTGTCGGTTGCAGGTGCACAGGCGGCGGCTGCTGTCCCGGCGGCAGCTGTTGCTGCTGACCCGACGGCGGCAATTGTTGCTGCTGCTGCTGCTGTGGTTGCTGCTGCAGCTGTTGCAGCTGTGATGCTGGCAACTTTTGCAACTTTGCCAGCTCATTAAAAAAGTGCGTCAAATTGAAATTTGATTTAATATTGTTGTTGGTGGTCTGTTGTTGCTGCTGTGGCTGTTGCTGCTGCTGTTGAAATTGCTGTTGTGGCTGCTGTAAGAGTTTCGGCTGTTGTTGACACTGCAACAGCAATGGTTGCTGTTGCAACGGCTGCATCGACTGCTGTTGTTGCTGCTGCTGTGCTTGTTGCTGCTGTTGCGGCAGCAGCAGCTGTTGTTGCGCACTCGATTGCTGCTGTTGCTGTTGTTGTTGTGGATAGACCAAGTTGTTGTTGGGCTGGCCAATCATGGGCACCTGATAACGTGAATTGGCAAAAGTATTCGACTCCACGAGACCATCGACATGACCAGTTGCCTCTGCCTCATCCTTGATATTCGGCAGCTGATGACGTGGATAATTCGAAGCGTCGCCATCCTCTGCCTCATTCGCATCGACTGTTAACAGTCCATTGCCCAGATTGCCAAAGGCCACACGATTACCATTGTGATCCTCGAAATCATCCAGCAATTTGGCCACAGTTTTGCCGGACTCCAGTGATTGCACCACCGACTGTGATTGCGGTGATTGCTGTGGTTCGAGGGAGCGTCTGCTGCGATGTTTAAGATGGGGTGCTCCATCCATTGCTGCATGGCTTCCCTTCTGACGATGGAATCGGTGCCACGT
This sequence comes from Drosophila subquinaria, assembly GCA_037043405.1. Lineage (NCBI taxonomy): Eukaryota > Metazoa > Arthropoda > Insecta > Diptera > Drosophilidae > Drosophila > Drosophila subquinaria. The sequence continues at coordinate 261,151 of JBAMBL010002886.1, read as the reverse complement.
CCAGCGTTTGATATTCCGCTTGTCGCGTTCCATGCTCGATTGCTGCGATATCTTGTTGGCCAACAACTTGACCACGGCATCGGGATGGGACTCCAGATGAGCTGTGGACTTGGCCTCCCCTTCCGCTTTCAGCTTGGACTCTGTCATAGACTCATTTTCCTTTTCCGGTTGCTTTTCCTTGACAATCTCTGACTTGACTTCGTTTAGCGGCATCTGCTCCTGATCTCGACCCTGCTGTGGCTGTGGCTTCGACTCACCAAGTGGTGCTGTCTCCGATTTGATCTCAGCTTCCGCCTTGGCGTCCGTGGATTGCACTGTCTTCAGCTCCTCCTTGTTATCATTTGCAGTGTCTAGTTCCAGTTTGACCACCTCCTGATGCTCATCGGCTTCGGATTTTGCATCAGCTTCCAATTTGACATCACTCCCAGACTCCAATGACACTTCGTTCTGCTCCAGCTTGGGCTCTGACTCAGCCTCAGTGAGTTTCTGCTCTGCCTCCGGCTGTCGCTTGAAGCGCTCTCCCTTCTGGTTCAGCTTGGCATTGGCCTGGACGTAATCTCGCACATTGGGCAATGTTCGCTGACTCAGCGCGTGGACCTGATCGAACTGGGGCAGGCGATAGTCATAGCTCTGTGGTGTCTCCAGGGGAGCATCCAAGGAGCTGCCGCTGTTACTGTTACTGTCAGCTGCCGAGTTGAGATCATCTAAAGTACCCATAATCGGGTCCTTCTCATCCTCAGCCTGTTCCTCCTGGAGCTGCTGCTGCTGTCGCTCTCGCTCTCGTTCCCGCTTCATGTTCCTCTCGCGCCTCATCAACATGTCGTCCACATAATGGGCCCGAATGTTGTCCGACAAGGCGTTGCTAGGCAACGAGGGTCCCATTCCCTTGCGCATCAGTCGGTTGCTCGTCTTCAGCTTGATCTCGTTCATGGGATTGAAGCCGGCGCTGGAGCTACGCTTCTGAAGACCGCTGGGATAGCGCACCTTGCCCGTCCGCTCGGCTGCCTCCTGCTCGATCTTGGACAACTTGTAGTTGGCCTCGTGCGACAGATTGTTGGGATTCATGTGCGCGATCTGGAGGCGAGCCAGTGTCTGTTCATAGACGCCATCGGGCACCGAGTTGTCGCCAAACTCTGGCAATTTCTCAGCCCTCTCCCTCTCCCGCTCCCGGCTCTCCTTGTTATCCTTGTGGTCGCGATTGTAATCTCTGGTTTCCTGCTCCATTTCTTGGTTCGCCAGCTGCTGTTGCACGTGCTTCAACTTGATGTCCAGCTGCGTGGCACCTCCTGTCATCGGTTCCATAGACTGTTGCTGTTGATTCTGAGCTGAGGCAGGCAGAGGAGGCATAACTTCCATGTTGTAATCCTTGTACTTTTTCTTCACCTTGCCGATTTCGGTTTGCTCCATCATCTTGCCATAATCGTCGACATAAATCTTACCTTTGGCCCGGCCAGCGGCACGTGAATGTTTCGCAGACTCTAAGGGTGCAGGTGCGACGCCCGATTGGAAGTCGCGGAACCAATCGTCAGCCGCAAGCTGCAGCGTCTTGTCGTCCTTCTCCTCCTGGACGGCCTCCTTGTCGCCAGCCTGGGCGAAGCTCGCCAGCAGCTCGTCGATGCTGTTGCGTCTGTGCCGGAAGAGCTCGGCGTCCTGGACGTTGCCATAGTTGGAGTGCAGTTCATGCAACTGTTCGCGTGCCTCGTTCACGGCGTGATGAAAGCTGCGCAGCTTGTCGCTGCCCACGGGCAGCTTCTCACCCTTGGGCGTCAGCGTATTGGACCCGGTTAACACCATTAAAGTCCACCAGAGCTGCAGAAAGATCATCCTTCAATTTATGCACAATAAATACAAAATATAGAAAATATAAGCTCGTAACGAATTCAATTGAAAAGTTTGCGCCAACTGACTCGATTGAGTTTTCATTAACTTGGCAACAGGTGTCTGACGCAGCCCCATTGTGGCCGCAACTTTTGACAACAACTGATAAGAGTCGAGTCGAGTCGAGTTGCGTTCGAGACTTGAGCTGAGCTCCCCTTTTTCCCCATTGTTTCAAGTTATGCACGGCGACTTCCGACAGGCGATGCCAACTGTTTAACATGAAATGTTCATTGTTGCCAATACAACACACACACTCACACACACACACACACACATTGTTAACTGCGTTTCCCCATGTAAATCACATTTTTGTTTTATGCCAAAACTTTTGCCCAACAGCGAAAAGTGAACGGGCTATGGGGGCGTATGCGCAACGACAATAACATTTCCTATTTCCGTCTGCCTGTCTGACTGACTGTGTGTGCTTGTGTGTGTGTGTTATCGTCACATGGGAATATTTATATACATATATACGTGTGTGTGTGTGTGTGTGTATGTTGTCAATGCCAAAGTCAGCACAATGCACGCGCTCGCAATAATTGAAAATAATCAAATGTGCAGGCAACAACAACAACAACAACAACAGCAACCACAGCAACTGCTTCTTCACTAGGAGCAACAGTCAAAACTAATGTAATTAGCGAGCGCATTTGATTAAAAGTTTTTGCGGCTTGACTGAAGCGCCAATTCATTGAACAAAGCCATCAAAATTAAATATACTATTGTCGACACTTACAGTAAACATCCCCTAAGAGACACTTAAGTCAAAGGCAGCATTACATTCTATTCATTATAACAAATTGTGCTTTACAAGCATTTTTAATACAAATAAAATTGATAAGATATTTGATAAAGTGAAAATTTTATTGAATTAAATTAAAATGTTTTCTAAATTGAATAAAAATGCAAATAATAAATTTTAATGGAAATTTATTTATTATACAAAACATGCCTAAAATTATTAGTTATATTCAAATAAATTTGTGGCAACTGCTTCTTAATACTTCAAAAATTTGTTTGACTTTGAAGAATTCAATCAATTCTTTTCCAAATATTTAGAAATTTGTGTAACCCACCTGATTTTCAGAGCCACATACATAAATCGGAAATAACATATTTTAAAAATAAAAATCAATTAATTTAAAATAGTTTGTGTGTCTTTACACTAAGTTTACATTAATAATAATATGAGTGAAATAATAGAAATAAACATAAGTGACTCTAACAACGTGTTTAATTTTAATAATTCTAAATTTAATTACTTCAAATATTAGAATAAAATATGCAGCACATTTCTAATAAATTTAATCGAAAGTGTAATCTGTAGCGGAATCAATTAAGTGCTAAATTCCATGACTTTAAGCTTTCAGATGCCAAATTTTGGCAAGCCTGTGCATTAGCCTTGGCTTAAAGCTGAAGTCCCCAAGTTGCCAGTTTCCAGTTGTCCGGATTGCCAGTTTCCACTTCGTCAGCTCGGCAACAGTTTTTGAGCAAATTCTACAGCAATTTTTACTTATGCCTCAATACTTTTGTCCAAGAGCTGTGGGACAGGGGATGAAAAAAAACTGAGCGACACGACAAAATGAAAAAGGATACTGTACACAGGATACTGGACACTACGGCGCGGGCGTGCATCAAAAAACATGACATGGCACGAGCCATTTCGTTTGTTTTTCTATTCTTACTTTGCAGCTATCTCATTCTATTGTTTTTCTCGCTATGATTGTTGTTGTTGTTTTTGTTTTTTGTGTGTATTTTTTGGTCTGCGTCCAAACATATTTTTTTATATTCTTGTGCGCTTTGAGTAAAATATTATGTTACAGCCAACAAAAACTTTTGTGCATTGTTGTTGCATTTTCGCTGGCGGCTGTGTGAAAACCAAAAAGAAGAATTGAAAAAGATGTAAAAAAAGAACAGGAAAAACTTAGTTAAATGCATTTCCATAGTGTTGTGCTTATGCATATTCAAAATGCTTGGGGCTGTTAACCGCACACAAGCAATTCATTAAGCGCAATAGAAATAGAAAATTACTGATGCAAAATGCGGGGAGAAAGCCATTCCCTCTCTCCCGTCTCTCCCCACCCCGCAGCCCAGGAACCGGACAGTTTACGAGCCGCAGACGCAGACAACGGGCAAATGTCGATGGGTTGCATATTTACTACTTTGAAATGCTTCATTTTATTGGTCTCGAAATGAACAAATGGAGCACAGCACACACAGCACACAAGCACATACATGCACACACATCTAGTGAGCTATAATGTTGACTCCAAAAAATTTTGCATAATTTATGAACGAAGCGCAATGGCGGCAACACACGAAGGATTCGCAGGACTCAGAAACACAGACAGCAACAACGCGTAGCCAACTGATTTAAATGCAATTGCATTGAAGTATGTTGTCAGTTGCAGCCAAGTCCACAAGGACAAGAATGAGAATGGGAATGGGAACGGGAATGGGAATGGGAATGAGGATGCCAGTCACGTGCACAGCAGCGAAATTGTTGCATATAAAAAAAATACAGTATCGAATGTTGCATACACATTTCAATAGAATAGAAACGATTCGAGTCGAGTCGCATCGACGACTGTCCTTGGCCATTTCTTTTCATTTGCTAAAGGTGTTGAGACGTATGTGCTACGTGGACAGGTCAGGACAGGTAGTTGTAGCTGTAGTTGTAGTTGTAGCCTGGTCCAAGCCCTGGGCGTACCCAAGTGGCGTCCGTTTCGGCCGACAGTTTTGTCTGCCTGCCAAGGCAAACAACCGGCAAATTTAGTGTCATTTTGTGCATTTCTAAAATGGGCGAATTTATGTGACACGCTGCGCCAATTGATCAAATTAAATAAACATGAGACCTGGCCAACAAATACTGAGAACAAATGCATTTCCAAAAAGGTGACAAAAACCGAACAAAAAGCTAGAAAATTTCATTTCAAATTTTCAACAGCTAAATGAATATAGATCTTGTCATTCAATTCTCGTTTGGAATTGATAGAGAATAAACAGATAGAATTATAGAAACTTTAGAACGATGTCAAATACTGTGCCAGAAAGAGTTTATAATTCATTTGGACAGTTGCAAAAAATGAAAAGTACATCGAGCTAAATCTAACTGTTCAGAATTAATGCGAAAAGTGCAAAAGTGGAATACCAAAGAAGGTCGGCAATCAATTTGTGCAGCCATGAGCTGGCTAATTTCGTATAATTAACTAAATACCAAGTGGCATGTGGCGCGTGGCACGTGCCGGCAAGTTCATCCAAAGCCCATAAAGCAATCACATGCACTTGCACAACTATTAAAACTCCCAGCCAAACTTGAAAGAGTTCTCTTCGCTTTTGTATTATTTTCTTTCCTTTTTTTTTTGTTATGTTTTGATGCTTGTGTTTGGGCCCTGTCAGGCCATTACGACTTGCTACATTTCCTTTTGCGACTTCTTTAGCTCTCTCTATTCTCTCTTCTTCTCGTTTGCTTCGTTTGCCTTTACACTTTTGGCAATTTTCCATATGCAACACGCAACAGACGTTTTTATGTTTTGTGTGCGCCGCACATAAAAAAAAAATAAGCGAGCCAAAAGTAGAGGCCAGGGAACCGTGGAACCATCATCAACTGTCGGGGCGACAAACCCAGCAGAGTATGAAGAAAGAAAAAAACTCAGTCATAGCCGAGAACTGAGCGGAGAAGCAGTCAAGAGTGTGGAAGTCAATTATCGAATTAATTTAGTTGCAAGTGACCTGACTCGATGGGACATTTCTTTTGCTCTTTCTTTTTTATGGACTCTTAGTTTTAAGGGGGCATCATAAATGTAAATGGCATTGAGCCATCGTCAGCTGGCCGAAATGGAATTCAAATTGTTTTATTTTTGATGCCAAACTGTTGCTGCTGGTGTTGGTAGAACTCAATTGTGCGGCTGGCTGTCTGATTGCAAAATTTGCAATTAATTAAATTACAGCGTAAATGACATTTTTGCTGCATGCAACAGTCGCTTTTTTCGTACGTTACACACGAACAAATTTAATAAACACGATATCCAGCCTGGAGCCTGGTCACAATTCCCTGAAACTCCCCAGTACTACCTTCTCTTCTACACTACTCCGCAAAATGGCCCCTCTGGCTGGCCATGTAATTGATGCGTTAATCCGCATATTGACAGCGGTTATTGCGGTGGCTTTTGCTGGAAATATGCCCAGGGCAACGGATCCACCTCGGACTCACATTGGCATTGGCGCGTTTACAGCCTTTTAAAAGGATTTGCGCACTGCATTTTGTTCTCCTGGGGGTCGACTAAGTAATTTAATTACATTGCGGCAGCAAAATTATTGCAATATGGTTTATTGCATCGACGCTGTGTGATTTTATTGGCTTTGCGAGCACATTGCACAGATTAGCCAGACGTGTGGAGGGCATTTTCGGAATTCATTTTGATGCTGCTTTGAATATAGTTTAGGCAATTGATTTTATTTAATTAATGCCTTAACAAAGTTACGCTCTTCACCAACAAATATTCAGCATGGCAGTAAAATGCGCTCATCCTGAAAGTATGCAACATAAAATAGCTGTTGCTGTCGGTGACTGTCAACTGTTGCATACTTTTGAATGGCAGTAGAAATACCCATTAGCATGATTTTAACTATTGTTTGGAAATTCGATTTTATTTAGTTAATATCTTAAATGAATTATGCTATTAATTTTGCGTTTAGTTCTCATCATAGAAATAATATTCGCTCAGACTGAGAGAATGAAAAATATTATAATAATATAGAAATAGTACAATGCAAGTCCTTTGCGTTACGCAAGAGGTTTGGTCCTTGTTTTATTTATACCAAATCTGTGTTGGTTATGTTGCTGATTTGTATGCACGGATTCCACACTTACCAAATAAAAGATATTTCGTTATTGCTAAAAAAAAAAATAGAAATAGTACTGATTTTCATTTTAAAATCGATACTACTTTATTAATCTCCTAGTTCTCGGCGAAGCAATAATATTTCTACTATCCAAAAGTATGCAACATTAAGATAAGCAGGTTCTACAAACTGTTTTCTGTAAGCTGTTGCATACTTTTAGACGGAAACAGAAATCGGTTCGATCTCAGGCAGGTTACATGCATTTTATGCATTTGCATCCTCCATGGACAGCAATTTAACAGTAAAGATGTGAACGGATATGCGCAACAGTTGCATGCACAAGTTTGTATATGTGTGAGTGGGAGTGGTGGTGGGGGTGTGTGAGTAACTCTGCAGTTGTGCGCACTATTTTTCAATTTACTACGCGCACATAACAAAAGTTTATTGCTAAGCTTTAGCAGGAAAACTGCTGCTCCTGTGGCTGCCAACTGTTCAATGCTCATGGGGAATTTGCCAATGTGACGTGGCAATGTGTGCGTGCCGGGAAAATTAGCCAAAGACAGGCGAGTGAACCGCAGGTGCTTGGGCTTTGTTAACGGATTTATGCAGCTATAATAAAAAAAGTTGCCAACTCTGGTTAGAGTGCGAATGTCGCGCAAGCCAAATTGATTTATGTATGTGGCCAACAACAATAAATCGAAACAATTGAACGATTGTCAGGCTAGATGTTGATGCTGGTGGTATTGAGTATTATGTTATCCAAGTTATCAGAAAAACAGAAAAAAAGAACAAAGTTAAGAACTTTTAATTTTCCAAATGTGTTTGGCCAAGTTGATGATTTCGTTACGCACATAAAGAACGTAGACCAACTAGAGAGTGCTAAAGAAACAACATAAACCAGTGAGAAGTGAGAGTGAAAGAGAGGAAGAAAGCGATAGATGGAAGTAGAGTGAAAGAGTGGGAGAGCGAGAGAGCGAGAAAGTGAGAGAAAAAACAAAGTTAATGCCAAGCAAACGTAAAAACGGCAAAATTATGACCAAAATGAGAATTTAATCGAAATACGTGAGCGGAAAAATGAAAATTTGACTGCAACTTGGGAACGTCTGCCAACGGGCCAAGTTGCAGGCAGCATAAAATGCCAAGTGCATGTTCATGCAATTTTTATCATGGCCACAAAAGCAAATGCAGACGCAACATTCAGCAACGAGCTACCAAGATGTTACCTGTTACCTCTTACCTGGCTGCACACCTGACTCCATCTCTTCCTGCTCCTTCAGCTCCTGCTGTTTATCTATAGCTCTGGCTGCGTTGCCTTGACGGTGAACACGGTGAACACGGCCAAGGCAATTGCACAAATTAATGCCACTGGGCGCTGACTGTTGCTTCCTTCTGTTACCACCATCTCCTACTGTTCTCAGCTCTCATCTCCCATCTTCTAGCTCCCAGCTGCAAGCACGTTCCTCATGCGCTGAACTGGCCAACAGACAGACAATTCTCAAATGAGTCAACAGCACTAAAATTGTTTATTTTATTATCGAAGTAATACTTTGAACGCAGCAAGTGGTTCGCTTATATTTCTAGCCGAGAAAGGAGCTAAAGAAAAAATTGAGGTGATGAAAATCGTTGAACTTGATTTCATTCAACTTTCAGTCGCGAATTCAAAAATTTCAAATTATTCCTTGTATTTGAAAGTTGATGCTAGTGATGTATGTCCAAACAATGAATAGAGCTTAATCTAACAATTAGGGTGTTCACTTGACCCTAGCAGCGTTGCAGATTGAAAACGTTGCAAGCTTGCTACGAGAACAGCGCTTTAGGTGGAAAGCGTTGCACATAACCATTGTGGACTGTAATTTGTTTACATATTGTTGAATATGTTCAACGCGCCTGCAGCTCTGAAAAACACTAGGTTTGGAATTTTTTTTTTAACTTTGGTACCCGATAGCTCTCAAGCATGAGAAATTTAAAAGGTACACTAACTTTAAAACGTTTCAATAATTATTTCTCTAAATAACGTATATAGTTTTGTCTGCACCAACTTGCACCGACTTAACCTGAAATCAAAAAAACTAATGCAACCTCACAATAAAAACACGCAGCATAATTCCATAGTTCGACCGATTGTTCCTATGGCAGCTATATGATATAGAGGTCCGATTTGAACCATATACCAAAAAACCATAAAAATTTTAAAAGATATTTAATTTTAGGTGCCATAAAATTATTTTTTTCACAAATTTCACAAATTTCAACTTTGATAGCTCCTAAGTAAGTATCTTGGGGGCGTGGCACTTTTCTTGAACATTTATTTCATAGCTTGAAGAGTTATCTATTATATGCCATTTAAATTATTCGATTATCTCATTTAATTCTTTTCTTCTTTATGATTTTTGCAAAGTAAAATGAGCAATGGCCCCACTGTGCGCTGCTAGGGTCAAGTCAACACCATAAATGTAAAATTCGACATACAAGTTAATCTTAAAATAGAAAATATGTATTTACAATATAAAGTTTTTTCCCAAACAAAATTTGTAAAAACGTATGTAGTTGAAAATATGTACAAAATAAATCTTTTATAACTTTACCAAGCTGATCAAAATTTTTTTTTGCTCATGGTTTAACCCCCTAATTCATTTTTCATTCAAATAATTGTTTATCAAAAATTCAAAGTTTTTAATCTCAAGCTTTTACATTTAATCAATCATTAATTATTATAATTAACTGAACTTAACTCTATTGACATGCAAAATTGTAATCGAGTGAAAATACTTGATAATGGGTACCTCTAAAATCGAGTTGTCGGAATTTCGATGTACATATTCTTACATCACTATTTAAAGGATTATACCAAGTTAGAGCCCAAAGATTTGGTTCAATGTAATACAAAATAGTTTTTTGTATTCACTAAATTAATATCGTTATTATTAAAAAACAAGTGGCAAAGTCGAGCTCCCGTCTATAGAATACCCGTTACTTATTTAAATATACATCAAATAATTTTTCTGCATACTTTAATGCAGTTACATTGCTAAAAAATTTAAATCAGCCATTACCATCTTTCTATTTGTCCGATCTTGTTGCGATTGAGTAGAATAATAGCTAATAATTGTAGTTAACGATCATTTAAAAAAAATAATATTTTAAAAACTGAGTGTGTGATTTCACGATTTGCGAAGGCGGAAAAGGACGTGGCGAAAATTGGAAACAAACTTTATCTGATTGGGACTTATAGAAGTCTGTGTGCTTTATGCTCTAGCTCTTATAGTCTCTGAGATCTAGACGCTTACACAAACGGAGAGACGGACGGACGGACCATGAATATATCGACTCGGCTGTTGATGCTAGAGATGGGCATGGGCCTCCTTTTTGAGGCACGGCACGGCCCAAGCACGGCTGGTAAAAACTGAGGCCCAACACGGCCCAACACGGGATTTTTTTAAATAGGCACGGCACGGCACGGGCACGGCACGGACAAAAACTTTATTCATTTTTGTCACTTCATGGCGTCACTTTTTTTATTATAATGGCATCAATCGTGCTATCGATGTTGTAAGTGTTCGCAAATTGTGCGATACATCGATGAATTCTACAGCTCAAACTGACAAACAAGCGATAAAACTACGCCAACTTATCGATAGTACCATATTTAAGTTCAAAATCTGTACCGTGCCTACCGTGCCTCCCGTGCCTACCGTGCCTACCGACTTGGGCACGGTAAAACACGGCAATTTTTAATAAGGGGCCCAACACGGCCCAACACGGATTTTTTTTAAATAGGCACGGCACGGACACGGCACGGCCCATGCCCATCTCTAGTTGATGCTGATCAAGAATACATATTAGAGTGCATCGATTTTTTTCACCAAAAATGGTAACCCATTTTCGTAATCTGTGGTCAATTCTAAGATGTTTTCACGAAGACACCATAGCTCTAAATTGAATTCCTGGTCCGCGCTTTTTAAGTTGAAAAATTAACTTTTTTGAACAATTATATCTCGGGTGTTTATGGACCGATCCTGACAAATTTTGTGTCAATACTCTAGTTAGGACCAGGACTTTCAAAATTTCACAGAACCAAAGGACGAAATGTCCTTTAAACATAATTTTCATCCTTGGAACGGCGATTTCGCGATTCGTCTCTATCTTAAAAAATTAGTCCGAATTAAAGCTATTTTTTGGCACAAAATAAAATTTTTTTTTTTTAACCTGTAATTTTTATTAAAAGAAAATGTAAAACCTATTTTAATACAGTTTTAACACAATTTTAATAAAATATGTGTTACATTTTCTGTTAACAAAAAATACAGGTTCAAGGGAAATAAAATTTTTTTTGCCAAAATATAGCTTTAATTCTGACTAATTTATTGGTATAGAAGCGAACCGCGAAATCGTCGTTCCAAGGATGAAAATTATGTTTAAAGGACATTTCGTCCTTTTTTTCTGTTGAATTTCAAAAGTCCTGGTCCTAACAAGAGTATTGACACCAAGTTTGTCAGAATCGGACCATAAACAATCAAGATATAAATTTTCAAAAAAAATGCATTTTTCAACTCAAAAAGCGCGGACCAGGAATTCATTTTAGAACTATGGTTTCTTTGTGAAAACATCTTAGAATTGACCACAGATTACGAAAATGGGCTACCATTTTTTCATTTTTTCGGGCCCATACAATTCGATGCACTCTAATACATATACTTTAAAAGGTTGGAGAGGCTTCCTTCTCCCTGTTACATACATTGCAACGAATACAATATACCCTTTACTTATTTTTTAAGTAACGGGTATAATAAGGTATATGGTTTTGTAAAGAATCTAATTCTTTTGTTAAGTGTAAATAAGGATGTAATTTATGTAATTACTTTTGTAATCCCTCCCTTCAAATTCATTTGGGCAGAGCTAAAGAGTTGTTCAACTTAGTTCGCAAAGAAAAAAAGAGCAAAGAGTAAGTTAAGAGCTCTAAGTGAGTATTTGTGAATTATTGCGAATAGAGGGGCCGAGCAGCCATTCGACCGATCGACCGATCGATTGAGATCGTTGAGACGGTTGCGACGGCGCGAGACAACAGTCACGTCACGTTCGTGGTATAAAACCAAATGCGAGTCTTGTAATGCAATCAGTCAGTCGCCAGTCGCCAGGTGAAGAGCCAACAGTGAACGAGTAAAAGTACGAGTAAAAGAAGCAATAAAGAAAGCCGCCGAGTTAAAGCGAGTTCACAAGCAAACCAAACCCAACCCAAATCTACCCTTGTCATAGTCAAGTCGTGTTCAGTCAAGTGTTCCAAGTGCAATCGAGTCAACAACAACAATGTGTGCCCAGAGTCAGCTGAAAGTCGTTGGAGCGGTGCTGCTGATGTTGTTGGTGGTTTGTCAGGCCCGTCCCATGGATCTGTACGATGATGTGAGCGACTTCTTCGACGCCATCTCACTGGACGATGTGGCCAACACTGGACGCAACACGCATCCGGAGCAGTTCTGCATGATGCCGGCCCGCAAGGGCGTCTGTCGTGCCCTAATCCCCAGATGGCGCTACGATCCGGAGCAGAAGAAGTGCGTGGAATTCAAGTTCGGCGGATGCGATGGCAACGAGAACAACTTCCCCAGCTACAAGGCTTGCATGGCCACCTGCGAGGGCATGTAGGCGAACTGTAGGGAACTGCGGGGAGCTGCGGGGAACTGCGGGGAGTACTGCTGGTCGGCGTTTCCGTTTCCGATTGGCCAAAGGCGTTGCCAAAGGCGCATGCTTTTCTTTCACACGAATCAAAGGCAGCATTTACTTATAACAAACACAAACACACATACGCACACACTCTCACACAAAACTACATACAAACATACATACATATAATCCATTAAGCAACTGTTTTTCAATATTTTACTTAATATTTATGCAGTTTCATATTTGTAAGTATTTTCATGCATCATTTTCTATGCTTTAAAAAGGTGTTCAACACTTTATTAGGTTTGTAAGTTATTGTGATAATTATTCATGATGAAATAAAGAATAAAACAATTTTTTAAAAATATATTAAAGCTTTATTATTTCGGTATTTAGTTATAAATATGATAAACAGATCTTTCAGCAAGTCTCTGTTTATTGTTTTACGGGTAAATTGAATTCAATCTTAATCTTTATCTATAATAAATTCTGGGAATATCATAATTCAAAAAGACAGAATTGATGTTAAATATTTAAGAAGAGTAATGGGTACAAGGAATGCCATTTCTTTGGCTCAAACGTGTCTAAAGCATTTATCAGGGAAAATTTTAAATTTTAGATATGATCAAAACGGCTATTTCTCTTTAATCTGTACTTTTTGGCTATCGGAAAGCAGAATCTTCTGTGCCTAATTTAATATTATATCGTTTAAAAAAAATTAATAAATAAATAAAAATAAATTATTTCCGTACAAATACGACGATTTTTCCTTATTTTGTAATTTCAGCAATCATATTAATACAATTGATTATATGTAATTTATTAAAGGGCTGTTTTAACAATGTTCAGTTTGTTACTTGAGACCTTAACTAGAGATTGCCACAAATTGGACTCAGTAAAAATTAATTGACATAAATTGAAAAAACATATACTCTTTCAGAGGGTATTTCTGTGTCGTGTGTTTAATGAATCGAAATTTCTAGAATTTTCTCGTTGAGATACCTTGTACGAGTATCTTGAAATCAAAGCCTAATAAATTACTAAAATTACTAGTTTATTATTGTATATCAACATGAAATTAGCTCAATGAATCTGACTGTCTGAATTGTCTGAATATATTTCAAAGGCAACAAGCTGCCTGCTGTCTGTGCTGAGATCATTAACAAAGCCTATGTACATTAATCAATGAATTTATCGAGTTTGCAAATGGAATTGATTGATTTCTAGCATTGCTGGAGGCAAGGCAACGCACAATGGAGGAGAAGGAGAGCGAGCGAGTCGTAGTGCAACTTTCATAGATTTCACTTGGAAATGGCCCAAGTCGATGTTGAGTGGCCAAAAACAAAACAAACCAAGCAAACAAACAGAGCTAGCGAATAACAAACAATACTACATATGATCGTAAGCAAACCAGATCAATATTTAGCTGCAAAGGTCACGTCGAAAAGATGACTGGCGATGACTGGATAAAGTCAATGGATGCCTAGTTGGGTCTAGGTAAACCACTACAAGACGTCAGCGGTAAAAATAAATTCAGAGACAAACAGAGAAACAGACAGACTGTGATTTGATAGCCAACGTCAAACCGGACCGTGACAAGTAAACATAAACAATTGAAAGGTGCGAGTTTATGTTAAATCGATTGGCAATAAACATAAAGCATAATTTGTCTCTCTGTCTTGGCTGAACTTAAAACGAAAAAAAACCTTTGTAGCGAAACCGAAAGCGAGGGCATGGGCAAATAAGTTAGTGGACTTGTTAGCCAAGTCATAGGCTACGGGCCTAACGATCCAATTTGGACCTAATCTGCGGGTATTTTTTTATTTATTGTTTGCTATGTCTTACAAGCGAATGCGAATTTACAACTGTTGGATTGGATCAATGACCGTTAGATACCTGTGCTTAAAGATCAGGTCCAGTTGTAGGCACAATCTAAAAAACAAAAGGTGAAATACGGGCTCTAAATATGTTCGCATGTTATGAATAATGAATGATGTACATATACATATTACAAGCATATATATGTATTTGTTATGCTCTTATTTATTTTTTTTATTTTTTTCCTTTTTTTGCCAATATTTATGTCATAATATTGTTGTTGGCTTTATTAATTCACAATGAGGCGGACTTTGCACAATAATTTGTAATTTAGTACCGCCAAAAAGGGGGCGTTGAGAGAGGGGAGGGGGCCCGCATATATACACACACACACACACACATAGATGCCTGCATGCTCTCATGTATTTGGTCTGCTCACGTTTTCAGTCCAGTCGGGTCCGAGTCCGAGTCCAACTCCAAATCCAAATTCAAGCTTAACTCACATTGATTTCAGTCTTGTTATTGTTGTTATTGTCGTTTTCGTCTCTCTCTCTCTGTCTTGCATTGCGCATGCGCAACGTTTTGTTTTGATTTCGGTCAGTTTTTCGCAACTGTTGGTTGCGATCTTTGCTAAGTGAATTCTAACAAATTCTAGCAAATTCTACGCGAAGAATTGGCCAAGAATTCAACACAATTGCCAGTCCGTTGGCTGTGGCCAATTGCCAATTTCAAATTGGCAAAAACAAAGTGGCTTAAACAAAATGCGGGCGACAGAAGAAGTCAATAAACTGTTTTAACCTGCATATCGGCCAACAATATTAACAACAACAACAACAGCAAAAACATTAAAATTCACTAAGCGCACTATAACAACAACAACTGCAACAACAACAATGCGTATGAAAATGCACAATAACAAATTTTCCGCGTTGTGCAGCAACAACAACAAAGACACAAACAACTAACGAACAGCAAATAAATTTTATTTAATGTTTTATTTTTAGTTTGTTTTTATTTTCATTCGTTTTTTTTGCTTTTGCAGTTGCATTTTATTTATTGAAAGCACGTATAGCGCACAAAACTGCAACAAAATGCAACAAATAAATAAACAACAACAGCAACAACAACAAGAGTAACTAAAGTCAGCCGACCACAAAGTGCCCCGCCCCCTGCGGGTTTGTGTCTATGTTAAAAGTGACGACAACGACAATAACATCAGCGACAAAAGTCAACGAACTTTTTACGTTGGCAGTAAAAGTCCCTTTTTATACCCTAATAATAGTGTAACATCAATTTGTGGACTGGCTGAAAAAAACGGACAAATGAGTATGTTCAAAATATTAATATAAACCTAAGATAAAGACTATTACCTTTAAATTGAGTATAGACTAAATTACAATTATGTATAAAGAATATGTTTAAATAAAAATTAAAAATTTCGTGAATTTCAAATGTCTAAGGGCCGTTTTTCCAATGTACTATCAATTCCAATTTAACATATAGTAACAAATTTAACATTAGTTTCTATACACTTTACGTCAAGTTGCCATTGAAAGCATGAGCCTAAATATATTCAAGGCAACAGTTCATTCATTTCATTTAAATCTAGTGTTTTAGTTTTTCTATAAAGCAATTCATAAGAAATGTTTCATAAATACAAAAGATTCTTATTTAAATACTATAAAGAAAATTTGTTTTGAAGCCCTCCGACCCTATTTTTTTTATTATTATTTCAGTTTTAAATTTAAATTTATTTAAATTGTTAATTTAAATAAAATTTTCCAATATTTTTTTTTTTAATTTCTAATTACTCTTGATCAACTGCTTTTTATAAAAAAAACTAAAAGGCTCCGATTTTGACCAAATTTGGTCAGGATGTAACAGGCAGTCCCAACTATACAACCTGTGAGTTTGATTGAGATATTTAAAGAAACAAAAAAATTTTACATACCAAGCAATTCCCTGATCATTGACCCCGAATTTGACCCATTTACAGATCAAATTTCACAAAACGACGTCTTATTGCACGCGGTTGTGTGAAAATTTCAGCTTTCTAGCTTTAACCGTTTGGCCTACAAGTTAATTCTCAGTCAGTCAGTCAGGACAGAGACAAAGAAGAAATCTGTACTAGAAATTCGAAAAATTAAAGAAGTTTTTCAAAAACAATTCGGGAACATTTATATGTGTATATCTCATTAAAAATTGTGTTCAACTGTAGGGTATTTAATACTCGGCATGTCAAAATAACTATGCATCTTCTTCTTTCTGCGTCGTTTATTTTGCTGTTGATATTGGGAAAATACTTACGAACATGACGAATGCATTGTAATTGTTGTAAATGCTATTGTTTTTGTTGTTGTTTTTGTTGTTACAGCTGATAATGTAAATATGCATAAAAAAGCGTTAATGGGCATGGAAAATATTGGAGGTAATTTCCTGTCTGTTCAGGTGGCTCATCAATGTTTTGAAGCAACTGTCCTCATGTCTATCTACTTAGTTTCTAGATAAAGAATGAGAAGAAGAAAGCACCTAACCAATGGGGAATCGTCATTTGGTAAAGTACAACTTAGATAAGCTTATCTTGGGGCCTATAAAAAAAGAATAATGGAAAAACACTGTGAAACTTCATCAACTTTAGTTAGTTTTTAATTTATCGATCTTTCCAATTGCTAAATACATATTAATATAATTATTATAACTAACATACACAATATAAATATATATATATATATATATGAATATATTCAATTTGTAATTTAATTTATTTATATTTATATCGGAGCTTTAGTTTTGACCAACTATCTGAACTGCTATTAGCTGTAGCAAAAAATATGTATTATTTGTATTATATCATTTTATATTTTTATTGTTTTCTTTTATGCTCTGCAGCCTAGTTCTGTGTATTATCATTAGTTCATGGGGGGATACTTTAACGTCAACGTTTTTGTAATTCATTTGGCTAGAATTCTAATGGATTAGGCAATCAAAGCGAGCCGGGCTCCCTTTTGTATAGCTGGGATTACACATAATTGTTCAGGACATAGACTAAGAAGCAAATAAAAGCGGTACGGCGAACGTGTGTGTAAGAGAGGAAGAGGGGACCTTATATTAGCAGGCAATATCCGTGGTGACGCTCTTGATGCTCTCGGAGCTGAAGTGCACGCAGCCGTATTTACAGACCAGCGTCCACACATATGGAATGAAGAACTCCTCAGGTGCATCCTCCTCGACATATTTAAACTTCAGATCCGGAAATTTCTACACAAGAAAGCATTAGTTTAAGGTTAATCCTTTTGAAATGTGTGCTATACTTACTCGTAGGCGATCGCTGGACCATTGACTGGCGCCTTTTGATATCACCTCAAGCACTTCATTCACTCCCAGTTCGCCACGTTGCTCTTGCACGCGCTGCAGACGTGAGGAGAAGAAGCCAACCACCTGCAAGTTAACGCATGTTAATAATTATGTATCTAAATAAATACAAGTATACACACCATATCAATATTCTGTATGACATCCTGGAACGCATGATGGCTGCGGAAGCCCTCAAAGACGCTGCGCTTGTAGAGTATCGTGTAGACGAGATTGGGACAGTAGACCAGCTGGTTTGTAAGGCAGGAGTTTAGGATTTCCAATACCATGCGCAGCACTTCCTCCAACACACTTAGATCCTGCATCATGTCCTCGGGCGATGTCGATACATTGACAAATACTGCGCTATCCGCCGGCTCCTTCAGCTGTGCGTCCAGGCGCGTATGCTTGCGAGCCAGCGTCTCAAAAAGCGATACTAGTCGCTGTGCCACGTACGGATGCAGTGAACGGAAGTGACCGGACATGTTGGCCAAGGCGGCCAGGCAATTGGTGTGCAGATACTTGTCACGCATCTTCAACATATTGTACTGAATCGTACGGATAACAATCAGGATTAGGATGCCGCCCAGCGATATCTCTGATATGGTGCGCTCCGTGTACCAACTGATGTTCTTCAGCAGCTGTAAAAGGAGTAAAGATGCAGTTTAATTTAACCTAAAATAAGAAAGACACCAATATTCAACTCACAATCGTGTGCACATTCTTGTTGAATCCCTCGTCCTCGCTGAGAATGAGCAGCACAATGAGCGACATGTAAATGTGATGTGAATTGCTGTCGGGCGCATTGTACAACGTCTGTAGAATGGGTATCACCAGCTGCTCGAGGTCCTGCTGCTGCATGACAAATCTGTAGAAGCGTTCGTTGCGATGCAACAGTAAATAGAGCAACAACGTGGCCTGATCAATGGTCACAATGCGACACAATGTTTCGTATACCGCCGAGAAGTCAATCTGAAAGGAGACGGCACCGCTGCCCTGCTTGGGTGAATCCTTGGAGTCGGCGCAGCCAAACAAGCTCGTGCGATAGGCATTGTCCTGGGCGGTACAATGATTGGTTAGTATCAATATTAGCAGCAGACTCTGATTGGCCAGAGGATAGTGCGTTCGAAATTGCTGCGACAGTTCTCCTCCCGTGGCACTGGTCGTCTTGAGGACATCCTGCTGCTTGCGAAACGTGAATATGGACAGCAGCGACTCGGCAATGCCAAAGACAAAGGAACCCGCCGAACTGGAACCGAACATGGTGTGTGGCACCTCAACCATGCGTGCCACAAAATGCAACAGCGCCGACATCAGGACATTCGCGTGCTGGCACTTGAAGATGGTGCGAAAGACAATTGATTTATCAGTGGGCTGCTGCTGCTGGGCGAACAGATGCACCGCCAGCAATGTGATTAGCGTATTGACCGACTCCAGATGCAGATGATAGGTGAACTCCTTCACGGGTATAACGACAATCAGGTTCACCAGAGCATCGATGAAGGTCTCGAACTTGGCGCCATCGACAATAAGCGGTGCCAACGCCGCCTGTTCTGTAGCCTCAATAGCAATGGTGGCAGACTCCTGCTGCTGCTGCTCCTCAGCGGCCTTCAGAAGATCGGCGCTGGGCATGGCCTCAAAGTGCTGCAGCAGTTGAAACTCGGAGCCAGTTTCATTAATATACTTGATCAGTGTGCGTATGATAAACAGCGCATTGAACGTTTGCCACACGTGCATGTTGCTCTCCTGATCCGACAGCGACAGTAGCTCCGTGGCCTTCTCCAGAAAGACGGTTACCAGCGAGCCAAAGTTGCCCGTCTTCAGATTGTTGACAATAAACGATTGACATAGCGTTTCCAGTCGTGAGTCCAGGCTCAGCTGGTCCTGACTGAAATGCAATAGTTAAATTTGTTGGCTCTCTAAACTTGTTGTTGTTGCTGTTGTGGTTGTTACCTGTTTTCTGGCATCACTATGTTGTAATTGAGCAGGCCATTCCAATAGGCCTCATCGTCGTGCGCTATGTGCTGGCGCCCCACAAACCGCAGAAGAGTCTCATTTGACGCCAAGTCGGCATTTCTGCTGACGTTTATGCCCATATTTTTGGTTTCTGCTCTTACTCCGCTCTACTGCTGCTGCTACTGCTGCTGCTCTCTCCAGTATGTCTGGAGATGCCTAGCGCATTTGGTGCCACTTGCCAGGGCACTCGGCCTATTTTCAATATACAAATAATAACAATTCTACGAGTTGGCACTAGGCACGTCACCCATTTATTTGTATGTGTTTTTTTTTCATATGTTTTTGATGGGCCACAATCGCACGCTTTGCAGCACTGCACATATCGCAGAAAGTGCTGGCGAGCTTCAGTTCAGGTGTTACGATAGTTAGCTAGTTATTTAGTTCCAGTCATAATGGGTGCAAGCCAAAACACATATTGTGTTCAGATAAATAGATCCAAAACCATAGCTAAAGCATTTTATTTATTATTGTATACTCATTATAATTCATGGTTAATAAATTTCTGAAATTTTTAATAGAACTTTATTTAATTGAACTTCAGCTGCCGTTCATTGGAACTAGTTCAAATCCATGGTACTACTTTGGCATTCCACAGCACTGTTTTAATTACGTGACGTCAGTTTTGCTTTGTTTGAGCTTATTTTGTTTTCAAAATCCATTTTAATAACAAATGAATTGTGCCGTTGAGGATTGCACGAACGTAAAGTCAAAGTCTAAAAGCCGGTACTTTTCGTTTCCAAAGGATCCACAGATGCGAAAAAGATGGGAGCACTTCTGCCGGCGCCCGAATAAAATTAACAGCAAATCAGAAAAAATTTGCATAGAACACTTTCAGGAAAGCGACTTTGAAAGGGATCTGCGATATGAGTTGGGTGTTTACAGCAAACCCAGACTAAAGCTGAAACCGGGCACAGTGCCCAGCCTGAGCAATAACGGCGATGATTTGGAGATTGAATTCCTAGAGGATACGGATCCGGATGGGGATGATTGCTCTGTGCTTCAATCGGAAGCTGATGAGGAGGCGCAACAAGCGAAGGATGTGGCACAGAGAAAACAAATTGTGGACGCTATGTTGTCCGAGTATGACGAAAAGCAGGCAGAGGAAAGAGCACAATCGGGGAATTCAATGGAGGGATCAGTCGATGAGGAAGATGATATTGAAGAGCTGCCGGCCGAGGAAATGGTCCAGGTGGTGGTCGACGCAGAGGCTTACCTCACATCCTTAGAGAGGGAGAAGTATGTTAGATTAAGGCACAAGATTTTGCCAATTCTAATTGTAATTCTTTCAGCACTCAGCTGCGACGTCTGAATTTTAAATTGAAACATGCTGCCCAAAGAAGAGCGAAAACAAAAAGGGAAGATCTCCAGTTTCAGTTGGACCAGGCAAATGCTCGTTACCAGCAACTCTTTGGCCAAATGGAGAAGGTCTTCTCAAAGGCACAAATATGTAAATTGCAAAGGGGCAAACCCGTTGCGTGGCCCAAGCAGGATCTGAGAGATGCCTCTGAGCTGTGTGCGATTAGTCCAGCTGCCTACAACGTGCTGCTCCGAAGGCGATATCCGCTGCCATCCATAAGATCGCTACAGCAATGGAAGGCCAGCGAGCGTGTCAACATACTGGAAAATTACACTGACGAAGCGAGTCACGGAAATTCCTTTGAGGAGGATCAGGAGAGCTGCGAGTCAACTGAAGCTATTGAGATAGAACACACAGAGCACAATTATATCAACTAATGTTATGTTTATGTTCTTATAGGAACACTAATTAGTCGAAACTTGTCTAAATTTAAGTAAAGCTTTAGAGCGTGGTGTCCAAAATGCCAAAAGCCTATTCCCATGGCATGGGAACTCATAATTCTGCCGGCGTCGCAGCCGACACACGTAGAGAAAGAGAGAGAACAAGTGTGTTCTACAAATAGCAAAATCGGCTTTTTATTCCTATCACAAAGCATCTGATCGGCTGATTCCTTTTGATGTCAGTCACTGATCTGCGTTTAATGAGGAGAGATCGTACAGCTTTAGACTTATTATACACTACAACTAATGCTTTGCTCCCTTTAAGTTGCCAACTGTAACCATGCGACAGTTAGAATATGCTTTCATTTTATTTTTTTCAGTGTAATGCAGTAAAACGATTTGTGACTTCGTGTTTTTCTTTGGACAATAATATTATCAATGAACTGTTTGCGTTTTATTGTTAAGTAAAAAGTGTAATAAAAACATAATTTTGATAATAATGCGGTTTATTTGAATATTGAACTAAAACTAATACAAATGTTGGATACTTGCGCCCATAATTGCAGACCATAACTCGGCAATTGTTATTATAATTATTATAATTCTTCACTTAGTCGTTTCTTTAGGGGATTTGTTTCCTTTAAATTTAGAATTTAACTAAAGATCTTTATGTATATAATAGGACTTGTTTACACATACATACATACTCGTACATATAGTATTTATCGACTCATTAGAATGCTTCATCATCAACAAATTCATTGCAACATTTTATAACTTCATCATCCTCTCGATCATCATCATCATTATTAGTTCACAATTAACTATCACAATTTGTATTCCTTATTTGTTGGCGTTGCATTCGCATGTTTGTGTGTGTGTGCCTCTCTTTGTGTGTGTTTGTGTGAGTGTGTGTGAAAAACAAGTAATTATATACATATTTAAAGCCATCCATCTCAAAAAAATATATTAAATATGTGTGAAGCTGTGTGAAGCTGTCGCCATGTCGCTGAAGAGTGTATGAATTTTGGCTTGGCGATGACTTAAACATAAACAAATATACACTACGATGAGAATGAGAACTGAGAATGTATGATGGCCACCATCAGGACATGGCTACAGATGGCTCCCAAGCTGCTATTGCTAATTGGTATTCCTCATTTTGGCTTAAAGCTTGCGCAGGGCATTGTGTTTGTTGTGCTTCTTGGCCAGCAGCTGCTTCAGGCTGAACGAGGAGAGCGCAATCCCGAATAGGGCCAACATCGTGGCCGAGCGGGTCACCACACGGTTGGGCGACGAGGAGCTGGTGGTGAACGCATGACTGCCGTGTGTCGAGGCCTGCGCGGAGAGCGGAGTAGCCTGCAAAAGATACAAAAAACAAGAAGAAATAAGTTTAAGGGGGTCTACTAGGTCGGAATTTTTTTCCGATTGTTTTTTACATATTTTTTAGCTTAAATATTCAAAAGTATTTTCCCAACAATTTTGTAAAATTCGAACAAGTTAAGGAGAAACAGGCAGTTTTGTGAAGCAATGTTAATGTTAATGCATCTGAAGTCAAAACTTTAAACGCGTTTTTCTCGAAACCTTTTTTTGCAAACCTGTTCACACGGTTACTCAAGTTTTTCTAGACTGATTTTGATGAAATAATTGCCAAACGACGCAGAATTAACGGCGCTATCGTCCCTGCCTCGATCATCGCCTGAAAAATCGATTTTTATTTTCAAATACCTGCTATTTCTAAAAAAAAAAAAGTTTTTTTCATTTATGATTGCTAGTTCCGTTTATTTCGGGTGCAATATACTTCCGCAATCGTAAGAACATTGGACATGACTTGTTTTTACCCTTTTCGGGAGGTTGTTAACTTTTTAACCACACTGTAAACTATATTTATATTTATTTTTTTAATTTCCTCACCAAATAAAACTAGTCGGCGGTGTTACAGTCGAACGGTACTCGACTGTCGGAGACCCCGTACTTTATTTGACTGATCATTCCTATGGCAGCTATATGATATAGTAATCCGATTTCAATCAAATTTGGTCAGTATGTATGGGACCATCTTTTATACATATTCTGTCAGTTTGGTTGAAATATCTCAAACAGCAAAAAAGTTTTCCATACTAAGACTTGATTTTCCACTGATTGTTTCTATGGGATCTATATGATATAGTAGTTCGATTCCAACCAAATTTGGTCAGTATGTATGGGACCATCCCATATGCATATTCTGTCAGTCCAATTTAGTTATCTCAAACAAAAAAAAAGATTTTCATACTAAGACTTGGTTTTCGACTGATTGTTCCTATGGCAGCTATATGATATAGTAATCCGATTTCAATCAAATTTGGTCAGTATGTATGGGACCATATTTTATGCATATTCTGTCAGTTTGGTTGAAATATCTCAAACTGCAAAAAAGTTTTCCATACTAAGACTTGATTTTCAACTGATTGTTCCTATGGGAGCTATATGATGTAGAGGTCCGATCCAAAATCTAAAACAAACTCGATCTGCTAGCAATATAGACGAACCTACATACCAAGTTTGGAGTCTCTAGCTCTTATAGTCTCTGCTGTTGATGTTGATCAAGAATATATATACTTTATGGGGTCTGCCACGCCTCCTTCTGCCTGTTACGCACATTTTTTTTTTGTGACAAAGTTAATAGACCACTGTACTTTTTTAAAGTACGTGGTCTAAAAAACAGAATAAGAAAATCTTTAAGCGGTCTTTCTTTTCTTAAAAAAAAAAAAAAGCGTAAAGTTCGGCCGTCTGACCTAGAAGAGCCCCTTAAAGGCATCACATAAAAATTATAACAATCTATTTAAAATATCTATTTTTAAAATGTCAAGCAAACAAGTTGGCTAATTGCCCTCTCGTCTTTTGGCTTTCCTACTACGCAGCATTTTTTAAAATTTAATTTAGCCGTTGGCAACGAGCGACGCAAGTTGAAATTCCCCGCCACTGATTACCCCACAGGTTCCCACGTTCATTGAACTGATTAAGATTAAGAGCAAGTAATCACCGAAAAGGGTATTTGACATGCCGCTGAACTTGTAACACCTGTTGATAACACATATATGTCGTAATATAAACAATTAATTCCTATTAACGACCTCCAACAACGGCATTTTCAGACCGGACCTCGACTGTACTTGTTTCTTGATTCTGTTGCAATTTGAGCAGCTTTTTGCCTCAATTCCTCAATGAAACTTGTCAAAGACGCAAAAAGCTGGAAGCGCGTGTCGCGCGACGTCAGCATTGCATTGTACAGTGGGCAAAGGTTATTGGAGAGAGTGCGAAATTAAATTGTATCGGATAGTGCTTGACAAGTAGTACAAACAAATAAATTTAATGGGTATAATTATGCTAAGAGAAAACTTTTTAGAATTACTTCGATAATGAATATAAATGTAAAATAAAATATATTAAAACTGTTGATGCCCAAAACTAGGAATACAATTATAAAAAATCGAATTTTTTTTTGCGACAATTTTAGGAATTTTAGGGAAAGTGAAATTCAGCGTTACACATTGTTTATAAGAACAATCTTAATAAAAAAAAACAAATATTGTGAAAAAAATTTATTACAAAAATTTTAATTTGAAAAAATAATGAAAATGTATCGAAAATGTATCAAAAATGTTCTTCTACAATGTTCTTCTAAAAGCGTATTTGAATTTATGTTGAACTGTTTTTAAAAACAGTTTTTTTAATAATGAACAAAAATAGATATGTATATGAATTGATAATTATTTAAATTAGAAAAAAATAACGCAAATGTATGGTATCACAATTTCCATACAAGTTTCTGCGAAAGTAATGCAAAAAAGCGTGTTTAAATTGCTGCTAAACGATTTAGTTGTTTCTTTTGGTTGGCAACGTGCAACTAATTGTAATATGTAGTAATCTATTTTTAGAATTTGCCGGCGTCGCTTTGCTGTAATTGTTGTTGGGGTAAACAAGTTTCTTTGAATTTGACGAATTTCAAAGAACTTCTGCACCAGTGTGCACAGCTGACATTGCCCATACATATGTAATTACTTTATCAGTTTGTAGCCTCGCTGTCGTTGTTGTCGTTGTAACTCTCACTGCGTTGCCACTTGCAACTGGAGACGTCGCTTTGTGACGCACTTGGCTTGACCCGTTTCCTCATTACTTGCAAGCATTTCTTGAGCTGCTTTTGCTATCTCTGCCCGTTGCTCATCATGCGCTGGACGCGTGGCCCGCATAAACAAATACCGTCGACCGTCAACCAAAATATTCCAATGTTTATAAATAAACCGACTTGTTTGCAATTTTTGTCACATACACACACATTCATATTTTGATACGCAAATTTATTTGGCATAACAAGAAATCCAAAATCATTGCATTTGTTTTGTTTCTTCCTCCCCTTCCCGTTCGGATTCTGTCCTCTCCTTCACTTCCGCTTCCTCCGTTGCCAGCTTTGTGTTTAAGCCGGCCACGTACCTGGAATGGATTGCTCTGTTTGCTCTGGGAGATTCGAGATGCCAGAAGAATTTGCTAGCCAATCGGGCAGAGAATATATGGCAGTTGTTGTTGCTGCTGTTGTTGTTATCGCAGATAAGAGTTTATCGTTGTTGGATATCGACGGAAATGGAATGCTCTTTGGACTGATGCACTGTCCACTCGCTTGTGGCTTAATAATAGTGTCACGGGGCTGGTTGGTCAAGTCTTCGATGTGGCATACAACGCCAACTGTTGCAGGTGTCGATCCCACGACGGGCGCAGTTATATCCGGCATGGAGCACGTTTCTGTAGCAAAAATGGATTCCGTTGCAGGCTCCACGGTCTCGGCCGCCAGCTGCTTCAGCATCTGCACAATAAATTCATCATCATCGTCCACATTTGAGGTTTCTTGCACAGAAGCGGGCGCGTCCTCCTCCTCATCGGAGGAGGAGGAGGAGGATACCTCATCATTGTGCGGCCAAAGACAGTAGCGGGATTCGCCCTTGAGCAGCTGCTCCTCCAGATTTATGTAGTTAATGCCCTGATTCAGGCATTCCTCACATGCATCGCCTGGTTGCAGTTTCTCCTATTAATTCACGTGTGTGTGTGCGTGTGTCGCGAACGAGGGACTTTTACGTGTTTGGGATATTTGTGCTGCTCATAATTTCCCCTTAATTTACATGTTTTATACACTTGCCAATATACTTTGTTTTGGTTGTTGTTTTTTTATGCGCTATTTTGCGAATGCTCACCTGACCGAAGGTTAAACGAAATGCATACAATCCGATATTAGTTGTTTTCATTGTCCGTTCAATCAATTATTATCTGCAATACAAATAAATTTCAATTTGAGCACAGGCCAGCTTACATAATACGAAATTGATTTTTCTCTTTATTTTCTTTTCCTCATTCAAATGTCAGTGTGAAAGTCGTCAACACTTGCTTATCACTTACATTATATGTGTGAGTCAAGTGGATGCGTTGCTCTCCGTAATTATGTCTCTTCTATTATGCAGTTCCGATCGTTCTGCGATGAGATTATTTTAATGCATTTAATAAATAAAAAAGAAAAAGTTCTCTAGCGCATGCCACACCATCTGATGACAGGGCTGCAAAAAGATAGAAGTAGAGAACTATTGTGAGATCTGGCAGCGTTATTTATTTGTTTACATTTTGTTTGAATTAATTCTGCAGTATGGCAAGGCTAGTGCCAGTGTAGAAAAGTCAGTTTTAAGTCTATTAATTTTTGAAATCTGTAGGCTTTTCTTATGCATAAATCCAAAATCATTGCATTTGTTTTGCTTCCTCCTCCACTTCCCGTTCGGATTCTGTCCTTTCCTTCACTTTCGCTTCCTTCGTTTGCTTGGCCTCGATGCTCTGCCGCAACTGTTGGCGCAGCTCCAACCGAGATCCAGCTAATCCAGCGCCAATGCTGCCAACTTTGCGTTTAAGCCGGCCACGTACCGAACGCAACTCCAAACCTCGCTTCTCCCCATCCAACAATTTGGACAGAATGGCGGAACATCGAGGAGACGGCGGCGGTGACGGAGGCTTCACTGGTTCAGCTATCTTGGGCTGCTCTTTGATCGTGAAGGTCGAGGCCTTTTTGGGGGCCCGGAAGAGATATGTCTTGGGCAGGTCGTTGGTCTTTGGGACTCCATTCTGACTGTTCAGTTCTGGCACGGAGACTGTGAACTTGATGTCGGCATCGCTGCATGTTGCAATTGGAATGGAATGCTCTGTTTGCTCTGGGAGATTCGAGATGCAAAAAGAATCTGTTAGCAAATCGGGCAGGGAATATATGGCAGGTGTTGTTGTTGCGGCCGCTGTTGTTGCTGGAGTTGTTGTTATCGCAGATAGGAGTTTATCGTTGTTGGATAGAGACGGAAATGGAGTGCCTTTTGGACTGATGCACTGTCCACTCGCTTGTGGCTCAATAATAGTGTCACGAGGCTGGTTGGTCATGTCTTCAACGTGGCATGCAACGCCAACTGTTGCGGGTGTCGATTCCACGACCGGCGCAGTTATTTCCGGCATGGAGCACGTTTCTGTTGCAAAAATGGATTCCGTTGCAGGCTCCTCGGTCTCGGCCGCCAGCTGCTTCAGCATCTGCACAATAAAGTCATCATCATCGTCCACATTTGAGGTTTCTTGCACAGAAGCGGGCGCGTCCTCCTCATCGGAGGAGGAGGAGGATACCTCATCGTTGTGCGGCCAAAGACAGTAGCGGGATTCGCATTTAAGAATCTGCTCCTCCAGATTTATGTAAAAGTATCGCAGTTTGTGGTTAATGCCTTGATTCAGGCAATCCTGACATGCTTCGCCTGGTTGCAGTTTCTCCATTTAATGCACGTGCGTGTGTGTGTGCGTGCGTACTTTAATGCATTTAATAAATAAAAAAGAAAAAGTTCTCTAGCGCATTCCACACCATTTGGCGACAGGGCTGCAAAAGATAGAAATAGAGAACTATTGGGAGATCTGGTAGCGTTATTGATTTGTTTACATTTTGTTTGACTTAATTTTGCAGTATGGCAAGGCTAGTGCCAGTGTAGGGAAGTCAGTTTAAAGTCAATTAATTTTTTAAATCAGTAGGCTTTTCTTATGTTTTCATTAGCAAAAATTTTACTTTAGGTCGGTATTTCAAATTGAACATTCAGTTATTTTGAGCTGACATGTAAAATATATTTATTTATTTCGATTTATAAATCAGAACACGGTTACCAACACTAATCAATTTTCAGTCGGTGATTCGCTGCAAATCAATTTCATAATACAAGCGTGTGCGTTCATTGTTCGCTTTTTTTTGAAATAAAATAAATAAAATGGTTCTTTCTGATGGAGTGAAGGAGCGTCTGGGAGTGGTTGTGGATATCGTCCAGACCACTTTCCACTGGGGCTTTGTGCCAATGGTCCTTTATTTGGGTGAGTTGCCATAGCACGTGTGGAAAGAAGAAGCACACTGCAAATTTGTTATCTATTTTTGATAATGTATTCACAAACATGTTTTATGTTCTAACAGGATTCTCCAAAGGCGCGGAGCCAGGCATGCCACCACTCTCACTTCTGAGCCTCCTGTGGCAATAGATAAATTTCATACCAAGTATGATTGCGAGCGGCAACGTCCTCATAATTAAATTGACAAAATGTTATTGTTGATTGCCAGGCATTTTCATAGCACTAGTACCTTAAGAAAGCTGGCGGAAATAAATTTCTGTTCAACCAATTAATTATACATTCTGATAAATTATTTGGCTAAAAATTGTTATTTTTTACTTTCTGTTGGATGCTATAACTGTAAGACCGACGCATAGGTGGCTTTTTATGCTTCGCAAACAAACGGCAGGTTTCGCCACCGTTCTGAAAGGTGACTAGCTTGGTCCCGTCTAAAGGACAATATCCAATATTTGGGTCTTATCAAAAGGGATATCTTTTTGAAATTTCCCCTTAATTTTGTCTTGAATGTTTATTCGACTTTTGTATAATTTTTTAATATAATTATTTCTTCGAGGGATGTTCTACTACTAAATGGCTTAATTATAATCTTACCGCAAAATTAAACAAAAATTGTTAAAGAACTAAATTTTTTTAAATTATGCGCCCAGACCATTGTAAGGTCTGATAGCAACACGATGTATATCGTTATATTGCCCTGATTCGCAATGTGACATAAACATAATCGCACTAGTATTTCATGAGTAGAAATGAAGCATAATTTCCCTTTCTCGAAACGGACACACTGTTTTGGGCACTCTAGAGTTGGGCTTTTTGGTTCAATCGTTCATTTTTCTGACGTGAATTAACTCCAGTCATTTAGTTCTGTTATTCAGTTGGTCAATTGGTCATGAACTATGAACGAAGAAAAGTTTCTATTCAGCTGGTCATTTACTATGAACGATATGGTTATAATTTAGTTGGTGATGAACGATGAAAGATGAATAGGTCGTTCTGATCAGTTGGTCAGTAGTTTATTGTGAATAGGCTACAACTGATTTTTTTCAGTGGAATGTGAAATGTGAAATACATTTTTATTTAGAACAGTCGACAAATTCCAAATATATTTGGCATAATGAGTAAATTTGAGTAATTTGAGCAAAATGAGTAAAATTGGGTTTATATTTTGGGCTTAAGTAACCTTTCACATTGTTCGAAACTTAAAAGTATATGAAATTGAAACATTCTTACAAGTAAATAAAGAAGAAGAAGAATCTAAGAAATTGAAACATATGTTTTATAGAATTTTCTGACCAACTGCGAAATGAACGATTTAGTTCATAATTGACTGAATAAGTTCATTCTTCGCTCATCTTTATGACCCGTTCATTTGAGCTTTTTCAGAACGAAACGACACAACTCTACTATTCACACACAGACGGGTTTTCCGCTGATTTCGTTAAACAAAATTGCATATATAACAAATAAATAATACAATTTTATGCAAACACAACAGTGCACAATACAATTCAAGGTGCTGGCCACAACTGTAAATAATACTTAGTTGAAAAACAAGCCCACCAAGTGCCAAACTCACGTGATGAAAATACGGCTGAAAAGTTATCCGTAAAGTGGGAGGGGAATGAGTTTTTCTAATTGAATTGAAAGAAGTGAGCGAATTTTGCGGATTTATTTGTGGCATTTAATTATAAAATATGCGTGCCAAGTGCACTAAATGCCAAGTGGCCAAAAAAAACGGCTGCTCACGCTAATTAACTCGCTAAACGAATGTTCAAACAAAATGTAAGCTCGTTTCGGCGTAAGCAGAGCGCGAGTTTCGAGTCCTACACAATAAATGCGCAATATAAAGCAAATTAGTTGCCGTCTGCAGTCAACGTCGACGTCGCGGTCGCAGTCGCTGTCGTTGTTGGCGTTTCCTTTGCATAGTTTTGTTTGTGTCGTCAACAAGGAGTACAAATAATTTCTTGCCCACACACAGACTTTGAGCTTACGCGCGTGTGTGTACGCGTGTGTGCGTGCGTGTGTGTGTGTGTGCGTGCATGCGGAAAACAAAAGAAAATCACAATAACGAAAACAATAACATGGCGAACGGTCAGCGATTATCAAAAAGAAAAACAATTAAAATGTGGCTTCTGGTCAAGCTGCTCTGCCTGTTGGCGATGTTGAACATAAGCTGCGGTAAGTACTATCCAACACTGGCTAATGAGGATGTGCACCACCTTCCCCCTCGCGACTACAATGCTGTTTGGAGGTGTTGTAGTTGGTCAGGTGTGAAACTAACCTAAATTTGTATTCAGTTGCAGCCTCACCAATTGAAGTTGTTATAAATACCACAATAGAAGCAACAAAAACTGGCCACAAAGTCTTGCCAGAGCCAGCAGCAACAGCAACAACAACTGCAACAGCAACAGCAACAACAACAAGAAAAACAGTGAGAGCAGCAGCAACAACAACAAATGAAACAGCTGGTGCTTATCTAACTAAATCGTCGCTGTCGTCCGCTGATAACAGCGACCATGGCAACAACAACAATGGCAACAACAACAATGGCAACAACAACAACAACAGCGCAGTGTCAATCCAATTGCCAGCAGCAAATGAATCCATTGCTGCCACCCAGTTGCAAATGTCGATGCCAACTTACGCGCCGCTGCACAACAAGAAGCACGAAAGTAAGTCCGAAATAAAAGCCGCCAAATCAGGCAACAGACAACAGACAACAACAAACACCAGACAACAGACAGCAGACATCAGATACGAGACGAGCGAGAACTGAAAAGCGGCTCGCGTGACTTTAACACCTCAACCTCAAAGAGTTGGAGTTTTAAAACCCGGCAAGCGTCCGTCTGGCATTGTCTGCCCCCCTCTTTTTGCCCCTGCCCCTTCCACTGTCTCGCCGCGTGACGTCAGCGTGTTGTTGATGTCAATGTGCTGCAGTTCTCATACCCACACTGGCTGACTGACTGACTGACTGCAGCAGGCACTGGCACTTCAGCCACCCCCGCTTTTGCATGCACTTGCATTGCCTACAGCAACAACAACAGCAACAGCAACAACAACAACAACAACAACTCAACTGCAATGCAACTGCAGTCACAGCGACAGCGACAGCAGAAACAAAACTGGCGCGCAAAGTCAGCAGCGACGTCAGCGTCAGCGTCAACGTTAGCGTCGACTTCGTCTGGGTTCTTTATGCTTTCCGCTTTGCACTTGTCTTCTCGTCTGTCTCCGCTTTGTTGTTATTATGCTAAATGCCTTTTGTTTTTGGCTTTGTGCGAGAAACCTGAGCCCACCCCCTTCTGATGCCCCCCTCTCTTCTCCCCTCTTCCCCTCTCTTTGCGCGGAATGTCAGCGATCGCTCAAGAAGTCGGTATTATGATTAATGTATCTCTAAATAGGGCTGAGAGTGACTCGCTAATTGGCTTAAAGCGACACATGTCTGCAGCCTAAAGATCAGACTGATAACGGTTGCTGCTAATTAGGAAGAGCTAACTTATTCCGATTTCCAATTCCATCCGATAAACGTCTATTTTGAGCAAAATCGCATTTCTAATGAAAATACTTTTAAATTATGCTTTATTATGATAAGCAAAATGAACAGTGAAGTGCAGATGAAGATAGTACTTTTGATAATCGTTTTTTTGAAATGCATAATGTAGTCTTTTTATTCGAATGATGTATACTGAGTTAGTTAAAGTTGAAAGTGTACTTAATACGAGGTTGGGCTGAGAAGTCATTGTTTTTTCTTAAATTAACTTATAAAATCTAGGGCTATGTAAGGAATTTGAGTTGCACTTAAGAGGCGAAACCAGATTAGGAGGTCGAAATTCGAGTGTTTTTTGTGATTATTTTAACTGAGAAAGAATCACTGCGGACGACAGTCCGCGCTAGTGACGAAAGCAGCACGAAGGGTGCAATATATACAGAAAGAATATAAAATTTGCTATGACGATCAGTTCGAATTATATACCGATCGAAAGTTATCAATTTGACTTACAAATGTGCATACTAAGACTTTTGGAAACTCACCTGGTGCGTGAAATAAAGAGGTGTAAGTGGGAGGGACAAAATTTAAATGATTGGAGCAAATGGGGCCGTTGGTGCCTTTTTGAATTTTTTTTTAATCTAAACCTAATTCTAATTCTAAGCAAAAATACGCGTCGAATGAAACCTTGATCATCAAAATCCGTTAACTGGTTCAAAAGATAATTAATTTTGAAATTTTTAGTGGCCTTCCGAAAGTGAGATGAAAGTCTGCCTGTTTGTTTGTTTGTCCGTTTGTATCAAATCGCTTATATAGCTTAAAAGTTTGAATGAGGACTTGTTCCCGATCAAAAATCTAGAAACGTTTGTTTTACGACTTTTTCGATAAATCGCTAGTATAGCCGAAAATCGCTAAAAACAGCTAAAATTGAATGAATGAAATTTTAAAAAAAAATTTCTTGTCATTGGCACTGCGGAAAAAAGTACCATTTATTGGGTATGAAAAATTTAGCGCAATGTGCCCAGTGACAAAAATATTTTTTTTAATAATTCATGTGTAAAATTTAATATTATTTGTCACAAAATTGGATATCAGAAATTTTGGGGCATGAAAATGTTTTCGTCACTAGACTTATATCTCGTAAAGAGTTTTTTTTAAGATAATTAGAATTTCTTCAAACTTGAAGTTAGTTAATTTCTATTTTGAACTAAACATTAAAATTTTTTCGAAAATATTTCCGCCGGAGGTAGTGAGTTTAGGGCCTGGTGTCCATTGACGATCGAAATCAAGTTTGACTGTTTGAACAAAATGTCATTTTTTTCATCTTTCTTACAAAACAAAATATTTTACCTCATGATATCATTCTAAAGGGTTGTCCATATTCTTGGTGCTTAAAAAAAAAATTTTCACACAAATTTTCAGAAACCGTTTGAAAAAAACCGCGCGTTTCGACACTGAATCGACCGGTGTTTACCTTAGTGCTCGTATCTTCGGAACTATTGGAGTTTCGGGCTGAAACTTTAGCTACTCTTGAGTATTTGTCCTAAAAAAATCGATTTCTTGAACCATCTAAACTGGATAATACATTAATACACTTTGGATACAGCATGAATTAAGATTACAGGCACTGGTTTAATGGACATTTGTAATCGAATTCGATTAAGAATTTACAAGTATTTTTTAACAATTTTTCCAGTATTTTAACGAATTGTCTTTGATTTTTATTCCAGAAACAATCAAATGCCATTGTGATATCTGCAAGGATACGAATCACATATGCGAAACGGACGGATATTGCTTCACCTCGGTGGAAAAGGATGTCAACAACCAGATAATCTTTAGTTTTCGGTAAGTTGGAATTATTCGTTGTTTATAGGTAAGAACAAAGACCGCACAATCAATCGGCAATCAATTGACAATCTGACAATGTGTGCCAATTCGTTGCGTAGCTGCCTCAACATGTCGCAGAGCTTCCCGCCGGGACGTTTCATCTGGTGCAACGATGGCCGCCGTGGCGGGCCGACGGCCCGTCCAGCCGCACCTCGGGGCGGACATGCCTGTTGCAATGATCGTGACTTTTGCAATCGATATCTGCGTCCCGTTATCAAGTACTATGCGCCATCTATGGATAGAGCCACAATTGATGGCCAAAAGCAGCCGGTTGTCTACGAAGGTGCGCTATGGTGTGCACGTCTTTTGTCCAACCCATCCTAGAATCTCCTCCTTTTACCTAAATCTGCCATCATTCAAGAAACAAACGCACGTCGTTCAAGTTGCTTTGTTCCAGTTTTTTTCGTTCTTTGAACTTGTTTCTCTAAACCTACCATGCTCGTTCGTTGAGTTCGACTTGAAGCTAACCTCCAAAAAAAAAAACAAGAATAATTAATTAATTTAACAAAATGCAGCGCACAATACTAAAAACCAACAGCAGCAAAAACAACAACAAAAGCAGCAGCAGCAGCAACAACAACAACAACATCATAGAGAGCGCGTTAAGCTCCTGGCAACAAAAATTCGTTTTGATTCATTTCTGTTTTGATTGCTACTAACCAGATTGAGTGTTAATTAGCAACCGTCGAAGAGACAGTAGCTACAACAACAACAACAACAACAATACACTTTACTAATTTTAATTCTTATTCTCTTTTCTCTCTGTTTATCTCACTATCGATACAAAACAAAAATCAAATGCCACGCGCGCTCTCTTCTCCTCTCTGCTCTGCACACTCTCTCTTTCACTCTCTGAACGTTCGTTTCGCTCGCCCGCTCGCTCGACGTTGCTCTCTCTTTTAATATAACTTACACCCACAAACCCACACACACGCACACACAAATGTAAACACTCACACTCATACTTGATTGTATTGGTCTATTATGCTGCACAGTTGCCTCTATAAGACTTACGAGCTGCATCGCGAGCCTCTGGAATGCCTCTCCAGTCGCAGTAAAATCAATTCGTATAGAATTAAATGTTGTAGTAAGGATTTCTGCAATAGGGAGGAGCTTATGAGAAACGTGTTTGAAACAGGTACAGCAAACATTAATTAAAACAATTACAAAAAAAAAAACATTTATTAAAAAACTTTAACAATTACAACAAATTAAAAAAAGACTATGTCAACAAGATACAACTATTTCTCTCTATTTTAAAAAGCTTTTTGGTTTTGCACTCTTTATTTGTACTCTCTGCTAATTATGCACTACAACAGCAACAATACAAACAAAAACAACAACCACACACTCTCTTTGTATGCCAACAACTTTTACACAACTTAACGCACAACAATTTTAATAATAATAATTAATTTCTTAATTCGGTTTGCACAACAATTTAGTAGTTGACTTTTAATTGCTATTAAATATTTTTGTTTTGCTGGAAATATCTTTAATATTTTATTTATTCAGTTTTCTATTTGCACTTCGCTTTTTGATCGTCCTTTGATTTGTAGGTTTCTTTTTCTTTTGATCCTTTGCACGTTTTCCGCCTTGCCGCCTGTTTCTCTGCACTGTCTAAGTATCTATTATGCACACAATCAACAACAACTACAAAAGCAACACACCTACACATAGTACTATATAGTAATCTTTACTTAGTAGCATCTCTTTGCAAACTTATCAAATTTATGCATGACATTTAAATTTTTATTCTTTTCGCTTATAAAATAAATATCTTCGAATATCTATTAGAGGTATTCCCGGTGTGGATCCTTGTTCTTTTTATGAATATTGAAATAAACCAGAGCTGTAGAGCTGAAAATGTTCAATTCAATTTTATATTTAATTATTGGCTCCAAGGTTTCATTTGTAGTTTTCCTTGATAGCTGTTCAGATTTGTGTTATGTATTTAACATTTCTCATTGAGGATTGTTCTTATTCTCTCCAAACAAAGATTGATCTACTACATATTGGGCATATTCTCTGGTGCTGTGATTTCTTCTGTGTTTTTATTGTATTTGTATATAATTAACTTGGGAACTTTTTCTCTTTATACAAACCCTCTTGTTACTCCTGCCTCGAACTTTGCACTCAGCGTTACAATTCCTTACTGCTGCTGTCGAAATCTAATATGTCCTCTATTTTGTGAGCAAAGCCCCGCCCCCACGCCCCCTTTAGTCCACGCCTTTGCTGCACGTTCGCTGCGCTTTAAAACTCCTACAGCTGATGCCACAATTTAGTTTTTAAGTCGTAGACAACAACAAACTGCAACAATAATAATAATATGATTAATAATAATAACAACAACAACTGCTGCTTATCAACTGCACAACCACAACAACAACTACAACAATAGTAATCCAACAGCAACAACAACAGCAACTAGTTATATTTACCCCCCTCTTTTTTGCGCCTTACTAAGTAGTTTGTAACTAAAATTCTAGCCAATATTTAACTCAATTAGCCTAAAAAATTCGAAACGAAACAATTATGTATATGTATGTATGTATGTAGATGCCTGCCCCTAGCAAACCACTTACCACCCGATGATCCCGCCTGGTGTCATGACAAGACACCGATTTCCTCCACACAATGTTGTCAAGAAGATTTTTGTAATTCGCGTGAAAGTTACAATGGTGTTATACCAGGTGAGAGTTGCTTAAACCCCACCCAGCCATCCATCCATTCATAGATCCATTCATACATCTATTCAAACCACATACGTCGACATCATGAGCGGCAACATACTTTAACCACATCAGCATTCACGCGTATTCCCTACGCGCCTCCCACTTAACCATTCGAGCCACGCCCATGTCATTGCACCGCATTATTTGCGTTTTTTTTTTAGACCAAAATTTGTATCACACGCAACAAAAGTCAAAACCAACACACACACACACACACACACACTCATACATGCACACACCTGTCATTCTGCACGCTGTTGTCCTGTCCCGCCCGGTCCTCCCCTCTGGCCCACATTCTCATGCGCCAATGTGCCGTCTCGAAATAGAAAACCAGAAGAAAGTTTACCTTCGGCACACCGAATATTTGATACCCTTGCAGAAGCCTACATTCAATTATCATCTGATCTATCCTATGATTTAACTCTCAACTGATATGATGCTATGTCAGCTAAATTATGATGTAGTCTGATTTAAACTTCAATTTGTTCGAATTGTGTAAGAAAACCCCAGCTGCATATTCTGTTAGATTTATTAAAATATTTAAAAAAAAAAGAAAAAAAAAGTTTAAATAAAAAAAAAAGTTTTCGACCAATTTTTAATCAGACAACCCAAATTTGGTGAACATTTATACAAGAACACCAAAAGAAATATCTGTTTTTTTAATACGTCAAGTAGATTTTCGACCGATTATTTCTACCTAAACTTTGTGACAGAGTCATCCGATCGACTTAGATCGTTGTACCGATCAAGAAAATATATTCATTAGAGTGCATCGATATTTTTCTCAGAAAATGGTAACCCAAATACCAAAATCATTCAAACCGAAATAACCGCTTAGAATAAGCAAACTAATTTTTCAAACTAATTTTAATTTTTATTACCAATTTGAATATTGATTTAAAATAAATTAAAGAGTTTGTGGTAGCCCATTAACATATTATATTTTAAACATTTTAGCAACAAATTATCCTTTTTTTTTTTGAACCGGAATCATACCGGAATTTCAACACTGAAACATACGAAATCCCGATAACCGTCACAAAACCGATATACAAAGATTTTCTGTAGCCGAAAACCGAAATGAGAGCATTAACCGGTATTCGTTTCGGTTACAAAATGATCTGAAGCCTCTGCAAGGGTATTAAATGTTTGTTGGATTCTCTCGTTCTTCTTTCAAATACACACGTTGCACTCACACTTGCTGTTGTTGTGTGTTTCACCTTGTCTGCGTTGTTTTTGTGGCCTCGACGTAACTTCTCCACCACCAACTCCACCACCACGTTGTTGTGTTGTTTCCATCGCACCTTACCACCTGCCCCACACCGTCATCCACCCACTTGTCGCTTCGCTGTGTTTTGAGTTGTCTGCTGACCTTTCGCATCATTCATATTGACTTGTTAAAAAGACGACACGACGCACATAAAAAAAGCCAAACAATTGTATGCAAAAAAAGGAAGTAGGCAAGAACAACAAAAACTGTCTCAAGGGGACAAACAACAACAACTTCAGCAGCAGCAGCTGAAGCAGAAGAAGAAACAGAAACAGTCGTCGTTCCAGACAGCGCATTTTGTTTACCTCGTTCTCTCGCTCTCGGACTCGCTCTCTACCCCACTCCCTCTTCATCTCGCTCCTTCTCTTTCTTGCACTGTCTGCGTCTGTTTATGCAAGTCGTGCATTCATATGTTCATTCATCTGCTTCTGCTGCATCGCGTCGCTGCAACGTTAGCGTCGCTGTCAACGTCAGCATCGCTGTCGCCGTCGTCGTCTCAGTCGCTGCAGCAGCCGGCATCATTTCATTCATCTATGGCCGCATTTTTTGTGTTATTGCTGTCTGCAGCAACCGTTTTGTTTTTTTATTTTTTATTATTTTTTCACTCATTTAAATATTATTAGTAGTTGTGTATATATGTGTGCGACTGTTCATATGTATGTATGTGTTATTTCAGTTTATTGCTCTGTAGCTTTTAAATATGCGCCGCAAAGTATGCAAAGGTTTGTAAATATCTATCAAATGTCATAAACAGGTTAGTGAAAAATTCACCTTAATATTAACAACAACACACACTCCATGCACACAACACACACACACACACGCGCACCGACGCAGGCATAAGCACCAACAACTAACTGTTTGGTTAGCATGCACTATAAGTTTATTTGGTTTATGTTTCTGGTTATAATTATAAGCTTTAATCACTGTTGGCTTACAGCATGTTGTCTTCACCTTAAAATATTCACTAACTTTCTGGCATTTAATTTTCCATTAATTTTCACGCTCAGCTTTAGCAGCTTGCTAAATTCACCAGGTTCAAGTAACCTATGAACTAATCAATCGTATTTTCCAATTAGATTTTCTACCTAATCAGACGCTAAGCAGCTGGGAATTGGTGGCCATAATTGTAGGCGTCACATTGTTCATCTGTCTATCAGGCACGATGACCTGGTACTATTGCCAGCGTCGAAAGCGTTTGGCCAACGGACGACCCTTTGCCAAGGAGGATTCCGTTTATGATCCCATACTAAATGGCAACACGACGCTGCATGATATTATTGAGATGACCACATCGGGATCTGGTTCAGGTGGGTAAATTTGATGGGAGAAAAGAGATATTTGTTAGGACAATGCACTCTGAACTTAAACAATATTAATTTGAGGCGAAATAGGCCTAAGCTTAATTTAAATTGTCGGGGCTTATGAGTTCAAATTACACTTATAATAAATTTGAGCTAATTGTCCTCAGGAAAAAGTACATATGGTAATTTCCACAGAAATGCCAACCGCGGCCAAATACTTAAAATTGATCAAAAATTCACTTTCAGTGAAATTGTCTTCCAGAAATATATTCAAGTTATCTATTTAAGCAATATACACGAGAAGAAATTCCCTAGGATGAGCATATCGATTCTACATTGGAATAAATTCACTTTATCTACATATATTTTTGCCCATTTTCTAAAAAATTTACTTCCAAAATAGACCGTTTGTATACTATTTAAATACATAGATATACTACTGTGGGCAAAAAGTATCGGGAATTTTAAATTTAAAAAATTTTGGGATTCCAATTGGAACAAATGTTTGTACTTTTAGGTTGGCACTACTATCACTAACATCTGTGCAAAATTATACGTTAAAATATTCATTAGTGTTTAAGCTACGATTAGTTTGGTACGACGCCAAAAGTGCAATTGGCGATTTTGGTTGAATCTCCTCAATCGACTCGAAACGGTGTCCTCGGAGTGGTCTTTTGAGCTTAGAAAATAGCCAGAGGTCACACGAAGATAAATCAGGCGAAAAAGGTAGCTGTGGGAAAATTTTGGTCGAGTTTTTGGCAAAATGGTCACGAAGAACAGGGGCAGTATGAGAGGGCGCATTATCGTGTTGCAAGAACCATGAGTTGTCAGCCCATAGTTCTGGCGTCTTTTTACGCATAGCTTCGCGCAAACGACGCAAATCTCTCAAACAATATTCCTTGTTGACAGTTTGGTCGGTCGGAAGGAATTTATAATGAACTACAACACGATAATCCAAATAAACTGTCAACATGACCTTGATTTTTGAGCAAATTTGACGCGATTTTTTCGGTCTCGGCTCACCTTTAGCCGATATTCGCTCGATTGATCGGTAATTTCCATGTCGTAAGCGTAGATCCAAGTCTCATCGCCCGTAATAATGCGTTTTATCTTGTCCTGGTAGTCAGAAAACATTGTTTCACTCACTTCTACGCGGGGCTTTTTTCGATGAAATTGACCGTTTTTTGGCACCAAAATCGCCAAATGCACATTTGGCGTCGTACCAAACTAATCGTAGCTTAAACACTAATGAATATTTTAACGTATAATTTTGCACAGATGTTAATGATAGTAGTGCCAACCTAAAAGTACAAACATTTGTTCCAATTGGAATCCCAAAATTTTTTAAATTTAAAATTCCCGATACTTTTTGCCCACAGTAGTATATTGAACGTTTAACTTAAATCAAGTTTTTCAATCTGTTTTCAATAATATAATTTAAAAAAAAGAGAGACAGAAACAATAAAAACAGATTATGGAATAGCTTCTTCTATTTTTGTAGCGTACGACTGCCTTGATTTTTTGAAACTATCTTGAAAACAAAAAATTTCTCAAAATCAGCCTTAGCACCAATTACAGTGCTAATCAAGAGCTATAAGTTTCGCCTTTTGTCAAAATAAAATTATGTTTTGGCATATGGGCATTTCCACAGAAATGTCAACCGAGGCTAAAAACGAAAAATTGATCAAAAACTCACATCTCGTGAAATTTCCTTCCAAAAATGTATTCAAGTTATTTATTTAAGCAATATACGCTAGAATATTTTGTAGAATATTTTGTCACGTGCGACATGTCGCGTGCGACAGTGACTCAAATCAAATTTAAACAAAAACTACTTAATATTTTTAAATTAAACAAAATGCATTTTTTAGATAAATGAATGCATTACATTTTAAAATGAATTGGATCAAAATATTCGTTCACGTTCTGCCGAAATTAGTGTTAGAGCTGGTCGCCGAAAAAACGACTTCTATTTGAGTCGCGTGCGAATGTCTTGGTTATTTTAAATTATCTTGAAAACGAAAAATTTCCCAAAATCAACCTAAGCAAGAATTATAGTGCTAATCAAGACCTATAAGTTTCCCCTTTTGTCAAAACAAAATAATGTTTTGGCATATGTTTTATTTGACTTTGAATGCGTACGAATGTCGCATTCGACATTAGAGAAGTACCCATATGTATTTATTCACTTTAAATGTGTACGAATGTCGCATTCGACATTGGAGAAATCCCCATATACGATGTGCATTTATAAATTTTCTTTCATATTGTAATTGTTATGGCTGCATTTAATACTTTGAGCAATTTAATACTATCTACTTTGTTTTCCTTATGCAATTAGATTTTAATTAATTTTTTTTGGTAAAGAGTTAAGTGACTAATAAGCTCCCACTCTGCAACCAAAGCGCCTGTTCAATTTTTCACACAGATTTGTGACAATTGGACCAACTAAAGTGAGCTAAAAATATATTACAATACTAGACTATAGCATACCCACAATACATATACGATTGCGATTGAGAAAGAACCAAATAGAAACTTTTATGCACATATACTTATTACCCAGCGAACGTAGGAGACCAGTGTAAGTCAAATGTATGGTCCGTTTGAACGAGTTTAATTTTTTTTTAGCTGGACTGCCGCTACTCGTGCAACGCTCGATTGCACGGCAAGTGCAACTGTGCCACGTCATTGGCAAGGGACGCTTTGGCGAAGTGTGGCGTGGACGCTGGCGTGGCGAGAATGTCGCCGTCAAGATCTTTTCCAGTCGTGAAGAATGCTCCTGGTTCCGCGAGGCTGAAATCTATCAGACTGTTATGTTGCGGCATGAGAATATTTTGGGTTTTATTGCAGCTGATAACAAGGGTAAGTTTGTTTGCTTTTAATTGTTATTTGAGTCTTGTTAAATCTTGTTTTATTCCGACAACAGATAATGGCACCTGGACGCAGCTTTGGCTGGTCACGGACTATCATGAAAATGGCTCGTTGTTTGATTATCTTACGACGCACACTGTGGACACCAACACAATGCTAAACATGGCGCTGAGCATTGCCACTGGATTGGCACATCTGCATATGGATATTGTGGGCACACGTGGAAAGCCAGCGATTGCCCATCGCGATCTCAAGTCAAAGAACATACTGGTCAAGTCGAATTTGAGCTGTGCCATTGGAGATCTGGGCCTGGCGGTGCGACATGTGGAGAAGGATGACTCTGTGGACATACCGTCAACGCATCGCGTGGGCACCAAGCGTTATATGGCACCCGAGGTGCTGGACGAAAGCATGAACGCCCAACACTTTGACTCGTACAAGCGGGCGGATGTTTACGCCTTTGGTTTGATACTCTGGGAAATAGCACGTCGCTGCAACATGGGCATGATCTTTGAGGAATATCAATTGCCCTACTGGGATGCTGTGCAGCCTGATCCAAGCATTGAGGAGATGAAAAAGGTAACTAGGATGAGCTAACAGATTGAACAGATTGAATATTGTTAACGTGCTTTTTTCCTCT
Organism: Drosophila subquinaria; assembly: GCA_037043405.1. NCBI lineage: Eukaryota > Metazoa > Arthropoda > Insecta > Diptera > Drosophilidae > Drosophila > Drosophila subquinaria. Next base: position 218,229 of record JBAMBL010002886.1, on the reverse strand, counting down.
CAGGTGGTTTGCATTGAGAAGAGTCGACCGAATATTCCCAATCGTTGGCATGCCTCTGATGTGCTGCACAACATGGCCAAGGTCATGAAGGAGTGCTGGTATCCCAATCCCGTGGCTCGTCTCACCGCGCTGCGGATCAAGAAAACACTTGCCAGTATACGTGTTGAGGACAAGGTCAAGAACTGATTGTGGCTCTAGTGCGTAGCCAAATGGAATGCGTTTAATTTAACTGTGTACATCGCACCTGTGTAACCTGTAACCTGGCCCCGTGTTACCTTCAAGCGACAAGCAGCAAAAACAAAACTTAACATAACTAAGATAATCGAAGCAAGCAAACCAACAACAAATATTTTGTAAATACTTAGGTCTAACAAATAACAAACCTCCTCCTCCTCCCGCTTTGCATATGAACTCTAATCATTTTTAGTTAATTATGTTTATAATTTGTGCTTTTATACTTTTGTACATACATATATTTTGTTGAAATTGTTGCTGAGATTTGCATTAGTTTCACGGCCAGAAAGGGGCAGAAAGCGGCGCGCCAAAAAAACCGTCGCACTGCCATTAGTGCTAAAATATTAGAACCTAATTGTATACAGGCGCATAAATATGCATACATACATACATATACGTACAAGTATATTTTTTATAGCCACTGTTCACAAAACAAAACCAAAATACAAAAATACATACAGTTAATAGACTTTGCCAAGACTGAGCAACAGTGAGAGAAAAGCAAAACCCCCAACAAAAATGGAAATATGAAGAAAATATTTCGCAATAACAAATAATATAGATTACAACAAAAAGACGAATTGCAACCTGCAGGCAACTTTTGTGCTGCATAATATCAATAAAATAATATAGAAACTGTAGCGTTTATACACATTTAGAAATACGTTTATAGACAATGATGAGAGAGAATTCAACACATTTTTTAGGCGTTTATCGTTGACTAAACTCAGGAATTCACGAATTACAATAAAAATAAAATTGATAAAAAGTAAATAAAGAAGAACTAAAAAAAAATCAAATCAGATGATAAAATAATAATTGGCGCGCCGCCTGCTCATATGCTGCTTGCCACAAATTCCCGCTACTCCCGCAAACGCATACAGTGCTCGTCTCCTAAGCTAATCATACAGATATTCATTTTATATATACACACAAACAGATACATCAATTTATATGTATACAGATATCGCTTGCTTTTAAGTTCTTTTACCAAACATTTATCAGCAACTTCTGTTGTTTTCATATCCTGGAATGCGCTCCCCCCTCTATATAACCAAAGCTTGTTCTTCCTATTTTAACTGAAATTGTAATACAAAACGAAAGATATAAAAAGAAAGTGTAACAATCTATATTTGATTGCATTATAAGGAACTTTAAGGAACGGAATGTTTAATGAACAAAACGATTAAGAATATTGAAGGAAATGTAATTTTAAGTCATTTTACCAGAGAAGTCGTGTAAGTTTGAAGTTTGATTGAATGTTGAACTGTTTAAGAACTAAATGTTTTATATGTCTGCACCACTCTACAACCACTCACACGCACCCACTCAACCACAACACAATCCTGCAATAGTAGTTTCTATATAACATCAAATGTTTCCTCTATTCCCAACATTAACGCTGAGAGATTAAAGTGAACTAAAAGTAAAATTAAGGCCAATAATTTAACCTACATCAACTTAATTTTAAGCATCATTAATTATAATTATAATTCTATTTGATATGCGTATAACGAAAAAAATTATATATACTATTATATATTTATATATAAATATATATAAAAACTATAACTATATTGTTATGTCTTTCGGCCAGCGAAATTTGATTTCCTATTAATTTAGGCACACCAAAACAACTAAAAATTATATACAAAATTGATTGCGAATTAAAGGTTAAGTTAATCTTAGTTAATTTCCTGTAATTGTAATATGTAATTGTAATTTGCTGAATGTTCTATTCATATTCCATTTGCAAATTAACTGATCGTATTTTTAAGTTTTTACGAAGAATATTCCTGTAATTGTATAATGTGTAAATAATAATGAGAAAAGAGATCAATTTGTAACGATGTTAAATTGATAAATGTTTAACTATAATCGAAAGCTCCCCCCTGCCCTCATGCCCACAAGTTGCTAAAAAGACAAATCCAATTAAAATGCCTAGAAACCCTACGAATGTTGTCCAAATCCACACACAATTTATCTGTTTCGAATTCCTCTTTCACATCAATTTCACAATATGAAAGGAAAATATTTTGGTTGAATCATAATTATTTTCAGTGTTATTCAGTCGAAATTGAAACTCGGAACAGCCTTACAATAATGAAAATCTTAACAGTACTAAGTAAAAATTTTTCACACAAACCCAAACATCAAAACTGAAGAGAAAAAACTCACACAAAAGACTTGATAAACAATGCGCAAAACATTTAAATTAATATAAATAACAATTAATTTCCTATTTTGCAGCTGAGAAAAGAAAAACCAATATTTTGGTTTGGAAATTATGAAATCAGAGAAACTTAAAAACTAACTATGATTTAGTTTTTAGGCTCAAGCGTGGAATGAAAGTTTTAAGAAAATTATGTAAAAGTGTTTGTAATGTGTATTAAACGTAACTTAGCAGAGAGAAAGAAAGTAAAAGATAAAGAAAGTGAGAGATAGGTAGAGAGAGAAGAATGAGAATTGGTATTTGGTATGTGTAACGTATGTGGAGCATTTACGGTGTACTGTTGAAAACAAACAAACAAACAAAAGCGTTGAAAGTGTAAACAGAGTCTAACTTTTAGCTTTAAGCTGCGTTTTTACTGGCACTTTAAATAAAAACCCAAAATATTTGTAAAAGAACAACTCGTCAGTGTCTTTTATTTCCTTACAGATTTCATCATCTTGCCGCTCAAGGCACAAGTTGTTTGAAGTATTCTTAACTTATTCATTTGGCGAAAAGTGCATTAAATAGAATTTTAATGAAATTTTGCCAAGTTCGAGTTTCTCCTTTGCCATTTGTAAATTACTTGAGGGACTTCCTTCAGTTCATATATGCTATATGAAACCAAGCTAAGGCAGTTCATATTTGCTTACTAGAGGAATAAACATTTTTGTATGTCAAAAATAAACGTTTGAAAAACGTTAACAGAACTGAATATTTAATCAGTTCTTATGAATGATATACATACAATATTGAAGTTGTTGGTAATGTCGAATCAAATAAGGAAATGATGGAAAGAGTTTGCCGAAGCTCTAATACCCTATTATTATATTGTTCCTTTTAGGGATTGCAAATAAGAGTTATGAGAATAACGGATAAACTTTTATTTAAAAATCATAGTACAACGCTTATTTTCAATTTTTATAATACAAATTTAAAAAAAAGTTATTTTTCAATTTTTATTTTAACAATTGAAAATAAAATATATATTTCAATTTTAAATATATAAATTGGAAATTTAAAAATTATAAAAATTGAAAATAAGAGTTATACTATGATCTTTAATTAAAAATTTAATTATAATTTTTAATTGAAAAAATTAACAAATAACTTTTATTTAAAAATTTATTTTTTAAAATACAGTCGAACTTCCCTAACTCGAATCACCATTATCCAAGAAAAAATTTCGAGTTAGGGAGACTTCGAGTTAGGGAACTTTTTTTTTTTAATTTTTTAAAAGAAACTACAATTTTATTCATTCATCAATAGATTTCAAATTGCAAACTTTTCTTGCTATTTTAAACAAAAAAAATTCCATTTGTTCAAGACCTGTCGATATTGGTTTTTTCGATCTTTTGCTGTATACAGAAGAAGTTCCCGATTCAAATGACATCAAAATTAATTTTCCATTTTTAAATATAATGAAAACTGTTTTCGATGATATACCATATTTTTCAGCGACTTCAAGTTTCGAGTTTCTTAACAAATAAATTTAAATATTTCTTAAAGCGATAAACATTTTAGTACATGTGCTGGTACCATGGTAAATAATCTTGCACTGATGCGCTGACAAAAATGTACATTACCAACATCTTTCCTATAGCAATTTCACAAGCCTAATTAATTGTCGATGCAATATTCTATCATATACCATCACCATATGCTAATGTGCATTAATATTACATATCCAAACGAGCCGGTAATAAAAGCATAAAATAGAAACGAAAATCAAACTTTATTGGAGATTTTCCCAAAAAATTCGAAAATTCAGAAGCACGGGCCAATATTTTTGTTCGAGTTATCATTTTCATAATTTTTAGTACCCCCAGATTTTAATTTTAATTCTTTAAATTTTAATTTTTCAATTACCTTTTCATCTTTGCAGTTTAAATTTAAATATAACATTAATTCTTTAATTTAATTAGTATATTAATTAACTTATACTTTAATTTTTACTTAATTGGTCAACTGCTCTTAGTTGACATTAAATAAATAAGGAGAAATTCGACTTATGGAAGTTCGAGTTACGGAAGCAGATTTGTTTGAAATTTGCTCAGTAAACGCTGTTGCCACTCGATTTTGATCGAGTTAGAGAAAATTCGAGTTAGGGAAGTTCGAGTTAGGGAAGTACGACTATATTATAATCTTTTCGTTTCCTGGATCCTAAGAAAACTAAATTTTATATCGTTTTGTTAATATCTGATGTTAGACAGAAGTCTGGGAGCAATTGGAACATATTAAATGGGTCCAACTTGTTTTTGAGTCTGTTACATACAAACCTACAAAGCCATCTTTTCCGCTTTCTTACCGTTTCTGATAGGGTAAACGAACATATTTCTTGAAAACGAAAACGCACCCTTCCGACCCAATGTAAATGTAAATGAATAAATAATTGTTGTTTTTGCTTTTTTGGTTTTATAGGGCGTATGCCCTTTGCACTTTAAGCGTGCCTTACAATTTGTTTGTTTATTTGTTTACTTGCTTTGTTTACATTGTTTCTCCATTAACATTTTATGCTCGACTTATGCTTACATTAAAAATTAGAAAATATTTTAAATTTTAAATATTTTGCAATTTTGCTTTGACTTGACTTGATCCGAATGGGAATACGATGTGCTGCTAAAAGAAACTCGTACAGTTCACACATTGGTTATGGTGTTCGATTATTATACTTATTTTAAGATATCTTTATGCTTTGACATTTAGACTTGGAATGAGCTAATTTGAATAAAAGTTTATATATTGTAATACTTGCTGTAATAACATTGAATGCCTCAGTCAGTATTTAATTGTTTTTTAACGTTATTTTGGGGTAAATAATTACATAATTCTACTGAAAACTTGTCTTAATTTGTTCGATTATTTTGTATATAAGTAGATTAAAGCACTGAAATATTTATATATTTATAAACATCAAGAGTGATATGTAATTTGATATGTAATTGAAATAATCTCATTTTATCAATCGGTGCCGTTGTCTAAAGTTGTCTTCAGTTGACGCTTCTTAAAGTTTCCTCAGTTGTGTCGATGGAAAATGTTGGCCACATGCTTGAAAAATAAGTAGAAAATTTTAGTACATACCAGGTGTAAAGGCAAACTTTTGGATATTACTTCTTGAGCCACATTGACGCAGTCGAAGGGATCGCGAAAGTAGCCACAGCTCAGCTTTGTGGCGCCACGATGATGCAAACGCTGCTGCTGGCAACACATGCCGCTGATTTTTTGAGGGTAAGATTTGTCAAATATTATTGAGCCTACATATTATCTATGGCACTCACTTGATGACTTGGCAGTCGCTGCTGCTGCTGCAATCGCTGCCCAGTGGTTGCTTTGGCTGCACACTGAATATCTCCGGCAGGAGAGGCGCATCCGCTGCACAGCGCCATATACCCTCTTGGGGGGCAATCATGCAGGCACTGCCCGGCGCACAGTCCGTATGGCTCTGGCAGAGATCCCGCTGATGCCCAAACACATAGACGCACTTGCCCTCTGTTAAATGGTTGCGTTCAGGGTCAGTTGCAATTATACAGACGTCACTCGCTCACTTACCGCCGTAGGTGTTGACACAGACTCCTGTGGGGCAGCAATCATCGTTGAGGACACAGGCGCGGTTGGCACAGGGCGTGTCCTCAATCAGTGGCTCCACAATGCCATACACCTCGGTCTGTTGGTCACGCAGCTGTGACGATATCGGTGCTGCTTGTGGCTTTAATTAAAGAAATTATAACAAGCAATTTGCCTTTATGGACAGCATTCGCTGCGTATGCGTGATATGTGACATACACTGCGTTTGAGTGATATTCGAATAAATACTGAATACCCAGCTGACAATGCGAATTGCATGCCTCACTAGTACTAGTCAGTAATTAAGTGAGTGCCACCTTGGGGCAACTGGCAACTGAAATTTCGACTCGTTGTTGTTTGTCAATTTCTATTTGAACTTTGCACTTTTAGGCCTCTTTATCTAAGAACTCTGCCGTGGGCAAATCAAGTTAATGGAAAAAAACAACAGCGTGTCGTTTCAATTTATGTTCACAACTTTGCACCATGCTTGGGGGCGACAGCTTGATGAGCACACGCTGCGTATGAGCAATAAAATTGAAACATATTGCGCTTCAGGCTGTTTGCACTCAGTAACTCAATAACACAGATTGCTATTCACTATGCTAGCAACAGTATTAGCTTTAATCCAACTTTAATTAATTTTCTCTTAAAATTATCATATATTGTGCATGTAATTAATTATAATAAAATATTTATAGTTATTATAAAAGTCAACTTAAAGCAGTAAATTTCAGAAATTAAATTTAAAGTCTTTAATGATTTTAAGTTAATTTAAAATGATTTTCTATGCTTTTAGTTCACTCTATGCAATCCAACCTGTAGCTGGCCTCGTAGAAGCGTTTATTCGCATTTTAATTAACTGTTTCACTGCCCATTCAACGCCACAGAGAGGAATGCGTTTGTTCCTGAGTTTAATTGCTTTTATTTTTCGCACTCACCTGTTGTTGCGGCACCTGTGGTTGCTGTTGCTGTTGCTCGCTGTCATAAGGTGCAAAGAGCTGGGCATAGTCATTGTTATAGCCCGCGTTGTTCAGACCACTGGCCCTCAAACCGAAAGCTCCTCCGCCCACGTCAGCAACGAGATCTCCACCTGCAGTTGCAGCATTGCGATGCCGCAAATTGCGAGAGTTGCGGCCCAGGAGCGAAGAGCGCTGCCAGCCCATGTTGCCAGCCGTGCTCGCTGACGAGGCTGACGATGTGGCATCCAGCTGTGTGGCCATGCCCAGCACTAGTAGTATCAGGGCCAGGCCAGCCCGCAGTCGAATGCTTCTCATATTTGCAATGTTAATAACACCACATGGCCGTTGGGCTGCTGAGCTGTGAACATATACATACGAGTTCATGTGTGAAAGCCAAAACACGACCTTAATTAAAACGCAGGCAACAAATAGTTGATTAAGTTGCCTCTACAGTCGTTTGAATTAAACGATGGCGCAAAAAAGGCGTTTCCGGTACGCCATTAAGACCGCAGGTCAGGATATGGATAGCTGGCTTTTGCCTTCCCTCCCATCTACTTCTGAGCTGGCAGGTCATTAAAATTATGTGAGGTCTGTTTTTAGTATTATTACCGGCTGTAACTTAATTTATGAGTATTTCTCTTTCCCTCTCATTATCCCACATTCTCTCACTCTGTCAGTTTCTTTTATTGCCCGGATGTCAGTAATATATCAACGCATTGAATACAAAGTGGATTTCGGAACAGTCCAAGATAAATATATGTATAGTTAACAGGAAAATACGTATGTTTCACATTAATGGGTATAATTGTTTATTGCCTAATGGTATTTAAATTTAACCCAATTTATCGTTACTTACTACTGTTTAAATATTTAAATCGTTCAAATCAAGGTGGATTTATAAAGGTGATGTATTCGTTGTCTCTCGGGGCGAAGCTTTTGCTGTCAACTCTCAGAGAGAGTCTGACGTGAGAGAGACGACAGAGATAGATATATAGAAAAATTGTTCTGTTTGGTTTTCTATACTCTTCGCTCATTTTCGTTTTGTGCGCTGTGCAATATATAAAATGAAAATAAACTGCAATGGCATGTTTGTCTTGTTGTTCCTGTAATGACCCGTAGGTAACTAATTAATTAATTGTGATTATGGAGATCTGTTAAGCTCCTGTTAGCCGTCAGCATCGACGCTGTTATCCCTGTTGCTCTCTTTGTGGAAGCTGCTCACCGGTGCATGCTCCCACAGTTCCTGTTGCATTTATTTGTTTCTTTTTCATATCTCTGGAAACACAAACCAAACGACTTGCGTTCGAGCGGCATATGTATTTTTCACACAAGGGGCATTTTTTAGAGAATTTAATACAACCGCTTACTACGATGTTTGCTTTCGTAATGACGTTTGCGCCCCGAAAAAGTGAGCACGTCAAACGAATACAACACCATTATAAATCCACCTTGGTTCAAATTAGGAACTAACGGGCAAGACTATAGTCGAGATCTTGACTCTGAGATACTCGTCACATTTTTTTAATCGCTTGAGTTGGGTCACATGCTTTGCAAACGCGATGAAGAAAACGTTTTTGGAACTTTATTTATATTTAAAATGAAATACCTATGCATTGGCAGTAGTTAAGCTTGCAGCAATTATTAAAAACGATGCTTAGTTTATTATAATTAAAAACTACATTTTCAAATAAAATTAAAAAGAAATTGGAAAAGGTATTATTAGTCAATGTCAATGTAATAGTCAACTCAATTATTTTTTTGGGCGATTTTTAGCTCGATTCAAAGCTTACATTCTAGTTAAAAGCACAAATTCTTATTACCCCGAGGTATATATGTATTGTTCATATTAATTCAACACGATCGTCATGAAAGCCATTTGCTTCTATTGCTTGCACACACAACTACATACATATAGTATATGTATACAGCCAACTTAAACTATAAAAAAGTGTTGCATACTTTCCTGGCCACCAAGGGCATGCGTTTCAAATTGACGGCAAACAAAGTTCAGTACATTCATAAATAATTCAAATATATATTCATATTTAACAACCGTGTAAGTTCTCAGCTTTTGCAGCACTGTCTTGGCCAATATATGTATAGTTAACTTGCCGAACCATTGACAGCTGCTCATATTTCAGGTGGTTGACTGCAGTAGGTATCGCCTTTAAAAATAGACTCAAATACCCCACGCAAGTCAAATACACTTGAGCAATGTAATTGAAACATTTCATTATCTTGACGTCTTGGGCTAGCCAATGTCTTGAATCCATTTCATTAATTGGTCCGGTCTCGAGAAGAGTTTACACACAAGCTAAAACCTTTTTCGACATTTTCCTAATTACTTTTTAGCAGGTATTCATTCTACCTACAACTTTATTACTTGTTGAAAACTTTTTGGGACGAACTTGGGTCGAAAGGTTGCCGTAAAGTTAAGACAGAATTGGAGCAAAAGCAAAATGTATCACTCTGCTGGATTATGAAATGATAGCTAATTATAATTTAACATCAAAGCCAAACAAAAACAGACATACATATACAAGAACTGTTGCTGTCTGAGGTCCTTTTTCAGGGCTGATTACATTCGGCGCGTGGTCCTGTTTCTGTTTCTTTGGGTGTGCCATTTCTGGAGCTCGGCTAAAATCATTAACTTATTATTAGATGTGACTGAATATAATTGATTGTTGTGATTTGAATTTGTGATTTATATTGAATAGAATTCTTATGCCCGTAACTTAAAATATAAGTCTAAAGATTTTTATACGATATTACGATTTTTTTTGTAATATACGTTAACTGTTGTTATCTATCATCCTACTTATTCTCAACAAGATCGGACAAATAGAAAGGTGGTAAAGGCTTTTTTTTAAACAATAACGAAATTTCTTTTATTTGGTAAGTGTGGAATCCGTGCATACAAATTAGCAACATAACCAACACAGATTTAGTATAAATAAAATAAGGACCAAACCTCTTGCGTAACGCAAAGGACTTGCAAAGAATATCAGATATTATGAGGGCGCCTGAGGGATTTAGCCAATTGTTTTGGCGAAACCCAATCTTTTTAAACGCCTTAAAGGCCTGGCTGGGAGAAGTCGTCTGGCGAGTACACTTTGGTGTCTTATCAGTCGATCACTATATCTGCTGGTGTGCCTTCCGATCTGCTCCTCCACTGTGTGAAGTTTGAGGTCACGGTAAAGAGTGGAGCCACGTACATACCAGGAGCAGTTTGTTATTTGTCGCATTGCACGGTTCTGCAAGGTCTGAATGCGCCTGTAGTTGGATTTGGCAGCAATTCCCAAAATCTGCACACCATAGAGCCAGATCGGGCCTAAAAGTATGCACCAAAAATGTATATATATTGAAATAAGTATTGGGTATCCTCTAGTCGGAAACTCGACTTTAGACTTTCCGTCTTGTTTATTTGTTGAAATGTAGGTAACAGAGTGTGTAGCTTATGAAGGACTCTGTTAAAGACTGCGCCTCGTCTATGCTTTCACTTGACCCTTAAGTCACGTCTCTTCTTCCCACAACCCTGGCAGAAACTGTTATAACATATACCTGTTTTAAGAATATTCCTGCACTGACACGAAATGGCTTTTAGTAGCATGCGGCGTGCCTTCAATAGTAAATGTATTTTGTATTATGTTAAGATAAATATGACGTGTTTTAAAGTTGTTATAAGTTTTTGACAACCTAAGCGCATAAAAGTATTCAGTAGTTTTCAAACCTTAAGAGCTTAAAAATCATAAAAAAAAGTATTAATATTTCATATATGTATAAAAACTATGTAACGGATATCTCATAGCTTCGACCAAAGCCTTTTCTGCTTAATTCGACTTAAAGCAATATTATAAATGCATCTAAACAGTCTTAAAAAATTTAAACTTATAAAAGTGACAAAAACACGGGAAAGCAACAATTGAAATGGTATTGGTATATATATCATGTAACTTTTGAGAATTTTATGACAGTTCAAAGTTTTAGAAAAATTATAAAGAAAAGGTGGGAAGATCACTTTAGAATACATTTGAAGTCCCAAAAACAAGTCCAATTTAAGTGTCGTATTGAATTAGAGTTGCACAAAAATTTAATGGTGAATTTGTAATCAAAGAATAATTAAATTGAAATTTTGCTTGAAAATCAATTTAATAATAACTGACAAGTGTTGGAAGATTTAGAAGAGTGCCAAATATATTAAATTTTACGTTTTTAAATGTGCTACCAGATAAGGGCCTCGTCACTTCAAATCCGGACGCAAAGTTAGCAAGTTTTTGAAAACCATTTTGATTTATTTTCCAAAATTGAGTATGCATGATTGTTATTAAATGTTAAACACTGCTTTTTGGAAAGTTTGATCAAATTGTTGCAATTTTGGCAGAATGGTAAACATTGGAAAAGGCGTAACGTGAAAAAAATCTGCACACTTTCTTTAAAAATCGCAATTGGTCATTTTCAAAGACTGCAAAGGCTTTGAAAATTGCCAAGTCAACCGTTGGATATGTTATTAAAAGTTTTAAGGAGACTCACATTATAAAAAGAGCCAAACACCAAGCCCCGAAACGTGGTTGTAAAAGCCGTGACCTAAGACCAAAGGTAATAAGGTCATTGCGAGCAAATTCTGAGATGAATTGCGGTGATAGGGCGAAAAGACTGAAAACCAGCGCATCCTTTATTTGACGAATACGACTTTTCGAAGGTATAAAGGCCTACGGCTGTGCAAAATGACTTAGCAGGTCGGTTAAACAAAACTTAAACACAAAAAAACGTGCTCGTTTGTTCAACAAGCAAGTTCTAACCAAATTTCTAGGGTGCATAATAATGTATGATGAAACATACATCAAAATAAATTTTAAGCATCTTCCAGGCCAAAAATTTTACTTTGCCCATAAACGTGGATGTTTTGGCATAAATTTAAAAATATAACGATTCACAAATTTGGAAAGAAAACTTAAATCTGGCAAGCTATCTGTAGATGTGGTCTGAAGTCGCGCGCTTTTGTAACGACATCCTCAATGACGTCAGAGGTGTACGTGAAAGCGTGCCTCCAAAAACGCCTTTTGCCATTAATAAGCAAGCACCGATCCCCAGTTAAGTTCTGGCCAGATTTAGCGATGTGCCACTATTCAAATACGACGAGTCTGTCATATGAGGTAATCAAGGTCGATGTGCTTCCGAAGTGACTCAACCCACCTAATTACCCCGAGCTCCGTCCTATCAAAAGATATTGGCCAATTGTTAAAAGAAAATCGAAAAGGACTAGTAGAATCGTGGAAAATGAGAAATCAATGCTGATTGCCTTTAATAAATATGCTTCGAGAGTAGCCAGAAAATGTGTGCAGAAATTATTCCCAAGCATTAAACGGAAAATTCTCTACTTTATTTGCTGTAAACAAGATTGCATTTTTCTTTTTAATAAATATCAGTGAAAAGCATACACTATAAATTAAGCCATCTATCATTAAAATCCAACAACAGTTAAAAAAGTTATAATCTGATTTAAGCGTCCGGATTTGAAGTGACGAGGCCCTTATTACTTCAGATGGAAAGCGTGTAAAAGGAGTATCTTAAATATTGTGCATAAAGTCCCCAGCTACTTCAGTAAATACTCAGCATATTTTTTTGTGCCATCGCACGTTGATAAAGACACTTATCATATTACGTTTAACTAAACATTTCTGCCGCCAGGGTCTTTGGCGTCTCATAAAATCCAACTCAAATGACACACTCTGACAATTTAATGACTTGTTTAGCCCCAGGATATTGTCAACGCGGTGAGTGTGGCAAGGGAAATGGTCATTAAGCGGTTTCAGCCCGTCTGTCATCTAAGAAATTTGATAAGATGAATAGTTGGCGTGAGCTATGTAGTTGTGTGTATGTTGTGACACGCACACAAACGTAAATAGAGTGTTGTGAGTAATTATTACTGGACGCAAATGAGTTTGCCAGTAGCAAAAGTTAATTATGTCGGCACGCCTTAATTAGAACACAGTTCAGCAGAGACTTAACACTCCACAGACAAACACTCGACACTCGGCACTCGACACTTAACAAACGATACTTGCAACGTGTGCACGTAATTATGCAAACGATTCTGCCTGCAGTGGATGATGTTGCAGACAAGTAGCAGGCCTATGTGCCTAATGCCGCAGGCCGCTTTCACTGGCACTTACATGAATTTAGAGAACCGAACTGGCAAACGGCAACGGCAAATTGCTTCTAGTGCAATCACAACAGGCACGAATTATTTGTTGTAGCAGGTAACTATCAGGTAGCAGGTGGCAAGTGGCAGGAGCTGTAATGTACCTGCTGCTGGTGTGTCCTTAATGCGACTGAGGCAACACCTGTCGGCTGCCGCATGACGATGCCACAAGTCCGAGAAGCTTTTTTCCGCAAAGCTTTTTCGCCAGCTCTGTGCATTTTTATGAATTAAATTTTCGGTGGCGCAGTAAAAGCAAAAGCAAAAGCTTTCTATAATCTCTGTGTGTGTGTATGTGAGTTGGTATGCGTGTATGTGTGTGTTTGTGTCAACTTAAAAGCCTACCACGAATCAATGAAAGGCTACACTCATTTATGTACCTAGCATTCGCTTCCCTCCCAATGACGTCACAGCAAGCAGTGCTCTTCTGGCAAATTGCTTGTACTCGTCCCGCTGCCTGCACAGAGTGTTCTTTCTTGTCCTGTTCTATGCCGTCGGCCCCTCTGCCAACTTGATATGCCTGTCAATTCACTAAAGTGACAACAAATCGCTGCTGGCTTTATGCCAATTTGAATTTTAGTCAAATTTTGGAAAGCAATTTTGCCTGCAGCTTTTCTTTTACTGTCTCGGTGTCCTGGCTAAAACTGTAAATTGTCCTTGTCTTCGTCCTTGATACTGGCTAATCTGGAATATGCAAATTAATCAATTTATCTTGTAAATTTGTTCAAAAACAAATCAATTAGCTTGAAGAGTTTAATTACCATGGCATTATCAATGAATAGATGAATGTAAGGCTGAAATATATGTAGATGAGATAATATTGAAGTGGTAAAAGCTTTTTTATTTGGGAACGAAATTACAAATGTATGATTTTTAATGATATATAATATTTACTAAAAGCACTGATGAGTTTTTTAATAAGTTTTATGAAAAAAATTATGAAATAAGGTGTATTTCCAGATTTTCATATGAAAAGATTAAAGTAGCTTTTATATTTAATTTTTTTTAATAAAATAATAATTTATAACAAAATTTGTCAATTTTTGTTATAAAAATTGCAGATTAAAATTTAGTTTAAATATCTTTTCAATTAGTTTTATTTTTAATTAGTTTTATTTTTAATTTAAAACATGAAAATTAGAATTAAAAATAAATCCTTTTCCTGGATATTCCTTTGAAAAATAAAGTATGTGAAATATTTTCAATGTCCCTGACTTCGACTCATTACTCTTATTTGCGATCCCTGGCTAAAGAAATTTCTACTTTAAATCAACTCAGTCTCCCGTATCAGCGGCAAGTACTTCATATGAGACACCCTGTATGCAGCTTCTTGTGTGTATTTTGAGAAGCACTCAACCACAAAAGTGAACTGAATGTTATTTTTGCAGATTTTAAATTTATGTTAAGAGCCAATTTTGCCAGCGTTATTTACTCGTAAGCGGTACCCAGTTGTATATTATTTTGTAAGGAATTCAACCTGTTAAATGTCTGAGAATCTTCAATGACGTATGCGTTTCGTTGTCCGTAAGATATTATTTCAACTGCTTTAGCAATTACAGTGTTGACCTTATTCGATGGCAATGGCAGCTGGGCTCCTGGGAATATGCCCGGCACGGCCAAAATCAAATAGGTTAATGCACTAGCTGCCAATTCGCTACCTTTGGCATTATGTAATTCAATCTGTGCTATGTAGTTGCCGAGAGGATGGCAAAGCCAAGCCTGCATAGTTGCCAAGTGCAATGCAAATGGTTATTTCAGTCAATGAGTTTGCAATAAGCAATCGGAAAATGCCCCAAGTGGATGTATTTGCCTTTATTTCGATGCTGCAGACTTTATGCCTTTCTGTTTTCTTCGGATTTTGCAAGAAAAATTCCGTTGCATTGCATGAAATCAAATTAACTTTTCATGACTCTACTCGCCCTTCACTTTGTGAATAGATTGCGTATGGATTTGCTGACTCAAATTCATGGCAGGTATTGATTTGAATTTAAACAGTGAATTGAGTTTAATAACAAAATGTAAAAATCTACCAAAAATGTATCGAGTTGTATCTCCAAATAATGACTATAAATCGAGTTTTCTTATAAAAATGTAAAAGAAAACGTGTCATTACAAAATACATGCGTAAGCTTTCACTGGTTAAATTTATAGATTAAAAATTAGACAAACGTAAATCTTTCTTGACTTTGCCAAAACCCAACAAATATTCAAGCGGAATGTAATTTTGATCATTGTCTGGCCTCCAAATTCATTATTTCCATAGAATACAAAATGTGAACACAACTGATTTCACTAATTTACTCTCGTTTATTTCGTCATATTTTTGTTCGATTTGTTCGTTGTTTGCACTTAATTTTCTAACAATTTTTGATGTACTCGTATAAATATGTAGACATATGTATAAGTAAATTAAAAAATTAGTAAATTCAATTGAACTAAAAACATTTGTTTCCGCACTCTCTCTTCCATTTTAACATAACAACAATTTGCCTATGAAAAATAACAATCGAATATTATTATTAAAAATTTTAAATCAAAACGCGTTCAGTTTTTAGTTGAATCAAATGAAATTGTCGCATACACAAAAAAACAATCGTCAATAAATAATATATTAAGTAAGTTAAATAAATAAATAAATATTCTTAAAATTATAATAAATATTCCTTAAATTATTATTGCGTATTAGGCTCATAAATTAGTTTAATTTGTAATTATTAAACACATTCAGACTACTCTGTTAGGCACGCGCTATAAAATAAATGAACTCGCCGCAAAGTATGCAATACAAAATGATTTGCTTCCAGTTTGAGAGCCACTGAGTAGATCCAAAACTGTACTTGTTTCAACTTGTGTCCTGCTCATTTTTCACGAGTATTTTCATAGATATTCTTATTCTTATTTTTTTTTTCTTTTTTGCTGCTACTCTTTTCCAATTAAGCTAATGACAGTATATGGGATGAAGGGGAGTTGAGAATGCGACGCTCGAATATGAAAGTTGTTTCAACTTTTTTTCTAGATTCTAACACTACTTCTATTTACAGTTACAGGCTGGGTGGGCGTGGCCTATTTAACATTCGTTATGCTACGCAGCCAGGGCTTATAGAATGTCGTTCGCATATAAACGCCCGGCAAATAAGGCGCCGCACACTTGATGCCATGGGAAACGGTGCCGGCCAACTCGTAACGGCCATCAGGACGCTGCAGCACCAAAGGACCTCCACTGTCGCCCTGCAAACAGATTGATTAATTAATTGGTTTTGCATGAACGCAACATCTCAATTGAACACTCACCTCGCACGAGTCCTTCTGCCCATTGGCATAGCCAGCGCACAGGAAGGAGCCGAGTATCTTCTTATTATGTCCAGCGGTGTGGAACATTTCCTGGCAGACGCTATTCTCGATAATTGGCACCTGTGGCATGTACGACAGCAATTAAAAGTTTTAATGGGGTAAGTGAAACAGTAGTGGTAGAGGAGAGAACTATGGCAACTCTTGTTCGAACACACACCTGCACCTCCTGCAGCACCGAGGGCACACCACCGCCGTACTTGAGACGTCCCCAGCCCGTGACAGTTGCCATGCGTCCTGTGAAGTCCGCCTGATCGTTGGGCATGCAAATGGGCACTGCAATAAGAGATTGAGAGCGTTAGGTTTGGATATGTAGGGCTGCTAAACAATTAATGTGCAGTCAATCGATTGGCTTAGCAAATTTAATCAAAATCTTTTATTGCTATCGAACTAAGTTACTCAATTAATATTTAACAAAATAAATGGTAAACAACAAAAATTTCAAAAAAATAAATAAAATAAAATAAATTTATAAATTTGTTTCCATTGTAAATATATATAAGCTCTATTTCATCTTTTCACCTTAAAATTGAAATTGTTTGTTAATTTAATTGTCTGTTTTAATCCATATACATTTAAAATCAAAATGTCTGTCAGTTATGTAGGGTATACCATCTTATGATTCATTTTAAATTATGTTTTTAATTTTTAAATAATAATTTAATTGATTTTTTTGACTGCTTTTAGTCTACTTTAAATAAATGAATATATTTAGCTGATGGGGTTATTGACTAATACAATAGTAGATGGCACAACTTACCTATATGCGTATCGAACGTCACGGGACTATCCATTTCCAGCAGTGCCAGATCATTTTCGAATGTGGCCGGATCGTATTGGCGATGGACAATGACGCGTTTGACATTCTTAGTGATGGGACGCTTGCTCTCCAGATCCCCAGAGATGTCAAACTCACCCATGACAGCGACCAGAGAAGCCAAAAAGCTGTGGAGATTTATTGGATTAGATTAAATGAGCCAGAGTAAAGTTGGTTAAGGACTTACCCGGGCTGACAATGGGCGGCGGTGATGACGTAGCGACTAGTGATTAAAACACCGCCACACTTGTTCTTAGTGAAGAGTCCCAGCCAAGTGGACTCGCGGACCAGGACCTGCCAGGGAAAGGCGCCAAATGTGGAGCCTTTGCCGCCGACAATGCGTCCTGATTTGACATGTGGGCGAACGCCGCATTCTGTTGATGGGGAGTGAAATGTGAGGTTAGGAGTAGGGAGTGTTCACAGAGCGAGAGAAGGAGAGTGAAACAGAGCGAGAGCAAGAGTGAGAAAGATAGTGAGAGAGCACAAGTGAGTGAGCGAGTAAGCTAGCTGTCCAAACTGACAGCTAGTGAGATACAGAAAGATAGAGAGAGAGAGAGAGTGAGAGGAAACATTGAATTGCAGTGTTGGACAATGCATGAATCGGGCAAGGAATTCGGATACTTAGGAACTTGGGGGTTGGAACTTGGGAGACTAGGGTACTACAACTAGCTGTGTGATGATTTGGGGATTTGTCAATGATGACGATGCCTGTGGACAGGACGTTTGCGTCGGCGAGCTAAATTTTGGAATGATTTCGAGGTTATGTGATTATGTGGATGCGGATTAGCGATCAATTGGAGTGGATTGGAGTTATATGTAATGTGAATGACATATTATTAGGAACAAGAGAGAGAGAGAGAGAAAACAAGAAAGTGAGAGAGAGAGAGTGAGAGAGACAGTTGCCTTGGGGTCTATGCTTGTCTTTACATCAATCACTCAATACTTACGTATCTTGCGCCCATTGGCACCACCGTAAGAGCTCAGCGTGGATCCTTGATCGATTTCGTTCTCATGCGGACTTGGATTGACATCCTCTTCGTCCTCCTCATCGACAATCTCATCGTTGGCGGGACGCGCTGTGGTTTTCACGGTGCTGCTGATGCGTTTTGTGGGTTTCTTCGAGCTGGGCCGACGCGTGGTGGTGCTCGGTGTGGTGGTGCGACGTGTGACTGGCTTGCGGGTGGTGCTAGTGGCAGAGGTCTTCTTGCTGGGCGCCTTGGTGGACACACGTGTCGCGGGCTTCTTTGTGGTGACC
Source organism: Drosophila subquinaria (assembly GCA_037043405.1). Taxonomy (NCBI): domain Eukaryota; kingdom Metazoa; phylum Arthropoda; class Insecta; order Diptera; family Drosophilidae; genus Drosophila; species Drosophila subquinaria. Next base: position 199,644 of record JBAMBL010002886.1, on the reverse strand, counting down.
TTCGGCTTAGCGGTGGTTGCCACACGCACAGGCTTGCGGGTGGTTTTGCGGTTTACATTCGTGCTGGCACCGGCACCACCAGCTGGCCCGGCGGCATAAGTTGCGGCCGTGTTGTTTGTCTCATCGATCATGTCGGCCAAGGCCTCGAAGTTGCCCTGCAACGAGGCAACCAATTTGTGGACCAGTGTATGCATCTTGTCCTTCAGCACCACATCCTCGACAAACGCGGGCGTGGACAGCTCCAGGTCGCTGGTGACCGCACTGGAGGCGGCGGACATGTTGAGATTGGGATTGCGCACGGGTGGGAAGTTGACGAAATCGTTGGGCGACGTGTACGTTTCCTCGGCCAGTTTCTCGCCGGGCACGGAGAAGGCCGGATAGGTTGGAGTTGGGCCATAATAGCCCGGGAAGGAGGTCTTATCGTCGGAGGGCACACCGTACAAGGATTCTGTCGTGGACTGCGTGTAGGTCAGGTGAACGGGGCTGCTGCCCACGCCGGCGATTGGCATGCCAAAGTATCCCGAGTCGTCGAAGTCGTTGGAGCTCACCACAGCCTGCGTGCTGACAGGGCGACGAGTGACAGTGGGACCATAGATGTAAGAGTTCGTGGTGGCAGCCAATTTGTTGTTGTTGTTGTGGTTGTTATCGCTGTTGATCCACGAGCTGGAGGTAACTAGATTTATAGCCGTGGGTTTGGGCGTAATCTGCACGAAGCCAGGCTTCTTGTGTCCACCATAACTGCTCGTAGGCTGTTGGATGTGAATGGGCGTCGAGGCGGTGGCGTAGAGCGGAGCTTGGTAGTTGCCCGGCGTGGAGCCCAAGATGTTCTCAGCGGTGCTCTGAATAAAGGCGTCCAGCTTGTCGTCGGCCATGAACAGCGGCGGCACCTTGTCGTAGTGATAATCGACGGTGGCGGGTGGACGTGGTGTAGTTGGACCCGTCACATAGCTGGTGGAGATGGGCTTCGAGGAGACGGGCTTACGCGACGGCGAACTGGCCGCAGAATGTTCATGGTAGTTGAGCAGAGACGGAGCGGGCTGCTCAGCTGCTGGAGCGGGGACAGGAGCTGGAGCTGGTTGATCGTAGCTGACAGTTGGAGTCGCGGGCTGATCGTAGCCGGAGCCGGGAGACTGATCGTAGCCCGAAGCGGAAGACACAGACTGATCGTAGTTGACAGCTGGAGATGCGGATTGGTCGTAGCTGGAAGTGGGAGCTGCTGCCGGTTGATCGTAGCTGGCAACTGGAGACTGAGGGTAGCCCGTGTCCGACTGTTGGGTAACCTGTTCGGTGTTGTAGTTACCCGAGGGTTGCTTGATCTGAATGTGCGTAACGGGGGATTCTTCCGTGTCGTAGACGGGTCTTCTCGTGTTCTGCTCTCCGTTCTGCTGTTGGTTGTAGTTGTTGCTCGGCTGAGGAGTCTTCTTCGTGGGAGGACGCTTGCTGCTGGGCTTGGGACGTGGCTTGGGACTCGCCGTAATCAAAACTGGACGCGATGATGAGCTGTCCACACCGTCGTATTGGGGACGCTGAGCTTGCGTTGTGGTCGTGCTGGCAATGTAGCTGGAGGTGGGTGCGGGGCTGGCAATGGACAACTTCTCCGTCTGCTGATAGCCATCGGAGCTGGAGCTGGAGCCGGCATCGTACTGCTCCTGCACCTTGGTGGTGTGCGAGGAGACGGACACTTCGGCGGGCAGCGGCTCGTTGTAGTGCTGCATGGTCACCATGCCAATGTAGGAGGCCACCGGGCGGTTCTGCTTGTTGGGTTTGTGGCTCACTGTCGAGGGTCTCACGTAGGCGGGCGACGGTTGCGGCGCCTCTGTGTACGTGTTGGTTATTTTTTGATAGCTGACCTCGGTGTTGGCTTCCTGGGAGCTGCTACTCAGCTGACCATAGCCGGAGGGGTCGTTCTCAGTCTGGCCGGACTCGGCCTCCAGGTAGGACATGTCCACGGGATATGCGATGCCCATGACGGGCATCTTGTTGAACTCCGAGGTGTGCGGTCCCCCAGGAAGTGCGGCATCGTTGTATCCATTGGCGGGCATTGTGTGCTCCTCCAGCACGCCAGCAGACTGATCCTCACCGTAAGTGGGTCGTGGCGTGGGCAGCTCCGAGGATTGAGACAGATCCTGCTCGTCAGACACCTTGTCGTAGTAGGCACTCGTCGTGTAGGCGTAGTCCTGCTCCTGTGACTTGATCTCCTCCTGGCTCTGCTGGTAACTGGGCGGTTGAGCTGTGGCGGCAGCTGTTGTCCCGCTGTGATCATCGGACTGAGGAGCATAGCCATAGGAAGGCGTCTGCTGACTGACCACGTTGTAGCTGGGACCATGGCTGCTGTTGTTCAGCTGGAGAATAATGGACTCAATAGAGTCCACATGTGTGGTTATGGAGGACACAGTTGTGGGATTGCTCTGAGGGGCAGCTGGACTGGGACGCTTCTCGTTGTTGTACGTTGGCACCAGGATATATTTATCCTCCGCTGCGGCACTGGGCTGAGTGCTGCTGCTGCTGGACGAGATGTAGCTCTGAGATGAGGGATGCTGCTGTTCCTGTTGTGGTGGCTGCACATAGACCGGCTGTGGTCCGTAGCCCGTGGAGAACTGCAGGTCCTCGACCAGATCAGCATCCGCTCCGGGATGTGTGATGTCGCTGTGCGTAAACTCGCCGCCATCGAGTATGAGATGATTGTGATGATGCATGTGCGTTTGCTGGGAGGGCTTTGGCTTCGCCTTTACCTGTTGCACTGGACGCTTCATGGTCTCGGCCAATTGTGGCACAGGTTTTGCTTGTGTGGCGGGTTTCTGTTGAGGTTTCTGTTGTGGTTTCTGCTGCGGTTTCGGCTGAGGTTTCGGCTGGGGTTTCGGCTGAGATTTCGACTTTGGCGTCGTTGGCGTTGGCGTCGTCGGCGACTCCTCAAACGAGTTGGACTCCGAGCTGCTGTGATCCAATGTGCTGCCGGATATTTTAGTGGGCACCTCGGTGGTAAAGGTAACAATATCATCAGTATGCTCCGGTGGCAACGTGGCCAGCACCTGCATCACAAAGTCATCATTGCCAGGCGGCGATGAGAACGTGTTAATCTTCACCGAATGCTTGTTCACGTGAATCGATGGCGGCTGCTCCGTCACCTGCACCTCATTGAAGTTGGTGTCCTCATTGGTGCTGGCCTGCAGCTCCGCATCCTGCTCGAACTCCTGGGAGTGCGTTGCCTCCGTGGAGATGCTGGAGAAGGTCAGTTCATCCTGTGCTGATGGCTGCACATTTTGGTCGATGCTCGTTGTGCTTCCCAGCTGTTGATAGACCTTGTCCAGGTTTTGTTGATTGTAGATGTTCTGTGCAGGTTGCTCATCGCTCAGTTGTTGCTGCTCTTGCTGTTGTTGCTGCTGCTGTTGTTGTTGCTGTTGCTGTTGCTGCTGCTGCTGCTGCTCTCCGTAGTTCTCATAGGAGGACTGAGCTGCCTGTTGAAGCTTCTGTTGCTGCTGCTGCTGCTGATGTTGCTGGAAGTAGGCATTCTGCGCATCATTGATCAACGTGCTGGCCAACTCATGTGTCTGCGGTATCTGACAGCAGGCGCCGAACAGAAAGCCATCCATGCAGGCACCCACCACCTCGCCGCCCCGCTGTGCGCACTCGTGATTGAACATGCATATGGTGGGTCCATTCGAACGAGGATCCGAGCTGGGCAGCGTCTTGGTGGCTCGACAATGCTTCGGGGTTATCCGATAGCCGCCAAACAATTTGCGTCCAGCTGCAAGCAGAGAAAGGCATCAAAATCTAGTTAGTTTCAGCTTGTAAATCGTAAAATCACAATAATCAGAAAGCATTTTTCAAATAGTTTCAAGTTCGGCAATTATTAAATGCTGAGTATTTTAATTGATAAAATATTTGTTCAAAATTAAAAGTTTTTATTAAAAACAATTTCAATAAAATTGGGCTATTTAATTCAGTTCATACATTTTTGGATTATGATATTTTTGGCAATGAAATATGTAATCAAAAATGAACTGAATATCAACTATGTGGTATATTAAATGGTATATTAATTAATATTAATATTCCAATGGAGTCAAACGTTTTCATTAAGTCCGTAAATTTTAGGATAAATGGGAAGCTGACATCTTTGATATTATAAATAACATGAATATCAACTATGAAAGGATTTCCAAATAAGTCTGTTTTTATTGGGATTTAAAATCTTTTTGCTTTCATATTTTATTTAATATGATATGTGTGAAAATTTGAAATATTTAAATTTAAAATAAATCTTTAGTTTTTGGGTTAAATAAGAGTTTTGCAACACAGAGAAAAGAGCTCACAGCTTTGAGTTCTTCATTTATAAAAATGTCTAAATAAAATGTAATTATTTTCAACTAAAAGACGCTTTTTATTAACTTATATTTTTAGTATGAATTTTTAGAAATATGATTTTTATGTGCAAGTAGCTTATGTTTTGCTACTCTCTCTTTCTGTTAAGAACTACTTTCAGTCTTTATTTTGCCAAATTATAGAATTCTAGTCTTGAGGGCCAATTCGCAATTAAGTCTTAAGCCGATTAATTAAGTTGCCAGTCAAAATCAAAGCCAGGCAACTGTACATAATTGGATTAGCCAGTGAAAATCATGTAGATTTCGTATGAAATTCTTGAAATGAAAGTGACAATTTGTTGTCTTGTAAAATATTTGTGCTTCTTGTTTATGCATCGGCTTCAAAGTATTTTAATTACCCTTTGCAGTGTTAATTGAGCAAGAAACAACAAAAACAATAAACTCAATTAACATGAGAAACGTTTGCCGTTTGTCGTTCGTCGCGGCGCGTCGACTACTTAAACTTAAACGTGCCACTTGGAAAGGCAGCCAGCGGTGGCAAGTGAAAGTGCTGCAAAGTTGCCGCTGCAATGTCAAAGTTCAGCGCTGCCTTTTTACCTGTTTTTATTTCTTTTTCGCTTAAGTTAAATGCAGTTTGGTTGCATTTTGGTGCCGTTTATCGCTTGATTTGGCAAATGAGCTAAAAAACTTTTCTCATTACCCAAATTACAATTGCAACTCACTTGACATTTGGCTTTAAGAGACGCTCATTGATTTCGTGCAGCAATTAGACCAAAGCAGCCGCAACTAAAGACTTAGCTCGTGTTTAAGCCAACAATTAACACCTCGGGCACTGAGGGCTGCTCCCAATTCGGGTTTGCCACAAGACTGTGTCAATGTTTGCCCGAAATTGGAGCATAGCCCGAAATTCCCAATAAACAAGACAAGTGCTAGATTCTAAGACCCCATAAATAAATGAAGAGTTGTAGTCGCAATCAATTAACAATTAAGTTCCTAATTAAATACAAATCAAGCAGTAACGAAAATGAAATTGCAAGAAAGCCACCATTAAGTTACAGTTACAGACTGACTCATAAAATGGCCTAAAACAGTAAACTGAGGCCGGAAAAAACAAGGCCCTACTCCTTCATGCTGGGCACGTCTCGGAGTCAGAGTCAGAGCCAGAGTCGGACTCAGAGTCCGAGTCAAGTGAAAGTAAACAGAGTGAGAAAAGTGAATAAGTTATCAACGGCAGCGCCAAAACTCCAATTAGAATGTCCAGTACGAAGCCGCAACTCTATCCACAACTCCGACTCAGATCTCAACACCGCAAAAAAAAACTCACATAATTGAGAAAAGTGATAGTGATTTGTTTGCCTTTTTATTTCATTTAATTTCATTTTTTTCCTCTTTTTTTGTGTTATTTGTAATTTTCAAACGATTTCGTTTTTCTGCTCGGTGGCGCTATTTTTTCCATATTTACTTTTTTCTAGCTTCTTCTTCTCTTATTAATATACTTTTTGTGGCTTTATTATTTGCAGACATTTCGCATTTTATGATTAGACACTCAAGTGCGCTGAAGTATTCTTCCGACAATCGTTAAAAAGATAGTAAACCCACAAAACGAAGCTGAAGAGAGGCATGAGAAATTGCCGCAGGCAGACGCAGAGTCAGCACACTGTTAAACCACATTCTGTTAACTTAACAGCGACACTTAGCAGCCCCTCTTTTGTTTAGCTAACATAATTATGGTGTTGGCGCTCTGGGAACAAACGAGTGAGCGATAATTATGTTGCTTAACATCATTTTGTTTGATTTAAATCCAACAAAGGGCTGCATTTAACTAAACTTAGGCAAATTACAATGAATAAATGTTATGATTATATGTATTTGAATTAACAGTATAACTTTGAAATACATTTTAATAAGTAAATGCTATAAACATGATAATATAGAATGTTTACTGACTGTTAAAAGTTAGGTAAGCAATTGATAAATTTGTATTTGTATTATTTATTTAAGAATCTCCTTTTACTATTACGAAATATATAGTTCGCACAATATCAAAAGATAACTCAGTTATTTAACAGCTTACTCTTGAAAGTAACTTCTATTCTCCAAGATGTGACCTTCACAATGCTCTCAGTAGCTAAAGAGAATGTCATAAAACATTTGAGTAACTCTCGGGGTCGTTTCGGTACTCTCCATAAAATATGCAAAGAATGTTTATACGCGTCGCTGCATGAGCATTAGTTTTTATATTTTTCATTTTTGGGGCACACCTGCCACAGCAACAGTCGTAACCGGCAATTCGTGACTTTTATATCTGATTTGAGATTTCTGATTTGTTTGAGCAGCTTCTCGATGGGTTATTAACGCGCATGCATCTGACCCTAATTGGTTGCAGCAAGAAATTCAAGTCAATGTATCGTAATAATCGCCAAGATGGCATGCAAAATAGGTTACAGCATCACAATAACAACGATATCAACAACCACTACCACTACTATTGAGCGCAAGCTAAAAGCCGGCTAACACGCACACATACTCTCACATTCGCTCTCTTTTTATGCGCCTTCTTTCTCGCTCTCTCGGCTTGACTTCGACTTCAACTCGGGGAGAACGAAAGTGTGTCAAACGCCTGAATAATTTTTGCGTCGCTTTTCAAAAATGTTTCGGCGTTTATCATACCAAAATGGACGAGCACCAAATTAATAAAGAAGTAGTAAGAATAACTAGAATTGACGAAGATTAAATACCCTTTCTTTGTTGCTAGCTGGTTGACTTTGACAACTTGAATGAAAGTACTAAGTTATCATAATGCAATTTATTAGATATTTATTGTGGCTATAGCCTTAAATATTAGTTAGGATGAAAAGAAATTAATAATAAATATATATATATCAGGGATTAAAACCCTAACCGAAACCCTAACCTTTAACCGGTAAAAACCGATTGAAATTTGAAACCGTAACTGAAACCGCAACCGAAAAATAAAATTTTCGTTTAACCGGAACCTTAAAACCGATATCACTATGTAACAAAAATAAAAACTTTCTCAGTCCTTGGGATGTAATTGTTATTTCCTAGTCTGTTATGTCTTAAAAGTATGGAAACCACCTAAAATTTTTCGAAAACTTTGCTTTTGTCACCAGGACAAGAGATTCATTCATGAGATTCATTAAAATATGCTAAAATTATGAGAAAAACGTGTTTGAGTCGTTTACTACAGAGAAAATCATACAGAACAGCACATATAAATCAAAACTAGATTTTATTAAAACTTCGGAAAACCTAAAACTTAAAAGTAAATCAGAAGCGAGTCCCTTTCTCTTATCAATCCCTTATCAATCCTTATCAAACAAAAGCAAAGTTATCTTGGGACAATAGCTGTTTTCTATACTTTTGGGACCTAACTGACTAGGAAATAACAATTACAACCCATGGACAAAAATCTTGTTACATAGTATATTCTGTAAACCGAAATAACCGTTTCATTTACAAGGGTTAATTACGGTTTTTCATACATCCAAAAAAAGATTATTTTTAATTTTTAATTTTGATTTTTGAATATAATTTTAAAATTTTTATTTTTTAATTTTTATTTGTGATGCTCATGATCGAATTTTCAAAGCACTGAATAAGCACGAATAAAATAAATTTACTAAAAGAAATATTAAAATTGTTAAAATGTAACTAAACTACTCCAAACTGAAGAAAAAATTTATTATTATTACTATATTATAAATATAATTATATTTTTGCAAAGAAATTTTTTTTCTTTTGAACCGAAACCAGACCGGTATTTTAAAACCGAAACATACAAAAACCGGTTCACCGTTACGAAACCTTTATTATAAGATTATATGTAACCGATAACCGAAAACCCTAATGCGAACATAATCGAAGCCGTAACTGAAACCGATATTCGTAATGGCTTTAATCCCTGATATATACTATATACATATTAAATGAAAAAGATTTGTATGCAAATAAATAGAATATCGGCTTGCTTCTGCAGACTGGTCAAGAATTTACACTCGAACTTTTATAGCTCGAATTTTCTTTAACTCTAACAGCGAATACTAAACTTAAAAAAAATAATTCTTTAAGTCGAAGTCTCCAAAACTCGAACATTTTCCTTGCATAATGGTAATTTGAGTTAGGGAAGTTCTATGAGCTACAAATTTCATGCTAAAATGATGATTGCTTTTGAAAGGGTATAAACACATGAAGCAGTTGCAAAATGAGATAACAGGTTGTTCTTTAAACAACTTTTTGGCCATAAGCATAAATTATTTATGATAATAAAAAGAGAGACAGCAACAAAATTTGTTGCATGCAACAGTATGTCACTGGAACCCTTGTTGCACAAAAAATTCCAATTGATCGGTATTGGAAATTCTTTTGGCCCCAACTTGAAACAGTTATCGTCTGCGTTTCATTTACATCGCATGCAGTGAAATTTACCCACACGCACACACACATACAGATACAAATTAATTAAATCATGAAATATGCTGCACGCCACAGAGCAGATCGGATTCGTAGAACTTGTTTTCTTGCCAAGCATACAAGAGGGAGAGAGTCAAAAAGAGAGAGGGAGAGGTATAAGGTTGAGATGCTGAGACCGAGACGGAGACGCAGCTCCAAAGAATGTAAACAAACGAGGCGCTTTAACGGTAAAATGGAAAATTATTATCGATCAATTAGCTCAACACTGCAAAAATAAAAAGAAAAAAGAAAAAAATTCAGAGAATTAAACTCGTATGTATAGGTACATTTATAGAGAAGTATATGCAAACATGCAATATCGGTCTTATATTGTAAGCCAATAAATTGATGCTGCTTTTGGCCAATTATGCATTTTATGACTCTTGCTCTGATTGCGCTGTGAAAGTGTTTAAATGTTCTTGTACCACATTAATAAGTATTATAATTGCCGGTCAACCCATAACAATGCATTGAAATATTTAGAACTAACAAAGATTTAAGTTCGAAACTGTTAAAAGCATATAGCTAATTTAAAGAAAGAGGAAAGTAACACCCAATAAAATTAATAAAAAAACGAAAAAAAGAGTTATTGCTCGCAAAAAAGGAATTGAAGGAAATGACAAAAATAGATTTGTCACTTTTCAGAAAACTAACATTGAAAAAAAACCTTCACATTCATCGTTAGCTTGGTTAGCTTAATTTCACTTTTCATGGACAAAAGGAAAACTGTTTACAGCTATCGCTTGATTTGGGCTTCAACTAATTATGACAACAACAACAACAACAACAACCACAACAGCGACAACCACAATCATTGAGCTAAAGCGAGAGTTGTTGTTTTCGTGCTAGTTAAATTGAATTTGTTTTGTGATTTGTTGCTGTTGTTTTACGAGAGTCTTTTTATGTATTTATTAATTTTAATGGGCTCTACGTGCGACTGTTCACCGTGTTTGAATTCATCTTTAATCTTCAATCTTCAGTCTTCCAACTCCCATCTTGAATCTTCAATCTTCAATCTCCAATCTCGCATCTCTTTCTACACCATTCTGCGGTGTCACGCAAGAAGTTTTCCGTTTTGCGTGATGGAAAATGAAAGTTGTTTTTTCTTCTTATTATTATTATGCTTTTTGTATAGTTTTTGTAAACATTTTGTGTAATAAATCGAGTGTGTTTGACCCTTGGAGTACCATTATCATTAGCGACACTAAGAGGAGAGAGGGAGGCAGGGGGGATTGTAATCATAAAGATGGTTATCAATTGGATAACACTTGTTGTTGGTCAGGGCCAGGGTCAGGTGCAGCAAATAGACTGCAACAATTTGTGGCAGCTGAGCCGCAACAAAACATTTCTATTAATCACAATGTAATTGAATTGTTTAACAGCAACAACTGCAACAACAGCAACAAAACAAGCAATTGCAGCTGCAGTAACATACAATATTAAACATATAACTTGCTGCATGCTCTAGTAGGCAAGGCACTCGGTGAATTGGACTGTGGCATGCACTATATAAGCGATTTGCACGCAAACCGAGACTCCACACGGGAAGACAGCGCCTTGAATTACATAAAATTGCATTTGAAAGTCAACAAAATGCGCTCAGTGCCCCACAAATTCCCATACTTGTACACATACATACACACATACATATATAAATGTTGCAATACAACTGCTCGCAACTCAATACGCCCCATTTGCCCATTTGGCACCGACTGTGGGTCGGGTGTCGCTCCTCGAATTGGCACAGCATCCGAATCCGAATCCAAGTTCGAGTCCAAATCGGAACACAGATCGGCGTTGCCTTCAGTGTAAATTGTAACAGTGACCCAAATAAAATGCGGCGACCGAAAAGACCGGTAATGTAACAGTGAATGTGCAAGTGCTTCAGCATGTATGTATGTATGTATGCGTCTGTATGTATTTTTGTATATATGTATATTTATACATATGTACATATTATACGCGTGCAATTCTAATAGAAAACTGTCTGTTGTTATTCTTTTTTTTTCGAATTGCAAACCTGAAAATCATAAATAAGTGGCGGACAAAGCGGCTATCAGAGATGCAACGGTGTTAATCGTGTCACGATTTTGTCATCGATACTAATCAATTGCAACTCTTAATCGATAACTGACTGATATGAAATTAAAAAACAAGTGGCGATGCATGAACTAAATTTATTATTGCAAATAAGAATATGGAGAGGCATATATGTAAATCAATCAGAGTTTCCACTAGATAATTTGATTAATTTCATCTGATAGCTTTGATTGCACAAACAAGCGTGAATTTTTTTAAAATTAAGTGCAACTAGTTTAACTTACGTGATCAACACAGTTACTTGATTAAGATTATGAGATGATGACAGATTGTTATCAATATAAATATTATCAGGGGATCTTTTTAGAATAATACAATTTTGAAAATACTTATTTAATTTTATTTATTTTTTAAAGAAATTTTAAAATGTAGCTTTCAATTTAATATTAATAATGAAAATCATCACCAAAATAACGCAAGTATAAGTATTTAATTTAAAATTACGTTGAAAGATATAAATATATATTATAATATTGTCCTTTGAAACTGTTGAATTTTTCAACCTGCCTTTTCGTAAAAGTGAATTAATTTTCTTAAAAAGTCTCACGTGCCCATCTTCGTGTGGCTGTTCAGTGTGTGTGGTGTGTGTGTGCAGTGTGTGTGCGAAGTGTGTATGTTTAGTTGTCCGCAATAAGAAAGGTAATCACAGTGTCAACCGCGGCGAGTCGAGTGCGTCCAGCGTGAACAGGTTGCACAGCGACACCAAAAGCGGACAGTACAAGAATCACACACACATGCATTCTCGTGTGTATGTGTGTACTATATGTGTGTGTGTAGTGTTATGTCGCTTTGCGCCAGTTTCGTTTCGTTTCGCTTCTTGTCTGCCTGCTGTGCTCTTCTTTATTGTTCATAAATTGTGCGTAAGTACATTATTCCGTTTTGTTTTCATTCCAGCTCTTACTATTATTATTATTATTATTATTTGTATTACTTGCATTATGATACTTCTGTGTGGTACTAGTTTTCTTTTTGCTTGGGCATGATAAGAACTTTGCATTGTTTTGTATGTAAATTATTGTTTATAATTCATTTTCTTTGAATTGTTTTCCGCACAATGAACGAGTTTCAGCTAAGTGAAAAGTTTTTATATAGTTTGGCCAGTGACTAAGTGTTATTAATACATTTTAAGATGTGAATTTTACTGAAACTTTTCTGTCAATACAAAATGTGGCAAAAATCGTTGAACATCAAATCAAATATGCATGATGAACGAACGCAGTCGTTAAATTTAAGTGTGTGAACGAGCAGTGAAAGTTGTCGGACCAAATAAATGACATCATTTTGGCAATACCCCTGGAATCCATTGACCACTTTGAAAAGGAAGCGACTGCAGAATCTAACAGAATCGCAAGGCAACAAAAGCAAATTTAATAGATGCACTCAAATAAGAGATGGGAAACGAATATTTAAATGCGTATGCAGATTTTCTGCGAAATCAAAAGGCCATTAGAATGTGTAGAGTCATTCAACGGAAGCAGCAGCAAATAGTTACAACCAACAATTCCCCCAGTTAAACAAACACACATACACATACATTTAACAAAAGGCAGCAGCCAATCGCAAGCTGAAGAGAGAGAGAATTTCACTTTCACCGCCAAACATGTCAAAACAAAGTTGACGTTTGCTATGTATTTCCTGTTAGACGCATCCATAACAAAGGCCGCATCTTTGACTTGGACTTGGAAGTGTTGACAAGTCGATAATTTGTAACTGCTTTGTCGATAAAAGGAAACGTTGTTGGCCAAGACGGGCAGCACTTGAGCAATGCTGATGAGCTTAAAAGATAAACTAAATAGCAAACAACTAACGAGTATGAACTCACACACTCACGATTCACATTCACAAATAAGTGGAGCTATGCACTAATAGTTCCAAGCTACTCTCTGGCGTAGGAAGTGCAGCTCAATTGCCGTCATCTGATATATGTTATGAGTATGAGCTGATGACGGTATGTGTATGAGATTGTGTGTGTGTGTGTGTGTGTCACACTACTTTGTGTGTGCTTGGTGAAATGCTCTCGGTGGCACTTGATGTTGATGATGTGTCACAGTTTTAATGCGATTGAGTTAAGTTTTATGATGTGGTAAACGTTTGTGGGAAAATTTGTAGCAGCCCCTTTTCTCTTCCCCTCGTCTAACATTCCCTTGCCGCCCAAAAATTGTTAAAGAAAGTCCGAAATGTCGCTTTCACAATAATTGCACGCAGAGAAATATGAAATGAAATTGAATGAAATGAAACACCGTTGCGTATGCGCAATTTGCATAAATTGAAAAACTTAAAGAAGAAACAACAAAGTGGTCAAGTGCGAGGGCAATAACGGTTAAACAATTAGCCAATGCGCCTAAAAGGCAAACAAAACCGACTTATGAATTGCTTTTTAAGCACAATAATTTGCCAAGACCGCGACGTAGATCGAGTCGGAGTCAGAGTCCGAGTTGTAGACAATGTTGAGGCTTCGCTTTATGTGGAGCATTTGACCGGACAGCGGTAAAAACGTGATCTCGAAATTATATCGATGCCAAAGACACTGAAAATTGACTGACTGGCTAACCGAGTCGAGCAGCTGAGCAACTGAGCAACTGCCAGCAGCAGCAGTAACAATAACAACAACAACAACAACAACAACAACAGCAGCGGTCGCAGTCATCGGCTTCCTTCCCCAGGCTAGTTGAGTGGAGTCGACTGGAGTGAGCCGCAAATTACTGCAAAACTCAACGTCAACTGCAGGCCGACAAGTGCATAGACGCTAACTGGCACACGCTTCGATCAGAACCTGTACTACAAAAGCAATTGTTGTTGCTGTTGTTGTTGTTGTTGTGGCTACTGGCCAAGACATTTTCATTTCGCACGCGCTGGCAGCTAGGACAGCGTCCGCCGCGGGTTTTTTCTTTGTTTTCTTTTGGTGTACAAATAAAAATTGAATAGAAATTGAAAATTGTTTTTCTGCTTTACACACACACAACCATTTGTACATATACATGCAGTTGCATCTATTACTAATGATATATTGTGTGCATGATTGGCATATGCTGCCTCTAACTCTTATTCTGCCTCTGACTCTGACTCTGACGCAGCAAAGTTGTCCGTAAAACGGAAGCACTGATTTTTCTCTTTTTTTTGTACCTGAGCCAACCTATAAAAGTGTTTGTTTAATGATTTGATCATTTGAATGTGTGTGTGTGTGTATGTGTTTGGCAAGAAGATTTCACTATACATATAAGCTGCATAAATAAACTACAACTGCAGGCAAACTAAAGAGCTATGAACCTTCGTCTTTCTCAGAATAGTTTGTACTTTATGATAGAGTTTAACAACCTGCACAATATTGCAATTCGATTTATAAGAAAAGAAGCGTATGAAGTAACAATTTACACTTTTTTTAATTGTAATGAATTTGTATATTTTTTTGACGAATATTTGTAATTTTTTATTTGAATATTAAAAGGTTGATCTGTTTCTCACTTTAGCACAACTCATCGTAATCTTATTTATTATTCTGTTTCAAAATTAATATCTTTTCTTCTATTTATAAATTGAGTTAATTTAAGCTAACTAAAAGATTTAATTGTATCACTGCGGACGGCAGTCCGCGCTAGTGACGAAAGCAGCACGAAGGGTGCGAAGGCGACTAGCATATATTTATTGTACTTGTAACTTATTAAATTCAGTTTATTGCTGAAAAACTAATAACAATTGCAAATATAATTCATATTTTTAGTGTTATTAAATTCTGTAAATGTACAATTCACTGGTGACTTTTTCAGTTGATTATTATGCATATAAGAAGCATATTTGTACTAATTATTTAACATTTTTTTACATTTTCTATCTATCAGTTATGCAGCATGAGATATGCAACATTTTAAAAATCTTTTGGCAACTATCTTCCAAAATTCTTTGCTCATATTAAAGTTTGTAGCTTAAGTCATTTGTTTTGTTGCTGTTTTTTGGTGGCCTTACTGGAGTATTGAGCACACACCTCAATAAGTGTGCCAGTGCCTTCGATACCAGCTAATAACCTGACACATTAGAAATTTGTTTCACTTTTTAAATCGGCAACAATTAACACGAAAGCAGCAGAGGCAGAGGCAGTGGCAGAGGCAGCGGCAGAGGCAGCGGCAGCGGCGGCGGCAGTTGCAGAAAGCCAAATACACGAGCTAAAAACTGTCATAAGAAAGTATATGAGTGTGTGTATAGGCAGAAAGACATACAGACAGACAGACAGATGAGACTACTCATACTCATGTGCTCATCTTTAGCTCTTACTTGGCTGCTTTGTTGTTGCAGAAAGGTAAAAATGGCAAATACGAAGTGTGTGAGCCCGTAATGTGGCATTAAATGAACCAAATAATTGCCAAGTGCGTTGCGCTTCTCGTTGTGCGCGATGTGTGTGTGTTTGAGTGGTGTGTGTGTGTGTGGAAAGTCATTTTCTGTGCCAAAGTTTTTCATGTGGAATTGTTGGCCTCTGTTCATTTATTGACACAAAGGCACAGTTTATGTGTTTTTTGCTTTTGACTTTAGCCATTGTCAATACCATCATCAAAGTTGCGACTGTTGCTGTTGTTGTTGTTGCTGCTGTTGTTGTTTTTGGTGGTGGTGTTAATGCTGCCAGAGGGGCTTTCACTCGCAGTGGCATCAAAGTGTCAAGTGACACGATTCGATTTGTCAATGAGAACGAGCCGCAACATGAGCTTGCAATTTGCCAAATTGATTTTCATTCAGTTCAGTTTATAATTCTTTTAGTATTTCTTTTTGTATCGACCCGTATCGACTTTCTTTGCAATTCAATATGAAATTGTCTTGACACTTACCGCCATTCGATTCAATTGATGATCTAAATCCACTTGTTGTCTGCACAAATAATGCGCCTATTATTATTAAAGTTGTTAAAGCGTTGGAAAGTAGTTGACGCTTTGTTATTGTTGCTCCTCTTGTTGTTGTTGCTGCTGTTACACTGGTTGCTGTTGTTGTTGTTGCTGTTCTTATTGCAGCTGCCAGTTGTGTGGCTGTCGCGATTCTACGCGACGCCGGCATAACCCACTTAAACATGTTTGCGGTCATTTGGTCGGACGGTCGGTTGGTCGGTCGGGTGGATTGGACACTGGGACACTTGGCACTCCGGCTAGACTGTCGGTCTACAAATTTAGTTAGGGTTTGAGCGAAGCCAGTGCGAAATGTGTGTTGTGGTTGTCTTGATGTTGTAATTGTAATTGTTAAATTGTAACTTCCGCACCGCACGCTTGCTCCACAAAATGTACCGCTAGGCAAAACGAATGACTTAGACAACGAACGCGTCTCATGCACGATTTTCGCTTTGATAATTGAAACGAATTAAATCAAGCGTTTGAAACACAATAAATAACTAACTGTTAACCGCACACACTAAATTAAAGATTTAGTATTGGTTTGTTATGTTTATAAATATATAGTCGGCGAATTTACAGTTGCACTGTGCGAAATCTCAACACACACTCAACTCAAAAGTTGACCAAGTCAAGCGACATGCGTCCGGTCAACTGAACGCTCCGCGTGTTTCTGATTGTCAGCGTTGCCCGTTTGCCAGCGCTGGCCAAGAAGATAACGGACCTTTGCCACTTTTGTATGGCAAAACTTTCACTTTAGCGCGAGAGAGACTAACGTGAGAGAGAGCGAGAGAGAGAGCGTGCCGTCGCGAGAGAGTAAGACGTGCGAGTATTTTTATGATGCGCGCGCGAGACGCTTAAATGGTAAACATTTCTATTTCGGCTTCTACTTTGCTACTGATTCGGTATTTGGGAGCACCGATATTCCTGTTATGCTTTCTCTGAGTGTGTGTTTGTGCGCGAGTGTGTGATTATGTGTGTTTCTATCTGCGCTCGCAACGTCCACACGCGTGCGCGTTTGAATCTCAACTGAAACGGTTTACAGCTCCGACTTGCGGTTAAGTGCTGCTCAGTTAACAGTGTTGCAGACTGTTAAGCCTCTGTTAAGGCCTAAGTGATCGCACACATATTGTACATAATTGGAATTCGGCATTGATGTTGATGTTGATGTTGAAGTTGATGTCACCAGGCACAGTAGATTTTTCAGCCTCGCTTTCGCCTATCGGTCAAAAGGAGTGTGTACCGAGGGGGAGGGAGGGCTGAAACCACACGGCGTATGCGCGATTTACGTGCTCTGATATCGCATATCAGCTATCGTCAGTCGCATATTAAGCAAGGTTATCGGCCCATGCAGATCCGATGCAGGCAATAACAAAAGACTCAAGACACAAACTTGGCAATTAGTGCATTCCAAATTGCTAACAAGCAAAACAATAACTGTTATCTATGTATGAGGGGCTCTAACCTGTCGTTTGGCATTTCCTTGACCCAAATTTCACTTACTTTATTTTGTCAACGTCTGTGTCTCTGTTGCTGTTTCTGTTTCTGGCCATGCGGCTAAAAGTGCAGCACTGCAGATAGCCTAGCTTGTTTTTGGGCTTGGTCAAGCAAAAATATTAGCATAGCTCAGACTCGTCAAGCCGAGCTGAGCCGAGCTGAGCTGAGTTGAGTCGAGCCGGTGCCAGAGGCAGGGCACTTGGCTGGCCAAGCGTGGACTTCATCACGATCTTTGTGTAGAATTTCACTTTCGATATTGTCATCGTCGTCATTGTTGTCGCTGTTGTCGCTGTTTGCCGTTTTGTGATTGTTTTCTTTTTGTGTGTGTTTGCCTTTTTGGTTTGCTCTTGTGGTCATTGAAATGGAAAACATTGCGGGATGGTTGCCATTTGGGCATGCCGGGCACGTGGGTGGCGCACAGTCGCTTTAATCTTGAATCGCCAGAACCCAAGCTGGGCACTTTCACACCTCCACTGTCTGTTTGACCATCAAAGGTTTTCGGTTCCCAAGAGCATCATTAGCCATGGAGTTGGCTGATTGGATGCGTTCACTCAGCTGATAAGTATTACGACACCCGACAGAGCCAGACTTAGACAAGTATAAATGACTTATTATAATTTAAATGATTTTAGCATAAAAAGCGCGCTGCGCTAACGAAAATTAAAACAAAGACCGACTTCAAAGCGAAACGCTTTCACTCAGCCCGCCCTGACAACGGTCAAGAAGGTGCCAAATTACAACAATGAAAATCAAAAGTTACAAAAAGTATAACGAATGAACAACATTTAGTCAAGCACAATATGATAAAGTTGCCTATCTGCATTTGACTTAAATTGTGGAAGCCGCTGGCTGGGATTATGTAATCGAAAGCAAGTTGAGATGCTTGATAAGCCCGAAATTAAATAATAAAATTTCATTTGATTCAATGAATGAACTATTTTTTTGATATAATGCTAATTGAATACATAAATTCGGTTATTTTATCACTTTGTATTCAATTATTATAATTCCAACTGAAAATTTGACTTGTTAATGAATGCAGTCTTAAAGTAATTGTTTGTTTTAAAATCAGTAAACTAGTAAAATTGTTAAATATAAAACATATTTTAAATTCCAACACAAATAACATGATAAATTTCGAATGAAAAAAAAAAACAAATGATTAGCTACAATTTACATGGTTGCTAAAATACGATTATCGTAATTAAGGCGAAGGAAATATTATATTCAAATGTTTTTCATGCTTTCAACAATTTTCTACACACCCCTCATTGTTATTGATTTGCTAAAGAAGAATTAAATGTATTCACATGTCTCTCGAACTCACTGATGATCCATGACAAAGATGAAATTTTCTATTTTTTCCGCTTTTTGCAAGAGATTTTTGCGCTTTAAGCACAGCTGGAGGCGATGCTGGCGAATAGATAAAAACATCAACATAATTAGCAGACGATGAGCGACAAGTGTGTGAAATTGAATTTCTAAGATTGTGCCAATCATCGATCGCGCTGCGAACTGTGCGTGAAAGGAGATCTACGAAGGGGCGTGGCCTGCCAAATATGTAAGTTCGGTTTGTAGGCGTTCAAGCCAATCAATTTTCGTGCTGAAAGTGAAGTTGGTTGTTGAATGTTTGCCGCCGAAAGTTTATTGTAATTAATCAACAATTTTCGTTGATATGCAAAAAAAAAAAACAAATGGTCAGGTGTATAAACTGAAGAGTTAAAAGTTATGCCCTTGGGGCAAACTCGTAGCTGTTGTTAACAGCCAAATAAACGCCTTCCGAATGGGCCTTCGTTTCGAATAGTTTACAGTTTATTCGCCCTGTTAATTTGTTTATTTTTTCTCCTGTCGCGGCTCATTGAAAACGAAAGTCCGTAAAAGAGTTGAATGTCTCACTGGTTGAACTTTATAGAGCTAATTTATCACGTTGAGTTGCCATCGCCCTTGTGATTAATTGCCTACTAAATTGAGCAAACATATTTCGCCATCCAATTTCGTGATCTCTGACAGGCAAATCCTCATTATCAGACTACTTTCCATTTCACATGATTTTCAGTTCGAATTTGTTTGGAATTTATCAACTTTAGCAAATAGTTAACATTACTACTAGAAGTCAGAGGCATGAAAAAGTAAAAAGGCGATGAAATTGACTAAATTCCAAATCTACAATACGAGTACATCACTTAAAACAACAATAATTTCACTTTTAGCAAGTGGCAAGTGTTTGCTTACAACATAATGGAAACTAACGAACAATATACTAGATGGAAAATGAATGCTTTGAATACAACTATTTGACTACTCTACAAGTTAAGAAGAACTTTTAATTTACGTGATAAAATCAGCACATCCAAGAACAATAAAATCAACATTTATTTAAAGAAAATTAAACAAATACTCTATATTATTATTTATCCCGTAAAATCTCAAAGCAATTTTTGCTATATATTTGCAGAAAGTATTTCACTTGGTGGCAAATGTCATGTGAAAGTTGTAATAACTCTTCGGCTAGGGTATAACATATGAAAAGAAACTTCAGTAGCGGCGCATTAGAAATGAAAGTGAGCAGCAACAAGTACAAATGCCACATATATACAAATATATATAGACTCACACATACTCCGACAATGATTGTTAACTAACTAATGTATGACACGTTAACAAAATGCAAACATAACGAGCTGCGATTTGAGTTAGAAAAACGCAAACAACAAATCGTAGCTCACGATTTCGGTTAGCAGCACGTGTCAATGGCCTCGTAAAGGGTACGGCTAATGTCTCCGTCTCTGATCAGCCGGAGGTATGATTTAATTTTTTGGTTACCCTCAGCACTCGACTTTAATTACGCAAATGTTATTCAATAGATCCGCTGCCAGAAGTCGACGCAGAAAATGGGCGAAACTTTTGCACGCTATGCCACATATGTTTATTGTTGTTGTTGTTGTTATTGTTGACCGCTTTGTTGGTGGTCGTAGCTTTAACTAATTGCAGTATTATTTCATTTGGATGGCATTCATTTTAATTTAATTTGGTTTGCGCAACAACTTTCGTCTTCATCACATTTTGTTTGCACTTTTCCCCCCAATTGCGCGCATATTTTTGCACCTTTCACAGAATTTTTTGTACTTCCGTCATTGCTTCGGGCTCTTACAATGTAATCAGCTTTTTTTTTATGTTGGAAGGCCATTTAATTGGCGAAAATTAAAAAGGGAAAATACTTTTTACAGACTCTCCGGACTTACACTTTGTGTAGGCGTCGCAACTCTGGCAATTAATTAGAAAGCGAGACTTTATTTTCATTGAATAAAAAAGTCTGCACAAATGCCGCCTAAGAGCTCAAAAGAAAATTCATATAAATTATTATGTTTTTATTTGTGTTTCTTACCATAATATTTTTTTATAATTATTTCTAAGTGTTAAATGCTGGACGGGGAGTCGTTGAGATACCTTCCCTTTTTATTTGCTGATCCACAGATGAGTTTTATTTTTTTCTGGATTTTCGTTTGGCCTACTAATTTTGTGGATTTGTGTAGAGGATTCAGTCCTGACTGGATTAGAAGGAAAATAACAAATTCATTAGCTTTGGTTAAGTTAAGGCTAAGTTCAATTAGTAAATGTTCCAGTACAATATATCTAAACCTTTTTAACTGCTCAATAATTTATTTATTAATTTTTATTTAACAAGCAAATAATGCTGTCCTGAAATAAATTACAAATACTAGTAAAATAAAAAAAAATGGAATAAAGCTAACAATTTTAAATTAAAAAAGTCTAAACGAAATTACAATTAAATTTGATTATACTTGTATATAGACTCTCATGCAATCATATTTAATTGAGTCTTCAATTGAGTTGTACAAAACTTTTTGACATTAGTTTATATAAATAGTCAAAATCTTTGAATGGTTTAATTGAACTCTGTTAGTTGTGGTTAAAAATTACTATTTGTTGGCTTTCTAAATAGGGTGTAAGTTGGCTGGGTCTTAGATCTTCATCAACTAAACTAAATTACAATTATGACGCCCATATTGAAGCATTATGGAAACATTAGAGACACCTGTAGATTTTGTTCGACGGCAGCGAAACGAACTCATTTGAGCTGGCGGCGCTGAGAAAAAGCTGGTTGCCGTGTTTGTATTTGTGTGCGTGTGTGTGTGTGTGTAGATGTTGAGCTAAGTACTTCTTACACATTGTCGAATATCTATCTATCAAGATTCAAGGGCCAGTCAAACCAATAATTACCGGATGAGGCTTAATTTCCTATGGGCTGCATTTCAAAATGATGCGATCAAATTAATGATCAGTTGCCCCGAAAGCGTAAAGGGTTTTCAAGCTGTATGTTGTTGTTTGTTGTTGTGCGATTACATTGGATGATATTGACAGCAAGCATTGTTGGTTTGGAAAGATTTCCTGAGCAGCCAGAACAGCAGCTATCGAGACTGACACAGACGGTGGCATCTCAGCAGGCACTGGAACTGTTTACCTTTCCAAGTACCTTTCAATTGGACAAAAGACAATAACAAAGTACACATTTTATTAAGCCAAGTGAAAGAAAATTCAACGGGAACTTTCGTTTTTTCACGTTTTTTTTTTCATTTGTTTCTTCTCGAGTGGTTGGCGCATTGCTTCCTATAAATCTTTGGCCAGCAATAAAAAAAATTACAAGAGCCAGAGCATTTCCATTGTATCTATCGACGAGAAGGTTGGGAAAGTTCAAAACGTCGCTTGAAGTCATTGTCCATGCGGGACACAACGAACTCCAGCTCCAGCTTCAACTACAGCTTCATCTTCAGCTTCAGCTTCCAACTCGCAACTTGGTCATCTGCTCGAGCTTCTCTTTCTAAACTGACACTCGCCCACTCGCTGGAAGCTCTTTGGATTGCTTGGGACCGCCTTGAAGTGGCTGAAGCGTTTAATGATTCTTTGTACTGATGCTTCAAGCTGCTTAATTGTGCAACTTTTCCATGGAAATTAAATGCAACCAACACTATCAACGGCACTACGCTTTTTTAGTTACTTCATCGCTTTCGTTTTTCATTGTATGCTGCACAGTTTCTGTGGGAAATGACGACATTCCTCTCATTTTCAATGCTCAGCGTAAATCATAGTTTAGAATGGCAAATATTAAAAGTGGAAAATCTCTATAAAGCTACTATAACTAGTTCTGAACTAATTTTGCAATTGAAGTTGATTTATTTTTGACTTACAATTTTTAGCTTTAAGGCCTGTCTCCAGCACCTCGAAATTTTTATGTTAGGAATTTGCTATTTATTTCGTGTGTGTGGAACATAAATACAACAGTGTGCCCATATACGTAAAACGTGTGACGATTTACCTAAAACATGCATGGTCACTCTGTCGAATCAGCTGTGTTTTGTAACAGCGCCAATTTTGAAAGTTCAACTAATTTAAAAAAAAATAATAAATTGAACTCTGACGATGAAGTGATTGTGTTGGTGGCGGCATATATTGTTCCAAAAACAGTTTCATCTCACTTTTTGGTTTTGCGCACAATTTTTTCTTTCATTATTTCAATCGACACTAGCGAAATAATTGTTGGCAATATATTCCTGAGCTGTGCATCAGCTTTTCTCTCGTTCCACAAACGCAGTCGATAGGCCATTAATCGATATTTATTTGTGGATTTCGCTCAAGTTGCTGGATACTCAAGCAACGAAATCGAAAACGAAAAGTTTCTGCCTCAGTTTTTTTTATATGAAGTTTGGCAGAAATTTTTATTTTCCGCGGTGGTGGATACCCGGCTTTAAAATAAAATAAAAATAAAATTAAATTAAAATGAATATGAAAATACAAAAAAAGAAAAAATTATAGTAATAATATAATTTTAAATTCACGTATCACAATAGATTATTGAAATAATTTAAATTGTTAGCCAAAATTAAAATTAATCTTAAAACTTTAAACTAAAGCTA
This sequence comes from Drosophila subquinaria, assembly GCA_037043405.1. NCBI lineage: Eukaryota > Metazoa > Arthropoda > Insecta > Diptera > Drosophilidae > Drosophila > Drosophila subquinaria. Next base: position 176,457 of record JBAMBL010002886.1, on the reverse strand, counting down.
ATATTAGATGTGGTAATTTATTAATTTCTCTTAAATTGTTTAATTTTAACAATCTTTTAAAATCAATGCTTATAATAGTGACTATTGCCTTAAATAATAAGTGTTAGCTTATAGCAATAGGAATCAAAATAAAGAATAAATTTAAATTAGTTTAAATTAAAAAAGCAGAAATATATATTTTTTATTTTTGACTAAAACAACATTGTCAAAATTTATCTTGACTAAAGTGCAATTCTCAGGAATAGTTTCTGATAATATTTAAAGATTTGATTCCAAATCTCTGCTATTGACATAAATACATGTTTTTTAATTAGATATTAAATATCAATTTAATTGTTAATTTCAAATTGTAAGCAAATAATAATAAATTAGTGTGAATTGCTAATAAATGTCTGTGCATAATACAATAGATCGCTGTGCCAAGATGGTGTTAAAAGCGCAGTTAATGATAAAATGTTATCGCATTGCGAATACTCTTATGCAAGCGAATCTTAAAAAATTTCACTCTCTTATGCTTTACATAAATTTTTGTTTGATCGAATTCGATAAAAAAAAGTGTTAACAACATCATTAATAGCCAAATTGGCGATTGGTGTTCGGCATTTGGCGTTTTGGCAATAACAAAAGTTAAAAGTATAGCATCAAACAATCAAAACATATGGAGCAGTCCTCTAGGTTATAAAAATATTGAATAAATCATTATAAAATATAAACATAACATAATAAAAGTTCATTTGTTTGTTGCCTTTTTGTAAAAGTGAATGCGATGGTCAGGGGAATTTTCACTTTCGCCTTTCTTGGAACGGCTCTAATAAATTATTATTAAGTTAGCGACTTGCCTAGTTAGTTCATCAGAGTTAAGGATCATTGCCCGCATATATCGTGGGCACGTCTCAATTTGCCAAATCGCATAATCAGTAACGCCCACAATTTACTAAACGTCGCTTATTAGTGGGAAATTGCATGTGAAAGTTCATGCAACACTCACACACATACACTCAATCACAGATGGTCAAGGAGCATACACACACTCCTCGATAGAGTCTTGGACAGGTCGTGATTGGATCCGTTGATAATCTCGACACATGAACGAGCCCTCGTGAGACGTGACGTCTGTACAAATTATGATATGGCTGCCGCATAAGATCTCAAGCTGTTGTTCCATGCACTTGCCCCAAAACGTGGCTCCCACACGATATACCCGTAAACAGAAAACGCAGCTGCCTATTGGGCCTCCCTTCCCTCTGTCTCTCTCTGTCTCTCTGTTATATGCAAATGACCGACATCGTCCGAAAGCGAAAGTTTCATGACGACCTCATCGCCATGACGTCGACAACTGTAATTGCTGGGTGTTCACCGTCGTTGATGGTTACCAAATACTTTAGGAGTTTAAAAATAACTTTCTTATTAGAGTAATGTCATCATATTAAGCCTAGCGAATGTGCCAGAAGATTCCATATAGTTTAAATGCTAAACCTAGTCTTTCTTCTTTATAATTTTTAGTCTTCTTTCTTAAGCACTTCAAAAACTTCTATATCTTTTACCCAATTTTTGGTAGTAAATTTAATCTTTTTTTTTTTTTGTATCAAAACTTGTTGTGTGTTTTCAAGAAGAATTGCACGACTTCGCAGTAAAAACTAACAATTTTATTTATATTGTTTGGTTTTTTCGAATTAGTCGTTTGCTGCATGTCTTGCATATTTAATAATTTTCGTTTTCTCACATTTGGAAATTTTGTTTGTTACTTGCCCAAAACTTTTAAAGAAAGTTTGTACTTTGAAATATTGTACAATGTTTTCCGTTTGTTTCGGTTTGTTTTGTTTATTTTATTATTTCTTTCGGCTTCTTGCCGCTGATCTGTGGCACCTGCCAAAAAATGTTGAATAGCTGCCAAGCTCGGGCCACGCGTTGGGAATGCCAAACGTCCCCCTTGATAAATAATTTGTGAGGATTGCTTATTTGCTATGCATCTATTAACTCATTTTCCCAGTACGTTGTTTAAAATTTTTTCCACATTTTCTTTTTTGGCGTTAAAAAAAAAACGCATACAAGAAGTTATCACAGTAAAAAAAATATATTTGGAAAGGTCGTTCAAATTCCGTTTAAATGATGCAAGAATTAATTGAATATTGAATATTTTGAGTTAAAAAAAAGTCAATTATTCAACTTTTTTCCTCGATTTTTTCCAAAAAATGTTGGGATGCAAAAAAATTCTTGAAACAATTCTAGGAATGATTGCAAAAAAAAATTTCAAAAATATTTTTGTTAGTATTTTTTTAAATTGTTTGAAAACTGCAAAAAAGTCACTTTTTGCATGAAAATTAGGAAAAATGGGTTAAAATGGTCACAAAGTCGGATTTAATTTCTTTTGTTTACGTTTGTTTTGTTTTTCTCGCGCGCACATTTCGTTCGTAAAGAAGAAGAAGAAGAACATGCGAGCGTCACACACACACACACACAGACAGACACAGAAAACAAACACCAAAAAATTAGCCAATCAAAATGCGCGGCAAAGCGTCATCTACCGCTCCTTTACGTTTTTTGGTTCTCTTGCTATTGTTTTCTGCGCGCCCTCTATCGCTCCCAAATCAATTTTTGGACATTGGTTTTTTTGGCCAAAAAATTCAACTTTGAGCTAGAGCTTTGAAAAAAATATCAGAAATTTTGTTGAATTTTTCTTGAATTTCGTACGTTTTTTGTTTCTCAAGTTTTTTGTTATTTCTCAATTTTTTTTTGGTTTTTTCTCAATTTTGCCACCAAAACCATTTCTAAATAAACTTAATTATTTTACCTAATTTTGGATTTTGTTTTTTTTTTTTAATTGTTTCTCAGCTTTTTTTAATTCATTTTTGTTCTTTTTTTTCAAATTTCGCGCACTTTTATTGGCTGCTAATGCAGTAAACGAGCGATAGATGGCGCTACTTATATTTTTTATATTTAATGCCCGAAAGTATGCGAGGCATTTTGAGAAATCAAACAAAACAAAAAAAAACTAACAAATTTATGAAAATATTAAAAAAAATGTTTAAATACAAATTATATTCTGCATAATTTTATTATATTTAGACTTCAGGACAATCCTTTGGCTTTTAAAAAAAAACTATTTATACAGGGGTGCCACAGGAATCTCTTTCGCTTGATTTAGACATAAATTTCATACAAATTTAAGACAAGTTCAAGCGAAAGCGATTCTGTGGCACCCCTGATAAAATAAAGCAATTATATATTACTTTAAATTATGTGAAGCCAAAATATTTCCTATTTGTTCCCAAAAAATGTATTTATTGAAATGACAATTTCTTAATACTCTTGTTTTTATTTGACACAAAAAAAACATTTATTTGCCTTACTTTGATAAAATAGTTAATATTGAATAAAAGATAATTTGATAATTGTTTTAAACATTTTAATTGAATTAATTTATATGCGTTTTTAAATAAATAATTACAATACATTATTATATTAAATTACAATAGCTTCTTCGTATTCGCAATAACTTCGTTGGAAAGAAGCGCCTATTCAAATGCCCCACATCGAGTTGAGCAATTGCAAATGTCTATTAAATAAACTTAGAGCTAAATAAAAGTTATATGCAATAATTTAGAAAATTATATACAGAGACAAATGGGGAAATAAGTTAAAGTCATATATTTTAATACGTTACACCTTCAACATCATTATTATCAGCATCTGCCGTATGTTGATGTGATTCTCATTTTGTGTTCTAATCACATTCACTAGTTCTGGGAGGGTTTTCTTTTTAATCCATTTCGTAGTGTCGTATTTCTTTTAATCATGATTTACGCTAAGCATTTTAAAATTAATATTATGACAATGGAATTTGTAGAGATGCGTTTGCTTGGAATATAAGTGGAAAGAGTGGTGGGAATGGGAGGAAAATGGTTAATGTAAACTGAAATCGTTGCTTGGGTTATGCACAAGCTCTCAATGTAAGCTAAGAGGTCATAACCGAAGCACGAGTTCGAGTTTGAATTCGGATTCGAAATCGAAATCGGTATCGATGTTGGTGTCGATGTCGATTCGAGTGCTGGGCATTTACTAAGGATTAGGCATAATACACAGGCGAAGACTACTATGATGCTACTAAAACTGGAGAATCTGATTGATCCAGTCTCGGAACTCGGAGATGCGCGTATAGACGCCCGGCTGATTGGCCTCCGCACAGCCGATGCCCCAGGAGATGACACCGCCCAGTTGAAAGCGTTTATCCGACTCTCGTTGCAGCACCATGGGGCCACCGGAATCACCTGTGAATTTGCAATTTGCACAATTAGTCATGGTCATAATTCAACAAACAAGAAGGCTGCGAAGACACACACCTTCACAGGAATCGTAGCCGCCCTTCTTCCAGCCGGCACAGATGAAAATGTGTGGTATGTGCTCGATGTATCCCGCGGATCGGTACATGGACTCGCAGATGGTGTTGTTGATGACAGGCACAGCGACCTCCTGCAGCACACTGGGCAGCGGACCGTCCTCGTAGAGTCTCCCCCAGCCCGTGACAAAGGCAGTCTGGCCAATAAAGTTCTCATCGTTGTCGGGCACGCAAACCGGAATAATATTCGGCTGGAATACGACAGGCTCATAGAATCTGGAATTAAATTAAGTTAAGAATTTACTATTAAACAGATTTAGCTATACACAGAAAAAAAAAATCAATTCGGTAATATCGGATTTTCTTAAACCAAATACGAAATACTTGATTCAAGTACACTGAAAAAAAAGACCACTTTCTAAAATCAAGAACATTCATCTTCAATATATTGTTCTTGAATTAAGAATATTTTAAGACCAAATTACTAAAACTAAGAATATTAATCTTGAAAATCGTAAGTTTTTAATATAAGAATAAAATTCTCAAATTTAAATATTTTGTTCTTAATATAAGACCATTTTAAGACCAAATTACTAAAACTAAGAATATTATTCTAAAAAAGGTTAAGTTCTTAATATAAGAATAAAAATCTTAGAACTCTGATCGCTTTCTCTTAAAATAAGAACAAAAATCTTAAAATTGTTTCACTTCTTGAGACCAAGAATTCACAACTGGTTCTGGCTTCTCAAAGATGACATTTGGCTTGGATCGCTGGTCAAGTCAGCACAACGTTACGGATGATAGAGATTGGCATCTCTTAAACCAGCTGTATACCGAGCCATGATCCTTGCGTTCTGCAAGTGTTTTGTGTATTATTTTTGTTGGTTAGTGTCATATCGATATTACTAGACCTCAAGTTAACTAAAACTTACTTCATGCTTCTTAAATTGTTAAGAAGCTTAATCTTAATTTGAGATTTTTCGTCTTGAGTATTCAAAACTTTTTAGTCTTAAAACAAGAACACATAATCTTACAAAAATAATCAGTTTTATTTTTATAATAAGATTTGTGGTCTTAAAAATATAAGAATTTATGGTCTTAAAAATAAGAACTTGGTCTTAATTACAATGTTCTTAGAATCAAGATGTGTTTTCTTACTAGAAGATTTTCATGTTCTCGACGCATTTTTTAGATCAATGTTCTTAGTTCTGAGACCAAAATCTTGATTTGAGATCCTTTTTTTTATCAGTGTATGATTAAATTAAAGGCCCTATGCTTTATTTTTTGACTATTTTAATTCTGTGGTGTTAATTTAAATTAATTTACTGAACTTATACTTAAATTATATATTCTAAAATCAAGAGCTTTAAATTTGATTTTTAGAATTAATTTTTCTTTCTGTGTAGACTCACCTGAGTAACGCGAGATCGTATTCAAAGGTGCGCGGATCGAACTGCGGATGGGAGGCAACAATTTGTACTCGTCGTTCCTGAAAGCCATAGGGTTCCTCTTCCTCGGCCAAATCGTATTCCCCAAGGCGCAGCAACAGATCAGAGGGGGGCACACTGAAAGGGCAAGAGTGTGAATTGATGATGAAGGAAGCTTTCTTTTCAGCCACTAGCCACTTACTTGTCAACACAATGAGCCGCTGTTATTGCCCAGTTCTCGTTGAGAAGCGCCGCTCCGCACTTGTGCAGATAGGTTGAGGTGCGCCATTGACGCAGCGATATCTGCCAGGGCCAGCGTCCAAAGGCGGCATTAGCACCGCCAACGATGCGTGGCTCGGGGAACATGCGACGTCCGCAGACTGCAGAAGGGAAGAGGAGAAACGTAGAAGGAGGCAACTTAATAGGCGAACAGTTCACAATTAAAGTAATGGCCACAAAAAAGCGCTTTAAACATTTTAATCACTGCAACAGGCACTCAGTCATCTCAGAGTCACAGACACAGTCATGGCAAGAAATGTAATATGCTTTTGGCCGAAGTCTTGGCCAGGCCTTGACTTTGGCCAGCGCTTGCAGCGAGCAGTCAACGGCCTACTTTATGACGAAGAAGACGATGATTTTGCCTGACTGCCTGACTGCCAGCCGACGGACTTGTTTCGTGCATCAAGATATTTGCCAGTTGGCAAATCGGTCAACGGGCCTCGGCCTGGGCCTGAGCATGGGCCTGGCCTGACTCATTCCCACAGGCAAAAGGAGGAGTACACAGAAAATAAAAGTCCAGATTTTCTTAAACCAAGTACAAAATACATGATATAAATTTCTTTTCAATTTCTCTTCGAATATTTTGACTATCGAGCCTCTATACGAATTTTTTTAGTGTAATCCAATGTATTCGATTTGTTTTTACTATTTCATTACTGATTGTTTTCCCTTTTATCCGCATTTTGTGTTGATTTAACAATAATAAGCTGAATAAAAACTTGAAAAACACATGCTAATATCAAGATTTTTAAGCTTGAATTTTAGAATAGACTTTTTTTGAGTGTAGTGATGTGGAAACTGCAGAATCGGACAGTCGAGTAAGCAGGCACGATAAGCGGGCAGACAACGCGTGACCCAAGCGGCACAATGACCGACCGACAGACCGACCACATCGTCGTCATTATTGTAAATTATTGCTGTAAAAATTGCTATGAACATCGAGTCTCTTTTGGGGTTATTGTTTTGTTGTTGTGGCAGTAAAAGCCGCGCTTAGCTTTCTAGACCCAGTGCGGTGCAGTGCTCCTGTGCAGCATCATCGAATGGCAAAAGGAACATCTCTGCAACTTGCTACACACACTCCACTCGACGATTGTAGAATCATTCTGTGTTCTGTGTTCAGTTCTGTGATGCAGCCGAGTCAAGGCCAATGTTCAGCCTTCAAATTGAATTTAATGGCCACGCATCTTTGTCTTATGACCAAAGTCTGGGGTATTAATAGATTGCTTTGCTGCAAACAAGTTTCTTCATTTCATATACCCTCTACGAATTCAAAATGCAGAAATAAAGGTATTCTCGTTTCTGGAAATGTATGCAACAGGCAGATGCTTTTTGACCTTATAATGTAATTGTGTTTTGAATTAGTATCGATAGACAATTAAATCCTGAGTCCACTTGAAAAATGTTGTCATATATGTTAACTAAGAATATTCGCAAATAAAGCTTCAAAGTCAATTTTTTCTTATGTTTTCCTCATATAAATCATCCTCATATACATCATCATATATGTATCTGGCCCTTAGGATTTTTTTACCTTTAACTTTAAAGATAAATTGTGGAGCTTTGGTTTACAATGTGTTTTTTATGCTCTCTCTATTTATCCTGAAAAATTCAAAATGATCCTTTGAGCATATTTATGAGAATTATGAGAATACACGGACGTTACTGTGAGTGCTTTACTTTAATTAAAATAATTTAACCGTTTCACCTACGAATCGGGCACAGAGTATCTCGCAGTCGAGCACTCTCGACCAAAGCTCTGGCTCAATGAAGTATCAACTCACCTTCCTTGTAATCGACGCCCTCCAAGCCACTTGCAGGCGCTACAGTTGTATTGGCAACAGCATCGATTGTTGTTGTGCCCAGTTCCTCGCCGCTGTAATCCGTTGTTGCTGTTGTTGTTGTGGTGATGCTGCTGGCAGTGGTGCTGCCTGCTGCCCAACTCGTTGCTGGATTCTGTTGTCGAGGATGCTAATTCAATGCTGCTCTCAGTGCAGTTGCCTCTGTGGTTTTGCTTGTTACAGTTGTTGTTGTTGTTGTTCTTGGTGTGGTGTGGTTGTTGTCTGCTGCTTGTTGTTGCTGGTTTACTTGTGGTTCTATGTGGCTTGCTAGCGGTTGTTGTTGTTGTTGTTGTTGATGTTGATGTTGTGGCAATGGTGTTTGACTCTGACCTGGCTTTGATTCACTGCTGGTGCTAACGCTGGTGGCCACCGATATAACCACCTTGTCTGTGCTGCTTGGCGTGCCTGCAATTAGAGAGAGAGTGAGAGAGAGGCAGAGAGAGAGAGAGAGGGAGAGGTAGAGATTTATCATTTATTGCCGCTGAGCGTGGAGAACAACAACTACAATGTTACCTGCAACATCGTCAATCGTTTTGTTGTACAACTCGGGCAACAAAGTGGGCATCGGTATCCAATCGGCGGATTGACCCGGCTGCCAATTGCTGGCAATGGTCGCATTTGTTATGGGCTCTTCCTCCACATCTGTCCAGGTGATCAGACCAGGTTTTTCGTTGTGCTGCCACTAGTTGTTGTTGCCGTTGTTCCTGATGTTGCTGTTGCGGGTGATTGCAATTTGGTTGCTTCGCTAGTATTGCTGTTGTTGTCGTTCTTCTTGTAGTTGTTTTTGTTGGCTGCTGTGGTGTCGCGCGTTGGTCTTTGTTGTGTGCCGACGCGTTGGTTTCGGTGTTGTTGTTGTCGTCGTCGTTGTTGTTGTTGTGCTAATGCGTTTTTGCTGCTTGATGCTTGTGGACAGTTGTTATCGGCGCCGCCTTGGCCCTTGGGTGGCTTTGGTCTAGGCGCATGCGTCGTTCTCATTGTTGTTGTGGTTGGTGTTGTACTGGTTGCGAGTGGTTGTTTCTGCTGGTGGTGCTGTTGTTGCCTGGCCTGCGAGCTGGCAATGTGGTTGATGTGGTGCTGCCATTACCGCTGGCGGTTTCAATGGGCTTCCGTGTTCCTGTAGTCGAAGAAGTTGTGGTGGTTGTTGCTGCTGGCTTCTTGGCCGGACCTGGGCGTCTGCTGGACTGCGGCTTGTGTGGCTTTGCCGTTGTTGTGGTGCGCAGTGGTGGCGTTGGACGCGGTGTTGTTGTTGTTGTGGTGGTTGTTGTTGTTGTTGGGGTTGTGGTGTTGTGGTGGCAGGTTGTTGTCCGGCTTGTCGTCTTAGCAGCAGCTGAGCTGCTGCTACTGCTACTCGTTGTGGGTCTTGTGTGTCGCCTGGTGGTTGTCTCCGGCCAGCGGTTGGCTTGTAGTGTGGTGTTCCACAATCTGGAAAGTCACAAATCTACTGGGCACCGGTGGTGATGGTGCTCAGAGGATGGTTGCTGCTGGCTGGTGGTTGCGACTGTCTGCGTGGTTGCGTGTGGTACGCGTGGGTTGCAGTGTGGTCCAACAGAATGGAGCCCGTTGGCATGTGTGTGGATGCGTGGGTCAAAATGTGAGATGGTCTCTGCTGCGTGCTGTTGTGCTTAATCATGGCGGCGTCGACGAGCTGCTGCCTGCTGCTGCTGCGAACATGGTGGAGAGCTCAAGTAGCTGGGTGAGAGTCGAAGCTGGCTTAGCAGAACAGTCTGCTGAATCTTGCTGCTGCTGTGGTTGCTGTTGTGGTTGTGGGTTGCAATGCTGGTCCAGAATCGCCGCGATCGGATGCATGTGCAAATGGGATGCTATTCTGATCTGCTGGCGATCCCCGCCTGCGAGAAAGAGAGAGAGTGAAGCGAAGTGGCTGATACAGATTCTCGCTTACTTTTAGGGCACAGCATGAGCCAAAGTAGCGTGCTCAAATGGGTGCCATTCTGTTTGGTACCATACAGACGCCCGAGCGTCCGCACAATGCAGGGCAGGTGACGTATATTGCGACCGGATTGAACTGTCAGTGAAAAAAGAATAGTAAAAGAAAATTAATTTATATTTTTTGTATCGTTTTGATCGACTATCAATTACTTATTTAACTAATTCCCCAGCGATGTGAATTTTGTTAGGGTGATAGTCGCATTTAATTAATTATAAATAGTAAAATGCAAAGAAGAATTAGGTAAGTAAAGAAACATGTGAGTAATTAAGTCCCCCCCTTTTTTTCTATTGTATTGATTATGTTTATATTTATCTGTTATTTATATTTAATAAATATCCCGACGATATACATATGAATTTTGCTTAGCAATTTTGATTTAAGTAATTAAATTTAATTACTAAAAAATACATATATTTATTCAGTTTATTCATTCATTTTATTTTTAAATTGCATATTTCTTATTTAATGTTATTAAGTTGTTGTTGTGTATTACTTTTGAATTTAAGTAGCTGATTATCGCACGAAAAAAAAATTATTTATCAAAATAAAAATATTTCAATTTTATTAGATTTATATTTATTTTAAAATATTTATATAAGTATATTCGCTCAGTGTACGACAATTACCCGACAAAGTCAGAAATGAGTGCTCCGCATTCTTATTGTCAATCTGCGATTCTTCCGTTTGCTGGTGCGATTAACGCCTTCAATTTGTACGCCAATTTGAGGCAGACATTTACCGTTAGGCAAACAGTTAACGCAAGTGAAAATGAAGTGGCAACAACAGTGGCAAAGGCAGTTTCAAAAACTGGCAGAACAACGGGCCATAAAAGACGCGCCACAAAAGTTTTGAGCTGAAGGGCGTCAGCTTTTGCAGACGCACAGACCGCCCGATGAGGCAACAGCTATAACAACAGCAACACCAACAACAACAACAACAACAGCAACAGCTAAAACAACAACAAGAATATTAGCAACAGTAGCATTGTTATTATTTTTATTTATTTATGAATTGTTGCCTTTTGTGCTGTTGCCACTTCAAGAATGAACAGTGAGTGTTGTGGCTCTCACTGGGTTTTGTAATAGAGCCGACGCTGCTCAGTCTTTGAACTTATGTAATTGCAGACGGCCAGCAAGAGAGAGAGGGAGGGAGTGAGAAAGAACGAAAGACTTAAGAAGCAAACTTGCAACTGAGCGAGGCCTTTCTTAAAACGCGCGCACAACTTTGGAACCTTTTGTTTGCACTTCGTGTGGTCATAAATAAACTGCCAGGCGGAGGCCGAGACAGAGGTTGAAGCGGTGCAGTGGCAGTGGCAGTGACAGTGGTCGGGCCACTGACAGAGACAGAAACTGAGACTGAAACAGTGGATATGGCAGTGGCAGTTTCCCTCCTTAAGCGCAAGTTTCTGTTGCGAATAAATTTCGTGAGATTTGCTCGTATTTCAATGTTAAATCAGATTCAATTGCAGTGCTGTCTCTGTATGTCTGCGTGTGTGTGTGTGTGTTTTGCGTTTATTGAACTTTAACTGTAAACTTGCTGTATAGTCGTATATTGATTATGCAATTAACACGAAATGCTGACTTATAGCAGCGGGAAGGGGGCGCAAAACAAATGACTTAAGACACGAACTGGCCAAGAACCAAACAAAAGCCAGCAGCTGCTGAAAATTTAATGCCGGCCTCACACACATATATATATATACATACGTAGCGTCAGACACACAAATTATAAATGCTGATATTTTCGAAGCCAAAAACTTTTGTCACGTTTCATAGACGACGCAAGCAGCACAGCCAGCGTAGGCGTCAGCGTCAGCGTCAGCAGAGCCGGCAGCTTTTTCTTTGGTTCTGTGTGTTTGCATTTCGTTTAGTGGCTTTTTGGGTCAACAGCTTTAGCATATGTTTCGCTAGCACACAAGCAGCCTACCAAGCAGGCAGGCTCAAACCGAAGCTCAGTTAGTCAGAGACTCGGAATCGGACTCAAGACTCGAGCTCGAGACTCGCATTGCAATGTGGGAAATGTTCGTTTTTGGCATGCGAATGCGATGGCTGACAGAGTCGAGTTTCAGTGGGGCGACTGACTAATCGAAATTGGGTCATCGAGTGACCTACGGGGGCGGGATTAGACCAGAGAAAGACTGACCAGAGACCAGACACCGTGAGCTGAGAATGAGTTCATTGTTTGTTTTTATTTATTTCCCTTTCACTTGGCGTCAATTTACTTTCCGCTTTCTGCGCCGACTCTTGACGTCTCTTGTAGAATATACATATACATCCACTTTTATATATATATACGTATATAATATTCTTTTTTATTATTATTGTCGGTCCAGTCGAGTCATAAAAACTGAAATGCTTGCCACCTTAACGCAGCCACTGCCAATGATTGCGCTTGTTGCTGTTGTTGCTGTACTTGTTGTTGTTGTCTGGCACACGCTTTCTTGTGGCTCCGATGGTGGCTCATTTTTATGGCAACATTCTTTGATGGTTGACCTCAATTGCTTTTGCTCGCTGACGTTTTGGCCGTTTGCCGCCAGTTTGCTTTTGTATAGTAAGAAAGTTGTGTAGTTTTATTTTTCAAACTCTCCATCTCAAGTTGAGCTAAAGCTGAAGCTGAAGCTGTAACAGAACTCTTTGCTGTAGACAAATTGGCAGCACGTCTTATGGCATCAGCAGAGGAAGTGCTAATAGTGTTCAAATTTGATGCTTAATGGCTGTGACCCAATTAAACAACGCCAGAACCAAACGCCTGTCGGCGGTGTATCATTAATTTTGATTACTTTCATTTGGAAACTCCACACGAGAGCAGCATCATCAACAGCAGCAGCTGCTCCAACTACCTGTGGCAATTGGTCGACTTAAACCATTGGCTATTTACTAAAAACCAGTTTGTCGCTTTAACTCTTTTGTTTCTATTTTTGGCAATCAAATTTAATGTCTGCAAAAATTACACGTCTCTGGTCATAAAATTTGTGTGTTTTAAATCACTGCGGACGGCAGTCCGCGCTAGTGACGAAAGCAGCACGAAGTGTGCGAAAGCGACTAGCATATATACACAGGAAGAATGGAAAATTTGCTATGACTGCCCGATCAGGTCGAGCTATATACCGATCGAAAGGTATCAATTAAACTTACAAATGTGCATACTAAGACTTTTTGAAAACTCACCTGGTTCGTGAGATAAACAGGTGTAAGTGGGAGGGGCAAAATTTAAATGATTGGAGCTAATGGGGCCGTTGAAGCCTTTTTGATTTTTTTTTTTAATTTTTAACTATTCTAATCAAAAATACGCGTCGAATGACACCTTGATCATCAAAATCCGATCACTGGTTCAGAAGATAATTAATTTTGAAATTTTTGGTGCGTTTCTCAAAACGAGATGAAAAGTCAGTCTGTTTGTTTGTAAGGATCAAATCGTTGATTTAGCTTAAAAGTTTGAATGAGGACTTGTTCCCGATCAAAAATCTAGAAACGTTTGTTCTACGACTTTTTCGAAAAAAAGCTAGTTTAGCGGGAAATCGCTAAAAACCGCTAAAATTAAAACCCTTATAGCAGTCAAACGATAAAAGCTACAGATGCGATCTATATATCGTTGAAAAGGTATTTTGAAGGGCTGTTATGCATACCTTTTAACTTTTTTTCTAAAGTACATAGGTAAATTGCTACAGGTGACATAAGGTATTTTCCCCCACGTTTTGGCGGTTTTTGAGAAAACGCCGCTAACGATTTTTTTTAAATTTCAATATGTTTTAGTTTGTAAAATTTCGCGTTTTTTGATATATGACACAAAAAATTTTTTTTACCGATAGGTTTGGAAGATATAACCTATTAACTGAATATATACGTTTTACTTTGAATTGGAATAGGGCAGCAGCAACAAAGTGTCATAGCAGCCAGTTTGATTGTTTGGATAGCTTAAATGTTTGAATGAGGACTTGTTCCTGTTCAAAAATCTAGAAACGTTTGCTCTACGACTTTTGCGAAAAATCGCTAGTTTAGCGGGAAATCGCTAAAAACCGCTAAAATTGAAACCACCATAGCATCCAAACGATAGAAGCTACAGATGCGATCTATATATCGTTGAAAAGGTATTTCGAAGGGCTTTTTGCACTGCTTGCAGCGTAATGCGGAAATTATCTGTTAGCTGAATACATACATTTTACTTAGAATGGGAATAGGATAGCAGCAGCAAAGTGTCATAGCACCCAGAGTTTAAGAGTGCTGATAGCTTTTGCGCTGGGCATGTGTGTTTGTAAAGTGTTGCCAGACAATTTGCTTTAGCTTGTACAAACAATAATCAAAGTTGACAAAGCTATACTGTCAAAAAATATATTGCAATTTCAAAATTTCTGAGGTCTTATTCAAAAATTTCTGATATCTCACAAAAAAAACCTCTTTACGAGGTAAAAGTCTAGTGACGAAAACATTTTCATGCCCCAAAATTTCTGATATCCAATTTTGTGACGAATAATATTAAGTTTTACATATAAATTATTTTAAGCAAAATTTTTGCATTCGGCACTGCGCAAAACAGTGAGTGAGTTTTATTTGGTATGAAGAATTGATACATTTTAGCGCAATGTGCCGAGTGCCAAAATTTTGCTTAAAATAATTTATATGTAAAACTTAATATTATTCGTCACAAAATTGGATATCAGAAATTTTGGGGCATGAAAATGTTTTCGTCACTAGACTTTTACCTCGTAAAGAGGTTTTTTTTGTGAGATTTAGTTCTACTTTTATGTATCAAGTCATTAGAGTGGTAAGTTTAAATGGACTCACGCTTGTCTTCTGGGCATAAAACTCTATATAAATACAGTTGTCTGTTTTCTAGAAAGCAAATAAAATAGTTAATACCATGGAGGACAAGTTATAGTTGCCGTAATGTGGTATAGTATTCTATTACAGTTTAATTGCAGTTGCGAAAACAATACAGAAAAAGTATCTTTTAGTCTTCATTTAATTCCTCTTTATAGTTCTTATTGAATAACAAATTGGAAAGCTCAATTTTAAAAAAGGAATAACAAAAGTTTTATTAAATATTCAGCCTTACAATTGTGAAATCTTTAAAGAAAAAAGGGTATTGCCTTTGCTTGCTTTGTACTTTTATACAAATTGCGTTCCCTTTTGTTTAATTTAATTTAATTTAATTTCTTTGTTATCATTGAACGCGCCCCAAAAAACAACAACATCAAAGAGACTTTAATAGCCTACGTGAGAGAAAGTGCTGGAGTTCTGAGGAAAACCCGTCAGCACATCGTCAGCAGCCGAGCTGAATCTCTTGTCTGACATCTTAATATCCGACTGTCTCAAGCACTTCAGGAAAATAAATACGCGGTAAGCTGTCAAGTGGCCAGCTATTCGGCTGGTCGATAGGAGTACTTACACTGTGCTAAGCGCTGGGATTATCCACGAAGACGGGACTGGCGTCTGACGACGGGACCGACAGTGCCAAGAGCAGCAGCAGCTTCAGCAGACTGCCCAGCGCCAGGATGAGGATGCTACGCATGGGCATACTTCTTCTTCTGTTTGTGATCGTGGTGATTGGTGGTGCTGATCTGTCTGCTCTACTTTTGAATCTGCCCTCTATATCTCTGTCTGTGACTGTCTCTGTATCTGTTGTTGTGTATCTTTTACTGGGTTGCTGCAACGCGCCCATCTGTAAATGGAAAATAAATATTTTAAATGAGTCACAGCGACAAATGTGAAATGTTTTAAGGCCTTCTTCATATTCAAATTTAAAACTAAACACACCGAATTTCTACAAAAATAAAAAAAAACCATGGGCACGCCAAAAATAACAACTACAACAAACCAACAGCAACGACAACAATAACAACGACAACAACGACAACAACAAAAGACATTCAGACAGCAAGTGCGTAGAAGTCTGTGGGATGACTCAAGCTCAAGTAGGTGAAAGTCGTTCAATTTCGAGTGACTTGCATATGCAAAAATAATAATAACAGAAAAGAAGCTTGAGAAAAGGAAGTCAAGAAATACTTTCTACGGCAAACCGCATTTATGACACTCTATTGGAATTACTTAACAATCGATCTATTCGTATTATGTAAATTAATTGCTTTATAGAGCCGTTAAGCAAATATTTTTAAAAGTTGCGAGACTTAACAATTAGTGTAAAATTAACATTTTAGTTGATATTACATGAGTTTTTTGCACTTGACTATATTAAAAATGTGCGTCTTTTGTTGTTATGTTTTTAAGTTCATTGCCAAAAAATAATTATTTAACCGTAATTTTGTGTTGTTTCTTTCTCTTAAAAGAAATAAGTGCTCTAACTATTTTAGTTAAAAAATTGTAATCTACTTTGAATTTAAATAATATCGAAATGTTTTTCAACGATTTAATCTTATATCATTTTTCTTGAACTTAGATTTCATACATAATTCATTAATTCAAGAATAATTCAAAACTCTTCCGTTTTAAAATTATTATTATATATAGCATATAATAATTAAATAAATTTTAGAGGAATGTTTATACTTTGGCAAACCGTAGCAAACTGTTTTACAAATTGGTTATACCCTGAGTACTATTATATGTATTTATAGAAATCGAGCAGAGAAATAAGTGTTGAGTTTGCAAATTGCTTAGGGAACAGGGCGTATGTGTAATTTGGCCACTTTGCGGCCATTGTAGTTGTTGTTGCCGCTCGCCTTGTTATCGGGGAGTGTGTTTAGTCATGCTTAAAGTGACCAATGGAAAGCAAAAGTGTGTGACTGTGTGTGTGTGTGTGCATAGAAAGCTAGCAGTTACTTCTCTGCCTTTTTCTCCCACTTCCGCTCTCTTGCTCTGCTCAATCGGTTGTATAATCAGGCAGCGTTTATATAACTGTTCAAAGTGCAAACTAGTGGAGTGTGCAACACGTTAACAACACATCTGCAACTGGTTCTCAGTGCAACAGAGTTCAAGAGACGCCTAATTGATGCGATGCCGAGATGCTGTGGGATCACTGAAGAAAGTTGGTGGCATGACAAATGTACAGATATGATGACATAAACTGTAACAATCAAAGAAAGCGCACACAAAAGAAATGAGATGGGAAGATGGAAACCTAACTGAAACTGTTACTGGTCCCTCTCTCATATTGGTCTCTGTTCTTTGGCGACATTTTCATTGATCCGTGAGCATTAGAAGTTAGCTGTATTCTTCTCATTTCTCACTTCTCACAACGACGTCGTGACGATCTGCTGCGTCGAGCAATTTGCTGTCGCGTTGCGTTTGGAGCTGAAAAGACGAATGACAACAAAAACGACAACAACCACTGTTTGCTCGGGTTCTGAAGCTGCGTTGCGTAATACGGTCATTGACTTGGCCAGCACCGTTGACCGTTGTTTGAGGCTTGAAGGCATTAAACCGCGTGCAAAAAAAAAAGAAAAGAAACCCAACTGAATAAAAGCTCTGTCTAGTGGTTGTCATTAAACTAAACTAAATTTAATTAATCTCAAGTGCGGTCATAAAACTTCTAAAGATGGCTGTCTTTCTCTCCCTCTTTCTAATGGGCGGACCCCTCCTCGCTGCTGCAATTAAATGTAATTTATGCGACCGCAGCGAAAAAAAAACCAGAACGGAAGCTATAAAATATTTCCGCATCAACGCAACGCTGATTGCTTATAATTAAGTGGCAGAATCGGCAACTAATTGCAGCTTCTCAGTTTCTCAACATCACAACTTCTCAGCGAGTTGTCGAGTTGTTGACGAGTTGATATTTGAGATTTGAGCTTTCGATAATCACAGCACAAATATCTCTCCCAGCTTTGTTAGCTTTTTTGAATGCGGCTATTTGTGTATTTAGGTCACGTTCTTGACAGCCACAAGCACTCACGGACTCACGGACATCTCGAAAGCGTGTAATTGTATTGGTGTTCCAATTCGATACGCCGTTTGCTCAAAATGTGTGCAAATTAACATGAATTTTGTGCTACTGTCGATATGGCCAAAACCAGTCAGTCGACGGTTTGCGTTGTCTCTCACACGTGAATCTTAGAATTTCTTCAGCTACAAACTGGGTCAGCCAGATGATTTGCATGATTTCATGGAACATGAAGCGGGGGAGGAGTTTTTTATCCGAGCAATTAAGTAATTTCCACAACAAAAAAAAAAAAAAAATAAAATTTTATTTTTATTTCTACTCGACGTGTTAAAAGTGAAAATTACAAGTTTTTTTGGGGGAACTTTTTGTGAGTGTTTTTTTTTGTTACTAAAGAGACATTGTGCGTGTGTGTGTGTATAACACTTGCCTTAAATAAAAGCGAAAGCCACACAAATTGTATTTTTATTTAGACATAACTTCCTCTGTCTCTATCTCTCTCTCTAGTGCTCTATCGTTTTCTCGCTTTGCCCTTCTTGCTCTCTATTTATTTTAAAGAAAAGTGAAATGCAGAAAGCATAATACTGTCATTTTAAATTAGCCAAAATAAAAAGAGACTAAAAAAGGCATAGACGAACAAAAGAATTATGCCATTTGATGATGTTTGGGACAACATAATAATCAAAACCAGAAGAAGAAGAAGAAGTGCTTCCACTTTTGTTGCGGTTTGTTAGTTTGTTAGTTTGCCTGCCACCGACTTGGCTTTCATTTCTGTTGCTTGATACCAAAAACGGCATTGGAGAAATTTTAACATGTCTATATATATGTATGTTTGAGTGTGTTTGTGTATTTGTATGTGTGTGTGTGTTGACTGTTTACTAGCTACGGGATGCGGGAGTTCATTAGGTTCAGGTGGCACTAGAAAGCCACGCCACCAGCACGCCCATATGAAATTGCAGGGCAAAACGAAAGACTTAGGGCACAAACTTGATCCGCAGTATGGCAATTTCTCAATTGGCAGCAGCAGCAGCAGCAACAACAGCATGCAAATTATAATAATTATCATGAAATTAAACGGAGCAACTGGGGGGCGGCTACCACAGCAGCAGCAGCAGCAGCGGCATCAGGAGAAGATTCTGCAACAGTTCGAGCTGCTCGTCAGGTTGGTAAACCAGAATAAGCAGAAATGCAAATAATGCCAAAGGCGCGCCTTGACTCCAATGGGGAGTCAGCAACGTTGAGTGGCAAGCGCAGCATTTTAGACCAAAGTCAAAGCCAAGCGTCAACAACAACAACAACAATAACGAGAGTAACAACAATAACAACAACAGCAACAACAACAACTACCAGACCAGTTCTGTTGCAGGCCGAAAAGAAGTTTTTGCTCTCGTGTCTTGTTGCGGCTGCTGCGGCAATTGAAACACTTGTACTGAGGCTGCCTCATGTGGCTGCCTCTTGCGACTGTTCTTGTTCTTGTTCTTCTCATTGTCGTCGTTGTTGTTGCTTCTTTTTACAGGAATTTCAATAAAAATTTGCAGCAGAAGGCAACTTTTGCTTTGGACTCGTTTGACTTTGGCCGTTGATCAAAATCAAGGCGCTTGAACTTGTTGCTCTTGCTCTTGTTTTGTTGCCAGTTTGTGGTGGTGCCACCGCTGCTGCTGCTTCTTCTCCTGGTGCAGTTAGTTGCAGTTATCTGCAGCAATTGTGTGTTAGTATGTGTGTGTTTGTGTGTGTGCATCTAATTGACTTGTACGTGGTAGAAAGTGCGGCGCAGCTACTTAAACGCAGCCAAACACACACACACACAGCGAGAAAGAGAAAGAGTAAGAGAGGCAGAGAAAAAGAGGAGGAGGGGGAGTGGGAAGCCACAGTGGCGCGCGTATCTTACGGATGCGTATCTTTAGTTTTTTTTTTACTTGTATCTTTTGCATTTACTTGCGTGTTCTGTAGATAATTTCGGTTTGCTAGACGTTTGTCGTAGAATCTTTTTGTTTTCTTTACTTTTGTTTTTTGCTTTATTTATGCTTTTGTTTTTGTTGGTTAAACGAGCTGCGTTTTCTGTTGGGAAAACTTCACTGCCAACTTATTTTTGGGGTCATTTCTTTTAATTTGCTGCCACACTGTTATTGTGATTACTATTGTTGTCGTCGTCGCGTTTTTGTTGGAATTATGTTTCTTCTTGCGGCTTCTTTTTTTGTATATTTCTTTATACATATATATATATTATTTTTTTTATGAGTTTCTTCACATTTGGCTTGTGTTTGACACTGGGCTTGTATTGTTTGCCTTTTGTTTTATGTTTTGTTTCTTAATGAAAGAACCGTAGTGTGAATTTAGTTACTTTTGTATTTGGAATTTAGTTGGAATTTTTGTAGAGTGAATAACGCGACTGCAAGATGTTAACTTTTAGCTATGCACGCATTGGCCAAGCCAATTTGAAGCCAATAACTAAAGTTCTGTAAGCATTCACACACACGCACTCACGTAGTCAAAGTCGAAGTCAAAGTCGACGTAACCAGGCGATCAAGAAAAGAATCCGAAGAGGAGCCAAAGACCGCGTTGAGTTGCGCACGTCTGGAGAGAAGCGCGCATACAAAAGATCCACACGCCAGTTGAAGTCAGCCAAAGCCAAAGCTGAAGCTAAAGCTGAAGACAACGTTGACGGTGACGCCGATGCTGACGCTGACGTTGGCAGCAGCAGCAGCAGCAGCAGCAAAGGCAACGGCTGAGATTTTGCGACTGCGACGCTGGCAACGCTGAAGAACGACAAAGCAAAATTGGTAGTAGCTGGAGAGTTAACACACACACACACAGACAAATACACTTTAAGCAGACGCACATAGAGAGCTATAACATGTGCGCATGCGTAGCCGGTCGACGTCGACGTCGACGCCAACGTCGACTGCGCCGCTAGTTGAAGCTTCGCGCATAACGGTTTCCATTAAGGCCAGTTCACAAAATGGTGAGAACAACAAATGCTAGGCAGCTGTTATTGTTGTTGTTGTTCTTGCTTATTCAAATGAATAGTCAGACCCACACACACACACACACACACACATACATGCTGGCACACTCTCTCAATTGTTGCTGTGGCTCTCTTGCTGCCAGAGCCACAGCTGATTGGCGGCATTTGTGGCGGGCAGTGTGTGGAGCGCGAGAAGGTGAGAGAGGTGGAATAGTTGAGGTTTGGGGTTAACAGCGCTTTCACATTAAAATAGCAAGAAACAGCCACAACAGCAACAGAAACAACAACAACAACATGATGTTGGGAACTTGGGAGTCTCTTGGTGGCTTTTTCTTTAATATTTTGTGTGTGGTGCAAATGAGTGGCTCGGCCTGTCGCCATTCTTTGTTCACTAACTGACTGTCCATGTACATATGTGTGTGTGTGTGTGTGTGGTTGTTTGTGTTATAATTTATGCACGTCTTCAGGTTAAGAAAGTCAAACTATATTATCGCTGCGCTTAACGTTTAACTTCAGTTGAGTGTGACTTGTGGGTGTCTAAGTGTATGTATGTGTGTGTGAGTGTGTGTATGTGTGCTGATACCTGTTTATGCCTATTGAGTGTCTGATAAGACTTTGCAGACTGCATTTTGCTAATTATGCATAGGCATTAGCTGCAAAACACAATGAAGCATTTACTTGCAGCCAAAAGACTTTTTTTTAAAAACTGTACGCACACATACTATACAAACTTTTCTTGGAAATGCAGCTGCTTAAAATTTGTTATTTTTTAGGTTTAACAGACTTGCAATCAATGAAGCACAACAATAACAACACACAACTTAAGTCAATCAATCAATCAATTAATCAATTGGGCTTAATGACACACAATATTTGAAGTCACATACGGAGCTTGTTAAATGGAAACGCGACTCTTTTTTGCTGCGACTCCACATATCATCTTCTGTTTCGTTTCGTTCTTTATTTTATCTTTTCTTTAGTTAAGCAATTGACGCACCAAACACGGCTCAACACAGAAACCGAAACAGATACAACAACAACGCGTTGAACTTGAGAGACCTTGACACTGGCGCTGCTCCACAGCAACTGAGTCCAACAGGCAACAAGTTGTGGCCAGTTAGCCAAGTTCTTTGCCGCAGTCGCCGTCGCAGCAGCAAAGAAGTGGATGTCATTTGCTGTGGATGCCAAGAGAGTAAAAGCAAAGAGCTAAAATCGGAACGAGTAAGAGCCAGAATCAATGATAAGCGCGCTGAGTGAAACGTCTAATTAGCCAGCGTTGCCTTGATTATGTTATTCGATTTGATATCCACAAACACAACACACACTCTGAAAAGGTTTAGTTTCAGACTTCAGCGGAAGTTGCATCATTAGAAATTCAATGCATGCATCGCGTGGCTCACCTGTTGCCTGTTGCCACAGTTCCAACAACACTCAGCTGGTGTTCTGACTAAATGTTGTGGTTCGTGCTGCGAACATTTCCCTTCGCCTTTTAATGCACTCGTATTTATTTTTGTTCTCTCTTTCTCTCACTTTGTTTGTTTTGTTATCATGTGCCTAAATATTTGATTTGAATCTGCCGCAATTCATCGTGGAAAAGGTGCTACACTGGTGCTGCCAACTCGCTGCAATGTCTATGTTGTTTGTAAGAGCGCAATTTTGCTTGCGCTAAAAAGTATGCAATACTTTATTCAATATGCTTTGTAGTTCGTGTCTTAAGTCTTTTGTGTCAACACTAAAATTAAAGCATAATATGTAAAAAATTATAGACAAAATAAAAAAAAAATGTATATTAACAAAACTGTTAAAAATATTGAAAATAATTCCACCAAATATTTTAACTAAATTAATATCAATTTGTGTGTGAAGTTTGATTTTAACAGTCTTAGCCCCAAATATAAATGTATATAAATTAATATCAATTTAAATATATTTTTTGGTATGAATTAAACTAGACGTTCTTTTACAAATAAATCATTTGAATTCTGTTTTGACAACTGTTTGTTTATTTATTTATTAAATATTAATTAAAACTAGCAATAAAGTTAGGTTTAAATTCATGAAATTCTATAGCGAATAGAATGTAATAAATATGGTTATGATTAATGTTAAACTGTTGCATGTCCTCTGAAGTTGCAAAGAACGCGAAAACAGAGTATTCAATTAATAATAGTGTAAATAAATAGAAGATGCGCACACTTAAGAGAGTGCAGCTTTGGGATCTTATACTTAAACACTAGCAACCCCGAGTCGTAGAGGAATCACATGGCCAGGCAACGGTGATGCAGACGCATCTCACACAACTGCGTAACTACTCGAGCGGTGACTGCAGTCTTCCAATTCGATTATGTATGACGACAGCCAGCAACGAGACTGTTATAATCTGTTACACTCTGTTCTACGCATTGTTGTCATTGGCCATAACCTTGTTGATCCACGGCACAAAGTGCTGAATATTCGTGTAGACACCCGGCAAATGCTCCCTGCCACAACCAATGCCCCAGGAGACGAGACCGATGAGAGTCTTGCGGCCATCCATTGTCAGTGTAAGTGGCCCGCCGCTGTCACCCTGGCAGGAATCTCGACCGCCCTCCTTGTAGCCAGCGCACAGGAATACCTGATAAATGGATTAGAGAATGGTCAGCTAAGAACATCAGCATACACTCTCAATTTATATGCTCACATCGTGTATGGCCTCGCGCCTTCCGGCTGCTCGGAACCAGCGCTGGCAGCGATCATTCGAGATCACTTCCACGTCCACCTCCTGCAGCACTGAGGGCACAGTGCTCTGACCATGCCGCGTTCGTCCCCAGCCCGCCACAGTGGCCATTTTGCCGGTCAACTTTGTGGTTGGCGGTGGCAGACAGACGGGTATGATGTGCTGCTTGTAAACCACATTGCGATCCAGACGAATGAGCGCCACATCGTTCTTAAAGTCGGCCGGATTGTAGTGTGGATGCACCTCCTTGCGCTCAATGCCGTATTCCTCGTGATTGAGACGCTCCTCCTGCCCCCGCACGTCCCATTCACCCAGACGGATCTTCATATTCGAGTTGGTGGTGCTGCAAGTAAGGTAAAATCATTATTATTGTTCCATAATTTGTTTTGAAATCTTTTTAATATTTTCAAATTATGTTTCTGAATTGCATTCTTTATTTATTAATTTATTATATTTGATAATTTCAAATTATGTTCCTAAATTGCATTCTTAATTTAATTGATTTTTATTGACGTTAAATGTATTAAATAAAAAGATTTTATTTATTTACAGAGATAAAAAAAAAAAACAATTTAAATGGTCGACATTTTTATGATACTTTATTTTACTCTTTTTAATTTATTGCTACTTACGTGGCCACACAGTGAGCGGCAGTAACCACCCAGCGGTTGGAGATTAACGCACCGCCGCAGCTAAGCTTTCTGGTGAGAAACCCGCTTTTGATGAGCGCCACCTGCCAGGGATGTGAGCCAAAACCCGTGGAATGACCACCGACAATGCGATTGGAGCGTGAATAAACCTCGCCACAACCTGTGAAAAGTCAATTTTGAGAATTAATCTTGGAATTATTTTTATGAAAATACTAAATAAAATAAGATCTAAATCGGTGAGTGCAAACTAATTGAAAGCTAAGTGGTTCAGTGGTGTTGTTTGTGGTGCAGACAAAGGAAAACTTGCAGTGGTGCCAAAAAGAGAACAGAGAGTAAGAGAGATACAGAAAGATAGATAGTGAGTACGGATGAGTTGGTTTAGTACCCGGAACAGGACGATAGCTGGCATCATTGTAGCCACCACCACTCTCGTACTCATCCACCGCCTCTCCCGCATTCAGATCCAGCACATTGCCCACGGCAAAGGGCTGGGCTTGTGGTTCGTGTGCCAGCGGTTGTTGTTGCTGCGGGCGGTTTATGTCACCACTGTCTGGCGGTGCATCCGCATCAAAGAAATTGTCCAGATGATTGGTAATGCCCAAATGATTCGTGTCATGGTGCTCCCAACTGTTCAAACTGGAGGCGGAGGGACGATGCACAGATGAACCGGACCCGGAGCCGGAACTAGAGCTGGGCTTATAGGGATTACCGATGCTGCCGCTGTAATGTGTCGCCGGACGCTTTGTGCTGTAGTAGGCGTGGCTAGGATAGGCGGGACGTGCCGATGATGACGAAGCCGTTGACAGGCCGTTGCTATTGTGCTGCGTCTGATGATGATGATGAGGCGCTTGGTGATGATGATGTGCGGGCTTGTTGGCCGTTGGCGACAAATCGGGATAAATGTCGTGCAAGTGTATTATGTCACCTGTGTGTTTAAGAATCATCATGATGTTGCAGTTTTCCTCTTTACCCAGCCAGGTCTTTAGAGTGTGTTAAATGTGTTTGTGTTGTCTGGGATCTTTTAAAACTAGGGTCAACTTTCGCAGTGAAATTCGTGAATTTGTGTAAAATAAAGGTTTTAAGCAAAAGTAATCATAATAAAAAGTGAACTGCGCCTCGGCAATAACAGTTGGAGGGAACTCTGCACGAATTTATTATGTCACCACAGCCAATGAAGTCGAAATTAAAGTCTCGACGAACCAAACTGACCAACTGCCCATGACAGAAACAAAGACACATACACACACACATGCATGCTATAACATTTCGCACGTAATTCAAAAACGAAAAGGGAGAGAAAAAAGTCACAGAACGACACAACTTTATTAACACTTTCTTGAAGGTTTATTTGGAGTTGAATTTTATTTTTATGAAAACAGATGCCGTAACTTTGGCGGTGTGATTTTCCCATATTTTTGTGTGACGCGCAAAGCAAATAAATAAATAAAAATAATATTAATGAAGATGTTGATACAAAAACTCGGTGCAGGCAAATTGAAACAAAGCCACGAAAATTTCACTTTTCAAATGCAAAAACGTTCACCTTCGTTTATTTCCGCAACCGACAAAAACAAACAACAACCAACAGACTTTGCCCACTTTTCGGCCTTTTCATTGTCGCGTCTCTTGGTTTTACTTAAGAAAATTTTACACTCGACTGGCACGCAGACCCAAAAAAAGGAAAAAAAAATAGTTCCCAGAAAGCGGCACACAACAGTTTCCCCCTTAAAGAAAGTGAAGAGACAGAACGCGCTGCTTTATGAGCTTCAAGAAAATTACCCCGAAAAAATAATGAAAAAAGAAACGTATAAAAAGTAAACTGAAATTTGGCTCATTTATAATGGGCATCAAAAATTTTCCATCAAGAATTATTTATATCATGTTGTAATGCGTTGTTTTTGTTACTCGTTGCTGCTGTTGTTTATTTGTTGTTTTTTCTGTGTAACATGCACATGAAAAACTCAAACAGAAGCCTAGAAAATTAAACAGAGCACAACAAAATGGCTGCAAGTTGCTGAGTAACTGTATTTCTGTCTACCTAGCCGTCTGCGTGTGCTTCTGAGTGTATGTGTGTTTGTGGCATAATATTTGTTGTGATTGCCTTAACTTGGTTAAAAGATTACGATATAGCGAATGCACTTGATTGAAAATCGAAAATAACTCAACATCTAATTTAAGTCAAAGAATGCGATGTGCAAAATCGAAAGATAACATTTTTAAATGTAATGGAATGTAATATAGCTAACCTTTTGTACAAGATTGAAAGACAGAAGAAATCGCAGATGTTAAAATTAATAATATAAATAAAAATTCTATTAATACAAATTAAATAAAATAAAAAAAAAAAATTTTAAAGAAAATATTAAATATGCGCATAAGCTTTGACTTGTAAAATTGCTAGGTCGAATATAAGACAGACTTCACACTTTCATAAATTTGGTAAAACTGAACAGATTTTCATGTGAAATGTCATTTAAACCGTGGTTTGTCCTCTTTATTCGTTATGCATTAAAATTTTTATTTATATCATTAAAATAATTTTTTTTGCAAGATTGCTTTTTAATTAAACACTTTTATTTTCAAGATTGAACTTGCAATCAACTTCTTACTTCATAATTAGTTTAAAACAACTTCACACTTGATTCTGAGTCAATTCATTTTTATTTGTAAATAAATTATGTCAAAATAAACAAAACTGACAAAATGTCATTTTAACTGAACACTAATTCTGCAAGTGAACTACGATGACTACTAGCTAGCTTCAGTGAGATGTCGATTTTAAATGAAAATCGATTTCAATAATTGATTGATAGTCAAAAAATTATCCAGTTAAAGTACTTGAAAATCGTTTCTGCGAAAATCGAGTTGTTGATTTTTCGATGTAATTAGAGCATCACTTTTTAATCATATTACTTATATTAATGTTTGACTTTAACTTTATATAAATTCATGATAAGTTTAAAAAAATTATTTTTCTTTATTTTGTGTCTTTGGTATTACTCATAAAGGCATATGATGGTAGTTTTTGTTGAATACTTGTATGTTTTAAAAGCCTTCATTTGAACTTACAAAAATATCTAGTTGTTTATTTTTCAATTTCTTTCAATTAAACTAAGTAAACTGTGATTTCAATTTGCAACCTCACCAATTTGGAATTGTCATCAACTTGATGACATAATGTGATTTATGCTCATTGTTGTCCTAAAGTTGTTGCCTTACTCGAGTGCTCCCTGATCGACATGTTTAATGGTCTACCATTGACACCTTCCAGTCGAGCGCCTGCATTGAATTTGGTAATGTCAGTGCAATGCATTTTGTGTTGTGTTGTGCTTCTGCCTCGACTACCCAGCGGCTGCCAATTGTTGTGTGTGTGTGAGTGTTTGTGTGTGGGGGATGTATGTGTAGGCAAAGTCGAGCAATTTGTTGTCATTTTCGAAATGCGAACTAATTTATTGCGCTATTATACGGGGAATTGCATAACTCGAAGCGCAGCAATTTGCAATTTACTTAAGGTAAGACAAAGAGCAGTAAATGCTTCAATGTAACTGGAGGATGAGGATGATAAATTGGATGGAAGGCAACTTGGGAAAGCAGCTGGCAAAATGGATTGGAATGGAATGGAATGGGTATTTAGAATGATTTTCTACTCACTTGTATTGTTAACCGGCGCCGCATGTGGACTCTCCTCGGCATCGAGATCTTTGTCCACGCAGCATGACCAGATCATGCCGCCGGAGCACAGATCCAGCGGCTTACCGCCGCCTAAGACGCACGAGATGGACAGTCCGCACTCGAATTTGTGGCCACGGAAGCGGCACGACTGTGGAATCACTGCAAATAGATCAAAGACACCAAAATAATGGACATTAGTTGCATGCACACACAAACAAAATAAGGCAAAACAAGACAGAGAGAGAATTTAGTCAAAGAGGCAATTATTGGTACTTCGGGATAGCATCTCCATGACGCTGTTCTCGCCATAGTAGCCGGTGCCGCTCCGGCGCGACAGTGCGTCCAGTATGAGCATGTCATGCTCCTGCTGTGCACTGGGATAGCCCAGGGCAGCGATTGAGTGAGTCAGGCTGAAGATAACGGCAAGTGTCAGCCAATGCCACAGCCAATTATCCTTTCTGTGGCAATGTGGCGAATGTGCTCGCCTGCACGACATGGCCAGCTCCTAAAGGAGCACGGAGCAAGGAGCGAGGAGCGACAATTGAAGCGCGTACTTTCACTTTCTTTCAACACTTGTCAATGCAGTAATCGTGGTCACTTTCTTTTCGCTTTATGATCGTAATCAAAGCAATCCTTTCGCAAATTTTGATAAGAATTTCACTTTTATTTTCATTCAGAGACGACTTTCTTGCCGTTGAGCTGAGCTACGCATGCGCAACGGAACGCAATTTTCACGGCACGCGGCGCACGAAAAGAAAATTTTGTTATAAATATAACGGGGCTTTTTGGCCAGCTTAGCTGCAGCTCAAATCAAAAAAGGCGACCGCACGTCGGGAAATTCAGCTCAGAACTAAGCCAAAGTTTTGTGTTTGCCACTCGACGGAGCTGCCGAAGAGTTTTGCTCGCATTTCGCCATTTCACTTGTGCAAGCCGAAGACACGCGAGCGAAGTCGATGCAGAAGAGAGTGTGAGAGAGAGACAGACAGAAGAGAGAGAGCAACAACAAGTTTTGTTGCTAACGCTTGGCAACATGTTGCCAAGTCTATGTTTTGGCTTTGATTGAGATTTGCCTTTAATGTTTGCTTTTGTTGGTCAAGGTTTCTTTCAGCTCAGTTACGAGTACTCGGACGAAGGTATGAGTGTATGAGTGCGAGTACTCACTCGTATTGGATCACAAAATAATCTATAATCTATATATAACATGGTTGTTGTTTAACACTTTCGAATGTTGTCTGCAATTGTCGTTAATTGCGCTTGATTTTCCTGCTCTCGAGTAGTTTTTAAGTATCGCTTGGAAAAAGACTTTTGCTTTTATTTTCTTTTGTATACCCTGTTTTTCATTGCGAATTTTCTATATTACATGGCTGCGGTGGCTGTGCATGCCATTGAACTTGTGTGCTGCAATTTGCGGTCGCTTTATTTGCTTATATTGCCATTTGCCTGTGTAATATGCAGCTTGATAGATGGATGATATTTCATATGATTTTTATATGTATTTTGATAATTATTTTAATGGTCTTTTCATTATGGACCATAAGACGCGCTTTCATTTGGGGCGCAGAATGGGCAACATGTTAATATCGCCTTTCCGTCAACAAAATAATTACTCAGTTTCAACTTTAACTTCCACTCTGCGCAAGCGGTTCGCGGGCTAATTGGTATTCGTGTTTTACTTGTTGTTGTCTTTTGGAAAGTCCAATTAAAGTTGTACGCATTCACAAGATGCCTGCTCTCTGTGGGTTTCTGGTTACTGTTCGATCCAAGAACCGAACACATAATATCGTTTTCACACCCATCAAACACTTGTCTCACTTTGGCTCTTCCATTTTTATTATGGAAGAAATTTTGTCGCGTTGTGTGTGAATCATGTGAACTTGACATCGAATCGATGGTGTTTGGCTCAAGGTTAATTAATATGTAAATTATGTAATTGTCACATGTTGTTCATGTTTTTTG
Organism: Drosophila subquinaria; assembly: GCA_037043405.1. Classification (NCBI taxonomy): domain Eukaryota; kingdom Metazoa; phylum Arthropoda; class Insecta; order Diptera; family Drosophilidae; genus Drosophila; species Drosophila subquinaria. The sequence continues at coordinate 146,840 of JBAMBL010002886.1, read as the reverse complement.
TGAGTGACAGCAAGCGAAAGACTTAGGCAACAAACTTGCGGCGAGAAACTTGGAAACATTGCGCAAATCCTTGTCAATGAATAAGAATGATCAATAAAACGAATGACTTAGGCAACGAACTTACAAACAAGGACTGAAGCGATCAGTCAAGGACGAAGTATAAATCAAATAAAGTTCCTTCTCATTTAATGGCCCTTAAAAGCAAAAAAGCAAAAGGCAACGAACTTGACTTATTTGTCCATAACTCAGGCTATATCTAACTGAATCAAATTAAAGAACTTAGACAAGGAACTTTGACACTTACAATCGAGCTCATCGAAGAACTTGGCCTGTTTGGGTAAATCCTTGTCAATGGCCTGTTTTAGCTCCGGCGTTACCACTGAATTGTACATGGAGTTGTAGCTACCGTGTGCGGCGTCCAGACAGCGGGACAGACAGATGACAAGCAGCAGCAATATCAGCCGTGATGTTGGCAGCAACAGCAGCTGCCGTGCAACTGAGCGCATTTTGCAATACTTTTGTTGATGTTGTTGTTGTTGGTATCGTTGTGTTGTTGTTGTTGTTGTCTTTTTTGTCTGCGGTTTTGTGCAATTTGTGTGTGTTTCACTTAATTCACGTAGCGGCGCGAGTTTTTGATTGAATAATCGCTCGTTTGCATAGCAGGCGGTCGAGAGCCAAAAACTGAATTAAATATAAAACTAATCGCAGACGAAACAATCACAGTTTTTGGTAATATTTGGTAATAATTCACAGCTCATATTTCGCGGCCAGTTAAATAAATGAACCATTTATGTACACGCACTTTTTCGTTGCTTTGGTTATGTGAGTGTGTGAGTGTAAGAGTGTGTGTGCGAGGGTGTGTGTAATGAAGCGTTTAAAACCGAAACTGTTTTTTTGGTTGTTGATGCGCGCGCGGACTTCGCGTTCGCGAACAGTTTACGGTAACGTCAAAACACTTAATAAACAGTTGGCTGACAAATTCAAAATCAAAAAGCCATCAACACCGCTCACCAACACACACACACACACACACACATATACAAACACTCACGCACAGTCGCCGCAGAGACGTCGCAACGTTGACTATTGAGTAATAAAAAAGCGCCCAAAGAGTGTGAAACAGAGTCTCGACTGCGACGACTATGTGTGTGTGTGTGTGTGTGTGTGGAGAGTCAGACTCGCATCGAAATCGAAAGTGAAAAGAAAAGGCAAGACGTGGCCTCTGAGCAGAGACGGCAAATTTGTCGCTCACTTGGCAATTGCATGTCGCATGTTGCTTAGTTGTTGCTCTGCCTGTTTGCTGCGTTGTTGCTGCTGTTGCTGTTGTTGCTGCTGTTGCCGATGGCATGACTAATGTTTAATTTGGAGCTGCGCTCAGAGTCACACTTACAGAAAACGATATGAAAAAAAGAGGAAGTCAAGTTTTGCCACCAATTTGTGGACTGCCAAGTAATTTTAGCCAAACAGTCGAAAAATCAACAACAATTGTACAAATTGCAACAGGAAAAACCTGCAGACATCCAGCTGAGTTGGAGTTGGAGTTAAAGTCAGAGTCAGAGCCAGGCAACGAAGCGAAAGCCAAACGCATACAACATCTTATTTCAAGTTTATCTCAAGCGTGAAAAATTCACAACGACAACAACAAAGCAAATGCAACTGCAACTACAATTTAAGCTCAATAATTGAAATGAACAAAGCCCAAATAATTGATTGCTACTAAAAAAGCGAGGCGAATGAGGCGGAGCTGAGATTGATGGGTTCATGGAAAATTATTGGTTGACACACTTGAAGACAGAGTAACAATAAAAAAAATATAAAAAAAGCAAAATTAAGAAGACAAACTGAAAACGAACGTAACATAATTTAAGTATATTGGGCAATTGGCAGATGACACTCGACGAGTGTTTGACTTGGCCCGTCTTAATGTGTTTAATGTACAAATTATGATTGTTGTTGCTATTGTTTATTTAGTTGTTGTTGGTATTGTTGTGCTTAAAGCAGTTGATTGTGGCATTTATGGCAGACACACTAAATGGGAAATGGGCCAGCACAGCGAATGCCAAGTGACATAACAAAGCAAATTTGTTGTACGTGTTGCAAAGTGCGTAATTCAATTCCAAATGCAACAGTTGAAAACAGCGTTCAAGGTCGGTCACCCACACCCAAAAGCAAATAAGACACACTCACACTTAACTACATCATAATAATATTTAATAAATCTAATAAATTATATATTTTGTTATTGTTGAGTATGTATTGCACAAGGCCATTACTTAATGCTACACGGCATAAACTAATGAGATTTGCTTGCCACACCCGGTGGCCTGCTGAGTGCTGGGCAAGAGCCACAGCTACAGTTCATTGTGCGCCACGACATCCTCCACCCAGCGCAGACTCTTCTGCAGATTGTGATAGATGCCCGGCTGATGGTCCACACCACAGCCGAAACCGGCGCTTGTGATGCCCACGAGCACAAAGCGACCGCGTTCCTTGATGATCAATGGGCCGCCAGAGTCGCCTGTAAGCAAATCAAATTTGGTTTATTACTAACTATAACTTATTGATCTTATTGATTGTTCTTACACATATTATAACAATTAATTTTATTTTAAACTTAAGACTTTAAACCTTATTAAAATTATGACTAATTTATTTTAATTGTACATCAATTCATTTCATTCGTATCCTAGTTTTATTTTAATTGATAAAAAACTCCGTCACCTGCTCTTTTCGATCGCAGAAAAAATAGCTAAATTTGGAGAAAGAGTTCAGATTTGGCAAGGAGAGCTAGTCTGTGAGTTTAGTTGAGATATCTGAGAAAACAACTAAATTTTTCATACTAAAGGTTAATTTTTATCCGACGGCTGCTTTAAGTCGACGGTTGATTAATTTGTTCAATTTATTTATTATAAAAGATAAAACTCTTATCAAGTAGGAAAAATTAGAAATTTGGTACAAATGAAGAACTTAAAAAAAATTTAACTAAAGAACTAGTATTTTTAAATAAATAAAAAGGAAAGACAGTAAGAGGGCATATTTAAGATTTTCCCGGTTGATATCAGATCCACTGGGAATTTGCAGACTTGTTGAATAAGTTCAGTTTAATGCTTAAATAAAGTAATGCTAAAATAAAGTAACAGCTTACAGAGCACAGTGATTCCTCCCATTAACCAAAAATAAAAAAGTCAAAGTTAAAATTTTGACTTTAAATGTATCAACACTTTTTATAAATGGTCTAGCTATTAAACTGTATTCTTGTTTTTGTTTTGTTCCAACTGTCCTCTTCAAGAATATCATACGAAAGAGACTGCATGATATAATTAACACTAACAAAGTTACTGTGCGATGGTGGGAATATTATTATAAATAAAGGTATTAACTATATTTATACAACAAAAATTATATGTACTTCCTGCTGTGTGTTGTGTAAATCGGTATTGTGTTAAGGCCCTATTCTCTTTCAGCAAAAATTTTTTTTCGACTTTTTTTTTTTTGCATTTTTTTATAGCTTGGACATTTAAGAATATAACCCTAAAAGGGTTTTTTGAAATTCGAAGTACTTTAGGAGTTATGACCTTTTTTGTCCAGCAATGTTAATGTTAATGCACGTGGAGTCAAAACTTTGAACGCGTTTATCTCGAAACCACGCTTTTCGAGCTGGCGGCCACGATTCCGCCAGTTCTACTGAACCGATTTGGATGAAACAAAGTTTAATCGACGTAGAATTGTCACCATTCTGGCCCGTAGTAAAATAACAATTTTGCGATTTTTTTTACTATTTTTTTTTTACACTAAACTACAAAAAAATGGGTCCAAATTCGATTGTCAATTTCAAGTGGCCGCCATTTTGTCAAAAAAAATCGCAAAATTTTTATTTTACTACGGGTCAGAATTATATCTATACTGATTATAACCCCGTTTTTTTTTTTCATTTTCGACGCTCCGGAGACCCGGAATCGTGGCCGCCGTGACGACACCTTTTTTTTCAACCCCCAACTTTGAAGTCTCATTACTTTTTGAACACCCCTCGTGTCGAGGCAAAAAATTTTTTTTCATTTTCTTTCATTCATTACTAATTCAATAAAAAAAACAAAATTCAAATATCTTTTTGCGTTTTCAAATGAGAAAACAAAAAAAATGTTTTTCAACAAAAACTCGATTTTAGACTGATTGTTCCTATGGCAGCTATTTGATATAGTATCTCGATCTCAACCAAATTTGGTAAGGATGTATGAGACCATCTCATATGCATATTCTGTGAGTTTGGCTTAGATGTCTTAAACAACAAAAAAATTTTTTCCACAAACACTTGATTTCAGGCCAACCGTTCATATGACAGCTATATGATATGGTGGTCCGATCCGGCTAATTTTTATGCGTCATCTTACTATAATTTTATAAACATTTTGTGTTAAGTTTCAAGCCTCTACCTCAACTAGAAATATTTTTGGCCGCCCTCCCTATACAACAGGAGCCAGTGTGCAGAGCCTGCCTCAATGCTGTTGGCTTCATTCTGTTAAACGCATAACAGAGCGCTGTTAATGATCAGCCTGAAAGTATGCTACACTTTTAATTCGAAGCTTACCCAGACAGGCATCCATGTGACCGTCAGAGTGGCCGGCACAAAACATTTCCGACTTGATTTCCACATTGATCTGCTTGCTCTCATGCCAACGGATGCAGTCCAAGGTGGCTGAGAATAGATAATGTTATCATTTATCCATATAGATTTAGATCATTTGCTACTCACAGATGATGGGCACACTGGCCACTTGCAGCATATTGGTGCCCGCATGCCCCATGTGCGCCTCCGTCTTGCCCCAACCGGCAATGAGGCCCTTGCGGCCAATCAATCTTATCGGATACTGCGGCAGGCAAATGGGCAGAATGTGCTCGCTGAATGCCGTGGGACGGGACAACTTGAGCAGCGCCAGATCATAGCGATCCGGCTGTGTGATGCGAAAGTTGAAGCGAGGGTGTATGATCTTCTGCAGTACGCTGTGCTTCTCCACTGGCAGCGGTTCGTGTATGTGCCCCAGATTCTGTGTGTCCAGTTCGCCCAGATACACAGTTATATCGTCCAGCTGCGCCTGTTGTATGCAATGAGCCGCCGTTGCCACCATATTGGCCGAGATCAACACTCCGCCGCACTGATACTCCGCTATTCGAATGTGTGCCAGCCACGGATACTCGGCGAACTGCGCCGGCCGACCGCCAATGATGCGCTTCTGCAGCGTATTCTGTGCTGTGCGTGGCATGCCACATTCCGGCTGCAAGATCATCATCTGATTAGCTAATAATTCTTCAGCATAATTAATAATGGCATTGAAAGCACATTTCACACAGAGAGAAATAAGTACAAATACTGTGGAAAACTCGTTTTTCCATTACAAATGCTTTCAATTGTCTTCCATTGTTGCCATGGCCCACAACTCACACGCTGTGCGGCTTTAATGCTTGCTGGCAACTCGATCGCGATGTGTTAGCATAGTTTTGGCCAAGTCTTCTCAAGACTTAGACTCAAGTCTAATGACTCAGGTCTATGTAATTAGGCATATTATTTCTTACACAATTCCATATTTGGAGTGTATTCTGTTTCTTCCTCTATGGGTTGTCTGTCCTTCTCTCTCGCTCTCTCTGTCTCTCATTGTCTCTGCTTGTCATTTCTCTTTCTTCTTCATATTTTTGTACATTTTTATCTTTGTCTATCCTTCTTCTTCTTAATCATTTTATCCTTTTGACTGTTACATTTATTTAGCCTCCGTCAGCTTCCTCTGCTTCTTCTTAGTCTTATACTTCTTAGTGTTTCCTAAATATCTTTCTCAGCTTTATCTTTGGCATCTTCCTCTTTCTCTCGTTAATCCAATACCTTTCACTTTCCTTCTTCTTCTCCATTTCCTTATTTCATTCTAGCATCCTCTTCCTGCTTCCACATATTTAATATTTTACACATAGAATTGATTCCTCTAAGAGCTTTGATCTTCATTAGCCCAACCCTGTTGTCTAGTGTAATTGCACAATTCCAATTGCCAGCTGTCACTTACCTTGACATTGTGGAGCTCGTTATCATCACGGCGTCTTAACATAATGCGTTTGGGGAGACTGTTCAGACTCATCTTGAGTTTGCCATAGTCAACAAGATTGTCCAGCGGCGATTGGTGCTGATGTTGATGTTGTTGCTGATGAGGCTCGGCAACACAGCAGCTGAAGAGCCATTTGTTGCTGCCACAGCCTTTGGCATGCTTGCCACCTTGCAGCCAGCAGGAGAAGCTCAACTTACAAGGCCAAACGCCACTCTGATGCACACACTCCGCGGGCACGCCCAGCAATGTATTGAGTATACCTAAAGAGAGAAGAGATTCTACTGAGCTGAAGAGGATTAGATCGCGGGCAGAGCTGGAAATACCGACTAGCTTTTTTAATCAGCACCTCTGAACTAAAAGATAAATATTTTGATATTTTCTGGAGTTTTTCTAGCAAAAAATAATTGTTTGATAAAGTTAGTTAAGTATTTCAGTAAACAATAAATTAGTTTAAAATTTGATTTGATTTATCTCAACTACTTTTTAAATCAATTTAAATTTAATATGACTTTTCCACTAGAGTTTAGAAATGCTCGAAAACGCAAGCTTTCAATAAAATGTCAATGGTATTGTAAATTTTCAATATTTAAATATTTATTTCCCTACCAGTTCAAATGATAAGATATTTGACAGTATAATCTGAACTAAGTATTTGCTGGAGGCAATAAATCACAACTATATTTTTACTTGAGATGAAAATCGAAACCAAATATTAATTGGAGATGAAAAATTCTAAAGTAATTGTTATTATAAAATATATTCCATATAAAATTGTAATGGTAGGGAAATAAATATTTACTGGTGCTGGAATCCACACCAGTAGCAATGATTTAAATAGTAGTTAAGATAAAATCAAAATAAGTTTCAAACTAACTTTTTATTACTGGAAGAGTCAACTATGTAAAATAATTTAATCAAAACTAATTTAAATCTGTATTCCAGCTATGATCGCAAGCAATGCTGTCACTTACTGGCATGCATGGGTTCTAATTGACAGATTAGTAGGCAAATGCCCAGCAGCAACAAATCAGAATTCCATTGGCGGAACATTTCGCAGTCACAGCTTAAGTCACTGTTCACAGGTTCACAAGTCTCCGTTTAGAGTTCACTTTTAACACAATTTGCTGGCTGTTAAATTTGAGTTTTGATTGTTGTTGTTTTCGTTGTTGTTAATGAAAGCATGACAATTTCTTATTCACTTTTATGTCGTCGCTTTGTTATTATTGTGGTGTTTATTGTTGTTGGCTTTGGTGTCTTCTGCTTTTCCATTTCGAGTGTTGTTTCTACTTAGATTTCTTATGACTGCTGCTCCACTTTTACTGCCCGTCTGTTATTGTTATTGTTGTTGTTGTTGCTGTTGTTGCCATTGATGAGTCACTCATCTGGCGATACATATTTCAGCGGCAAGAATCAAAGCCGATTGTGTCCTTGATACGCCACGGCAGTTGTCAAAATGGGTCAACAGACGATCAGAAGAAAATGAACTGTGCCAATGCGAATGCAGCGTATTGCAGTTGGCACAGTTTTCAGGCACGCAGCTTAACAGAGTTTCACACACATTTTAAGCCGTCGCAGGTGCCAATTGTGGCATGTCTTTAACCACACACAAACTTGGCTTAAAAGCAGCAGCAGCAGCGACAACCGCACGCGTCGCTGGCCAGAATCAAACTGGGCGCTGTGCCAAGACTCAGTCTCAGTCTGAGTCTCAGTTTCAGTCTGCAGCCTCAGCTCTTGATCTTCTTCTCGCCATTAACAGACGCTTCGTACCAACAGGTTGAATAGTTGTTGTTGTTGTTGTTGTTGTTGTTGTTGTTGTTGTTGTTGTTGTTGTTGTTGTTGTTGTTGTTGTTGTTGTTGCTGTGGCTGTTGCTGTTGTTGGCATTCGCATCTTGATCTTTGGGCGCAGACTTGTTCTTTGTTCTCATTCATTCATCTGCTGCTGATTCTCTTGGCGCTTCTTTGGCTAATTATTACGAAACTCAGGAAATGTTTGCCAAGCCAACTTTATAATTATTTGATGCGACATAATTGCAACAACCGCTGCGTGCTGAGTGCTGCCATTCATATTCAGTTTTATGTTGGAAATGGGAGCAGTTCTCTTACCAGTTCTTCTTTACAGTACAAATTCTATGCAGTGGCCATAAATTTCCTATTACCCACCATACAAAATACAACGCATCTTTTTTTGATCCGTTTCAATAATTGGGTCGCTTTGGTGTAGAAAGTATTTATAATTTGGTAAACATGATATAAATCCAGCTCTTTAAAATGCTCTCATAAAATTCATTAGGATCAAAAATTAAACATTGAATCTATTTAATCAAATATTTTACAAAGAAAGAGTATCCTTACTGCAGGGTATCTCGTAGTCTTGGTAGCTTTTGTTAAAGATGGAATGCTACATTCTTTGATGTAACTTTCTAAAAGCATTTCAATGTGGACATTAGCATATCAAATGGACTTTCTGAGCTTATGAAATATTGGAGATAGCAGCAGGCGATTTGCTTTGTTGTCAGACGATTGTCGATTGTGAATCGGAAAACATAACTAGAAATTAATACTTTGGTTAGACCAACAACTCGACACAATCAATCATAATTGTTAGTAAAATATACTCGAAACATCAACCACCACATCGAAATTGAATTAGTTAGAGCTCTTCGCCATGTCGGCCAAAGCAAAAGCAACAACAGAAGCTGCAGCAGCCCAAGCGGTGGCAGCCCAAGGCGTTGCTGCCGCATGTGGCAGCAGCATTGCGTATGTGCAATGCCAGAATCTCAAGTACAATGCCATCATTATCGGTTGGCTGGGAGTCATCATATCCAGCGTGATAGTCTTCAGTTCCATGATGATCATAAATATGCAAGCAGATATCGAACTGTTGATCAAGCATTTGCTGCTCAACGATGCCACAGACAAGGAGCAGCAGTTCCTCATGAATCGTAAGCAATCCTTAAAAATAATTTACAGACTCGTCTAAACTAAATCCTTCGCAGTGTTGGCTGCATTCAGCACTGTTGCCTATGGGCTTTCATTGATTAACTTGGGCGTCAGTCTCTTGCTGCTCATTGGTGTGGCACGGGTAAGTCTGAAGGGGAATTGATTTAACCATACGACTTTTAATTAGGAAACGTATTAAGATTACATATAAAAACGTATCGTCTTAACTACTAAAACATACTTGAGGGTCGCAGCTATTATAAATATCGTAGCACCAAAGAAGATAACACTCACAATCATAGATAACATATTTTGGTCAAATATATTTTTTTTATTTTTTTTTTAATACTTTTTTTTAGCTTAAAAACAATGATTTTAAAAGTTATTTAATTATTTTTTTATTATTTTGAAATGGAAAAATAATAACCTATTTTAGTGAACTATTCATATTTATTTTATAATTAAAGAGAACACACTTTAAACAGACTAATTCCCATGTTTGACGCTAAATCAAAGAAAAAATTTAAAAATTGCATATCATTTTTCCCTTGGTGAGTTTTATGTTCTCTTTGCAGGACTCGAGTAGCCTGCTGTATCCTTGGCTGATATATCATGGCGTTATGTTCGGCTTCGCGCTTTATTTGGGTGTATTTTATGCAATGGCTGGTCTCTTTATCGATCTGTCTAGTTTCTTAATGTGTTTGCTCGTGTTTGCACTTGTATTGGGTAAGTGCAAGAATTTTCTTTTATCAGACTGCCTTGGTAATCTTTGTCTTCTCGCAGTGATCTATTATAAGATATATCATGAAGTTTTCACCCTGTTTCGCGTCATGCAACAGCAGCTGCATTGTGGTCCACTCTATTGTCAGGATGCGGAACACGCTTGGGCTGCCAATGTGCCCTATACGCCGCTTTATATGCCACGTATACCACTCAAATAGTAACAACAACTACAACAGCAATCATCCGATATTTGATGTGTATACAGTACGTATACTTGATAGTAAATGTTTGATAAACACTTGCATTTGAATTTTAGCATTTACATAATTTATTTACACAAAAATTAGTTCATAAATAGTTTAAAATTACGTAACAGCGCATATGACTAAGTAAATTAATTTATAATTAATTTATAGTTTAAGTAAAGTATTTTCAAAATCGCATATCTCGAGGGAGAATATCTTCTGCCTAAAATTCTAAATTCTAGCGAACGCAACTTCCTCTTTTCCTTAAGGTAATCTTTAAAATTTTTTGATGAATTATTAAAAATATGCATAAATAAAGAAATTAAGTAAGGCATAATTAGAGAATGCAAAAGTCAAAGGAAACCGAAGAGTGAATTATTTACAAAACGTGCCCCATAGTGTTGCAAGCTGCATCTGGAGTTGAAATAAATAAGACGCGAGTTGCAAAGCTTAAATGTTAGTTGTCAGGCCGACAACATAGGATACCCAGTCCACGGTATATGCCAGGCGATGATAGATACCCTGTAATTAAGTTGAGCAATTTGTTTAATGACTTTTACAATTGTTTTGAGCTTTAATACTTACGGGTTGACCACGGGAGGCACAGGAATAGCCCGCAGAGACGACCCCTAGAATAAAAGATAGAAACTTGTGTTGGAGGTCATTTACAAGACTTGATTTGAACTTACCTATCAAATACCAGCGGCCATTCTTCTCATGCATCAGCGGACCACCAGAGTCACCCTGGCAGGAATCCTTGCCGCCGTTGCGATAGCCGGCACAGAGCATCTCCTGGTAGATGACCACATTGATGCCATTCTGTCGATGCCAACGCTCGCAGATGCGGTTCTCAATCACGGGCACGTCGACAGCTTGCAGCGTCTTGGGGCGCAGCCGCGAGCCAGGATTCAAGGCGCCCCAGCCCGCAGCCCAGCCGAACTTGCCCAGGAAGTCTTCGTTCTTCTCTGGCAGACAAATGGGAGCTAAAGTTGGAAACATAAATATTTAAAATTAGGTATTATCAATGGAGTCGGATAGTGATTTAAAACTAAACAGTGATTGACAAAAGACAAAAAAAAACCAGGCCGTCAATATATCTCAAAATATTTTCTATATATGTATGTACATATGTATATAAAAAAAAAAAAACAATTAAAAGTAAACTAAGTTTTAAATACAAGATACACGAGTTAATTATGACTAGGTCGAAGAAAGAACGAACTTCTATAATATTTTCGTTAAACAAAATACCATTATAAATGGATTTTCAAAAATATTTTTGTAAGTATTTTTTAAAATTGTTTGAAAATCCTAAAAATTACCATTTTAACCCATTTTTCCTCATTTTCATGCAAAAAGTGCCTTTTGCAGTTTTCAAACAATTTTAAAAAATACTAACAAAAATATTTTTGAAAATCCATTTATAATGGTATTTTGTTTTAAATCGAAAAAAATTAATTTTTTGCAGTCACTCTTAGAATTGTTTCAAGATTTTTTTCGTATTTAAAAATTTTTTTGTAAAAAATTGAGGAAATAAGTTTTGAAAAGTGACTTTTACATAAATTCGAAATTTTCGAAGGGTACGTAATGGGTTAAGGAAATCTTTGCATCATTCAAACGGAATTTAAACGACCTTTCCAAATATATTTTTTTTACTGTGATAACTTCACTTACATAGCTGTTAAAGCAAAAATAAGGGTGTAGAGATATGTAAGAGATGTAGAGATGTAAGGGTGCAGAGATATGCGAGTGGGTGTACACTGATCACATTAGGTATTATATCAATGGGACAGGATGTCGTTGCTTACCTATGTGTGGCATGAAGTGAACTGTGCGCTCCAGCGTCAGGACGGAGACATCGAAGCGATCCGCCTGCGGTGTGAACTTGAAATACGGATGCACATCGATGCGACGGACGCCGAAGGTGTAGGCGGGCAGCGGTTCGACGGCCGAGTTGATCACGTAATCGCCCAGCGTGACGTGCACCTGACGGGGCGTGGCACGTGCCACACAATGCCCGGCGGTGACCACATGACGACGCGAGATCAGCGAGCCGCCACATCTGCAACACAACAGCAACAATGGGTCAATGTTGAGGAGAAACTGTTGTTGTTGTTGCTGTCAACTTACCTGGAGGAACCAATGCGTATGTACGCCTGCCAGGGAAAGGAGCCGAAGCCGGCATCGTCGCCGCCCACAATGCGACGCTGGGCGGTCTGCTTGGCCAACGAGATGCCACAGCCTGTGGAGAGTTGGCGGGACAGAGAAAGAGAGAGGGGATTGTTTGGGGTTAGCAGTCAGGTCAGGCTGAGAAATTGTGGTACGAGAGTTAGTAGCAAACATGGCAACAGAAGCGTTAAGGTGAGCAGAGTTAGAGGCAGGCGAAATGTGTGTGTGTGTGCTTATGTGTGTATATGTGTGTGGCATGCCACATGACAAAAGAGAAATAATAAAACCAAATAAAGCCGCTTGGAAACTGCCCGCAATTTCTGTTGATCTGTTGATCTGTGAACTGTGGCATGAGGAGGCGTTTCAACTTTCTAGTTGTTGAAGGTGGCAAGGAGAGAGGGAGGGGGAGTGGTAGGGGAAAGGTGATGGGGATGGGGCATGTGGTATTCTCGTAGGTCGCTTGGACATGGAGCTCTCTTGTTTCTCGGCATGCTATTAAATGAAGTGTAAATGTGTCTTAATTATCATTAACTCGGCCAATTAACATGCGCATGCTGGTGCAGTTAAGATTTTCAGTATCAGTTTCTCAGTTTCTCAATGTCTGTTTTGAGTTTTCCTCTCATCTTCCATTCCATTTTCCCACTGCTCTTGGCGGCATTTTCATTTCACTTGGCGCCTCATTTGAGAGGCGTTTCTTTTTTTCGTTGTTGTGTTGTTTTTAGTAGCGTGTCTTAAAGTTACAAACAAATTGCAGCTTAATTAAAGCAGACTACAAAAATGTATGGTGCAACAACAACAACAACAACAAAACAATAACGATAACGATAACAAATAAATCATAAAGTAAAGCAAACAAAACAATACAACAAAATTATTTGTTAGGCAAAAACAAAAACAAAAATGAAAATGAGAAAAATTATCACATGCAAAATATAAATATTTATTTTCGGATCCAAAAAGTTGCAAGCTGGATCCTCTGCAAATAGTTGTAGTTGTTGTTTTTTTAGTGTGCACGTGCTTGGGCTATAAATTTGTTGTTGCAAGTTTGGTTTGTTTTTATTAGGTTTTTTGTTGTTGGTTTTTTGAGGAGACGCTGCTACACTCACTGGGTTCGTTGTTGACCGGTCCAAAGTTCTTTTGCGGCAAATCGGTCAGATCAACCGTATTGCCAACAAGGTCCGAGCTGCGCAAATTAGCCGACTTGGCGGTGCGATGGCAACAGCCCCGCAGCAATCCGTTGCAGGTGCCCTGAATGAGGCCGCCGGAAAGCCAGCAGCCTAAAAAGAACTCACAGGTACCGCCGCGATGCTGGCACTCCATGTCCGTTGTGATGTCGACTGTCGAAATGGTTTGGGGAATGTATTTCATGATGAGAGCAACATGTTGGTGGTAGCTGTGTGTGTGTGTGTGTGTGTGTGTATATGTGTGTATGGGTGTCCATCATATGTGAAGAGAGACTATTTTTTGATGGGAATGTTTTTGGGGACAATTAGGCCTAGTGCAAGCAGTTCCCAGCAGCAACAGCAACACAAAAGCTGAAGCTTAACTTAAACGACAAGCCCAAGTGTTGGCTTTCGATTGAGATTGAAGACTCTGCCTCTTACCTTTCTCCTTGAACGTGCTGGCCGATTGGGGACTGCTCGTTGCCTCCGCAGCGCTGTCCAGATCCTGCAGGCTGAAATCATTGCGCACGTCCTGAACGGCGGCCAATTCATTGATGCCAAAGTTTTGATCTCTACAGAAGAGAATGGGGAGAGCAGAAGGGCAAAGTGAAAGACGAATTGTAAATGAAACTGACTGCTATTCGCATAAGGGAGAACAATTTAATTTGTTTCATATAAAATCACAGGCATTCCTTCGACTTAGAAGATATGTATATTCTGTATTTTTACTGCGCGGTTTTCATATGAACTATAATATTTTTATGTAATTGATTTATTTAGATGTAATTGATATTCGCTAAGCACAGGTTTCCCTTTGAAATCCAGTGAAAAATATATATTGAAAACTTGACCTTTCCAAGAAACTCTTTAATTTCAATAACAGCATTGTTTGCTTCTTGTTAAGATTACCTTTGAAATTTGAGAGCATTTGACGTTTTATTTATTCTTTTCCTTTATCTAAAAATTAAATAATAATTGGCTTTGTGCGAATTGAATTCTAAACTTCCCGCCATATCTTTCAGACAACTTTAATAGTCATAGAAATAGTTTTCTGAATACGAGAAAAGCCCGGATTCATTTTATTAATATTATTTTAGTTATTTTACTTGTGAAATAAAAAAAAGAAATACATAGGTTTGTCATCATCTTTCTTTAATTTCCCTTATCAACCTCTCCCTGCTCACACGTCTAATTGTATAAGCAACTTGCAAACCCATTAGCAAACTTACCTGAATGCAATATTGTCGCTGAAGTAGACGCCGTTGCCGGATGGTGCGCTGCCCCCTCCGCTGGGTCCGGTGGTGCCGATGTTGTCATTGCTGGGGAACACGACGCGGGGACTGCGAGACGACTTGTAGGGGAAGTAGCGGCTCTTGCGGGAGCTCTGATAGTCGCCGGGTCCGACGTACTCGTTGAAGGCCTTCTGCGGTCCAAACTGCCGCATGGGACTGGGTCCGGTGCGGAACTCCGTATCGCCGAAGTACAAGCCGCGCTGTAGACGCTGTGGCAAGGCGGTGATGGGTCCATTGATGTCCCCGAACTTGGTGACATCGTCGCGGTAAAGTTTTCCCGCTGCGACGGCGGCGTTGAGCGTGTGCGGCTTTGAGTTGGCCACCAGACCGGGAAACTCGAAGCTGGAGGGCGACACGTCCGAGTCGAAGTAAAGCTGCCGCGTGTGGCGCGTCTCATGCGCCTCGTACTGTGTGGGCGCGGGCGCGGCATCATCGCTGAAGAGTTGTGGATCGTAGCCACCTCCGCTAGCGCTCGTCTCCTCGAAGATGGGACCGTCCTCGCGATAGGCCTGTGGATAGAACGGATTCGCCGGCTTCAGACTGTAGCTGGGGAACTGGAAGCCCACTCGGCGACTCGTATTCTCCGGCTCCGCGTATTCCAACTTATCCGTGGAACTTGCAGCCGCCACGAGATCGCTGCGTTCAGTGCGCTCCTGTTGCTGCTGCTGCTGCTGTTGCTGCTGCTCCGCCTGGGCGGCCAATTCGGCGCCAAACTCATGTGCAGCTGCAGCAACGCCATCGGCAGGTGGCCCCAGTGCAGCCAATGTTGCATTGTGGCTCGGCCGCAGCTGCAACAGCGTGGCAGCCGTGCCCGATTCCGTCTCCGACTGCAGCGGGATGTACATGTAGTTGCGTCTGCGTCCCTGGCGCGTCACGTTCTCCGGCAGCGTGGGCACCAGCTGCTTGGGTATCGTGATCAGCTCGCTCTGCGGCAGCTCCACCGACGGAGCCGGGATGATCTCAACATCCGAGCGACGCTGGGCTGCAGATGGAGCTGCTCCGCCTGGCGTCGATTGACGCGCTGTGCGATAGGAACCAAAGGACTGCACAATGCTGCCATCTGTGCGCTGTCGCACATCCTTAAAGCTGACGTCGTCCTGCCGACTGAAGCTCTGATACGGCGCGTACAGATTACGCGCGGTTGGCGCCGCTGTTGCCGCCGTGTGTCCGCCAGCAACGAACGAGGCTGTTGTCTGCCACGGCGCCAACTGTTGCCCCGTCAGCAGCGCCGTCGACACCGTTGAGGTGGACGCTGTGGCCGTTGCAACGTGTAGCAGGCTCCAGCTCAGGAGCAGGCTGAGACTCACATGACGCCAACTGTTGCTGCTGTGGCATCTGTTGCTGCTACTGCTGCTGTTGCTATGTTGGTGTTGGCGGTGGCGGTTGTTGTGGTTGTTGTTGGTCACTAACATCTTACATTGAGCGGGATGTGCGTGTGTTGTTGTAGTTGATTTAGTTGCTGTTGTTGTTGTTGTGGTGGTAATGACACTGCGCCCAATTAAGGTGCAGCTGTGCAACTTCCTGCTTGTGGCAGTTGCAATGCTTGTTGCTTGTGCTGCTGCTGTTGTTGTTGTTATGGCGATTTTGAACTTGAACGTTGCCAAGCCAAATGCTGGCCCGTTTTGTTTTTCTTATGCTCCGCTGCGCCGTTGTTGCTGCTGTTGTTGTTGTTGTTGTTGGCAGCTGCGTGCCGCGTTCATTGATCTCTCTCTCTCTCCACAGGTTTTTCTATCTGCTGCTGTTGTTGTTGTTTTATTTTTTTGGGATTTTCCGGCGCCCGATGCTTTAAGACGCGTTGTTACAATTCAGTTTCGAGGAGCCAACGAAGCTGGCAATTGGATTTGTGCCTGCCGCGGATATCTCGTGTGGCGGGTTGCGTTGTTGTTGCTGTTGATGTTGATGTTGTTGTTGTTGGGTGGTGCGGTTATTGGACTCCTTGCCTGCAGCTCTGGGGTGTGTATCCGTATGTGTGTGTGTGTGTGTGTATGAGTGTGTTTGTTGTACGTTTGCTGCTCCAATGGCAATTATGGCAATTGCTGTTGACGCTTCAACAGCCGACGTTTCATGTGGTTGCATTCATGACGCTGCTTGGCTGATGATCTTGCAACGACGACGAAGACAACAACAACAAATCGACAGCCACAAATTACTTCCTTAATTGCCTGCAAGACACAAAAAAAACAACAACAAACATGAAGTTAACGGATTGGTATTTACGTGTATTAAAAGAAAACAACATTTTGGCCATTAAATGACTGCAGGCATGACATTAAATGTGGGTGTGTTTCTTCTTCTACACACATACGTAGATATTAACAAAGCGTGTAGTGGGAAGGAGGGGAAAGAGGGAGGCGAGGCCGCCCATTAGACACAGCTAAACGTTCAAATGAGCTTTCATCTGGCAGTTTTAATCAACGATTTGCGCATTAAATGCACATTAAACCGACAACAAATTAATTGCAAATTACCGATTCAAGCATCGGCTTGTGGCATCAACTGGTGGCATGCAACAACAACAACAACAACAGTTGCAAGCTGTTAACTGCATGCGTTTCCTCGGTCAGCAGCAGCAGCTGACTTTTGGCAACAGCGCAAAAAAACCAGTTAACGAAAATAAAAGTCGCTTTAAGCCGCTGGAAAGCGGCAAATTCGCATTGCTTTTATTTTTAGTTGGTTTTTCGTTTTTCGTTTTTCAATTTCTTTTTCAGTTGTTTTTCAGTTTTTAAAGTTATTTTTACGTTTAACGATAGAAGGAAATGAATGACTGCAATAAAAGCAAAGCCATTTTGCAATTGCATTCACAATGCGCTTCAATCAAAACTCTTGAGCACTTGCCTTCGTTTAGTCAGCCCAACACTTTAAGCTCTTCATGATTAATAGTAGCATATTTATTTAAAAGTTTTATATAATTTCTATTTATTAATTTTTTAGTGAATTGTTTTACAGTTTTTAATTTATCTTTAACCGTTTGTGCGTAAAACATAAAACATACTTTTAAAGTTATTCAAACATTTGGCAATCAACAACGTAATTGTTTGAATAGATTCATAAAAATAAAGTTCATCTTTTAAAGTGAACAAGAATAAACAACTCAGAATGCATGACTCTATTTTAACAAGTTTTAATTAATACTTTTATTCTAAATAAATAATAAATTAAATAATTAACTTAACATTGCTCTATTCTTGTTTTTTTGAATAACTTATTTTGTCAACCTATATTAACTTTAATATTTGATGCCTCTTGCAACTGTAATAATCTCTAGAATTAAAAAAATTAGCTTTAACCTGTCTTTAATCATTTTATTCGTTTGCGTCACTTTTAACATGTAAATAAATTTTGGATTTCCAATTAATTTATAACTGATATATTTTTCCTTGAAGTGAGAGTATTCAATTGTCGACTTGCTGCAATTGCTGCGATCTGTGTTGTTGCTTATTTGTGTGGTCAACGAAGCAGTAACAACAACAGCAGCAACACCAACAACAACAACACCAGCAGCAACTGCTTTGAAAGTAAGAGTTGGCAACTTTTTGCGCTCAGCTGCTGCTGCTGCTGCTGCTGCTGTCGGCGTTGGCGTCGCAGCCAGCGCATTTTCACTTTCATTTCGAGTTCAAGCACCACGCGGGCAGCTGTGGATGCCTAAGCGTGTATTGTTGCTGTTGTTGCTGTTGTCGCTAGTGATGTTGTTGCTGCTGCTGCTTTTGCTGTTGTCGAGCTTCCTCTGACGCTGGCGTTGCGGTAAATGTCTTTTGCAACCGCGCAAACTTGACATTTTGAACTTGATTTGCCAGCAAAGGAAATTTAAAATGACGTGCGGAAGGATTCGAAATGAGTCGAAGTCGGAGTTGGCGTCGGAGTCGGAGGGCAGGACTGAGGTCATGTCACCAGGAAGCGAACGTGACCAGAATCCAGACACGTTGTTGTTGTTGACGTTGCTGTTGTTTACTTCCTTTAGCTGCCATGAAGATCGTTTTGCATAATGGTTAACACATTTGCAGCGAGGCTGATAGATTTTTTTTGTTTATTTTTGTTTTTTACTTTGATTATGAAATCTGAAAAGCGCCCAAACGACGCCTCAACTGGTTTGTCAACAAGTTGCGGAATTTTTCCAAATCTATATGTACATATATATAGCAATATATATAGCTGAAATGCACGATTCGCGTGAATTATGCTGTGATGCAACCAGGCAGTGTCACAAGTGGCTTAAAGTTGTGCAGTGTTGGAATAGCATTTATGCAAAAAGCGAACAGAAGAGTCGCTTTAATGAAATTGCTGCTTACAGTTTGTTACATAAGGTTGCGTTCAAAACGCATACAATGGACAGCTTCTTCACCAACATCAGCATCAGCGTCGTCTTTATCATCTTAATTATCATTATCATCTTGATCATCATTATCATCAACATCTCGAGCAGCCGCTGGCCAGAGCCGCATCAATTATTGCAACGGCCTTGTGAAGGACGCCGGAAACTGGCTTTACTTCTTTCTGTTTGCTGCCTTTCGCCCCCCTTTCTCACTCTCTCTCTCTCTCTCTCTTTCTGCTTTATCTCATTTCATTTCTTTTATTTGCCTCGTTTTCACACTTCTCTTTTACTTTTTATTTGGCTTTGTTGCACGCATAATTCACATTCATTTTTACTGTCTGCCAGTTTATTTGTTTTAATTAACAATTGTTGCTGTTGCTCCTCTTTGTTTTTTGATTTTTGTTTTATTGAGCCCTTCATTTTCGTTGCTCTTTTATCTACAAGTGCACTTTGCTTTACTTTTGCTCTCTGCCTAGTGAAAGTTTTATTTCTGCTTCTTCTCCTCCTCCTCATTGCTGCCGTTGTTGTTGTTGTTGTTGCAAACAATGCGTCGTTCAATTCGTTCGCTTCGTTTCGTTTATTCGCCGTAAACAAGCAATTTTGTTGTTGTCTTTGTTTCTTCCTTTGCATTTATTCGTAATTGAGATAAATGCATTTTAAATGTGCTGAAGATGCGGATACATTGCATTGCGTATACGCAACGTTCCCTCCTCCCTGTCTCTCTCTCAGCTGTGCGAGTGTCTGGGTCGTTTTGTGGTTTGTTCAACTCTTTTTTCATCAACGTCTCCGCAAAATGTAAATACGCATTTTAAATAAAAATAAAAAATACAATGCCTAATGCACAAAATCACAAAATGATGACAAACAACAATGGCCCAAAGTTGTTAGCTCCGCTCGTTGTTGCATTTGTCACAAGTCGTTGTTGTTGCTGATGCTTATCGCAACAGTTGCTTCTCGTTTGTGCCGCTGACGAGTTGCGCATAAATAAATAAATGTCAGCCTATAGAAAATTGTGTGTGTGCATGAACATTTCCACAAATTGCTTAAATTATACACGATTGCACAAAACTTGCTCAAAACTAGCCTGAAAACTTAAACTTTATCTTAACTGCCGATTAAACTAAAGTCAAACGCAAAAAATACCTAGCCACTTTCTATGGATTTCAACTTTTAATTGTCTATAAAATTAAGTAATTTTAATAAAATAAATATATTTAAATAAATTGAGGGAAATTACAAATTTATGATAAAATGAAGTATATAACTAAGTGAAGCTCCTGAATCCTAAATAATGCTAATGTTTAGCTCTGATCTGTTTATTATAAAATTGGGCAAAGCTGATTCGTCTTTCTTTGAAAATCAGCATGGTAGTATAACTTAGTATTTACATTGGATAATCTGCTGCAGCATTCATTTGCAATTGTTTTTGGTAATTATTTAAATTGTTAGCAATTGACCAATTGTGTTTATGGTCTGGCCATAGCAAAAAGGTCGAAACGTTTGACTTTCCCACAAACACAAACATATAAAGACAGGCTTAAGTGGGTCAGCAGCTCAGCTAAATTGCATATCGATGGAAAATTGGTGTCATGCCATTGGCACATTTAGCCAGGCCAAAAGTAAACACACATTGGAAAGCTATTGGGTAAGGTAAGTGCCGCTGTAAGAGCAACAAGCAATTTGGGCCCAGGCCAAAGTGTTGTTGCCACATCGAAGGCGGCGCACGCCGCGCTACATAATCAAATGGATGTTCGCAAGAGGGGAATACCGCTAGAGAAAGACAGAAAGAGAAAGAGAGACGAGGAGGTAGAGATAGAGAGAGGGCAAGTGTTAATTAATATTCAATACACGCGCCTGCTGCGCAATTGTTACGAATGTGCGAAGTCGACACCGGCAGCAAAATGTGTTAAGAAGCATTGGCAACAGCAACACCAACACCAACACCAACAGTATTGCATAGTATAAACATTGCATGCAAATCGCAGCAACAACATTTTTAAATTGATAATGCTTATGTAATTAGCGCCACCTGGCGCATGATTCGCAATATAAGCATTAATAAATCTGTTGCACAGCTTATGGATTTATGACTCTCTATGCATTAGATAAGCGCCATAAAACTTTACAGCGAATATCTAATTTTAATTTTATATTTCAAATTATTTGGTGTTTTTTGTTTTGACTCTCGCGCAAATGATTCGTGCAAATTGCACAGACAGACAAACAGTTAGACAGACAGAATCCGGTCACTAACCGCAAAAAGCTGCTAATAACTAACCAAAAATAGATTGGACCAACCGGATTGGAGTCTTCTACACATGCTAATCAATTTAGATTAATCATTGGATCCATAAAAGCAAATAAAGAAAACAGTAGCCATCGTCCAATTAAGAAGCGAAATGAACGCATAATCGATTGCGAGTCGGAAAGTGGAGGCGCATTGAGAAATCATTTACATTTTTCGATTGCTTTACATAAGCCAGGCGAATGCAGAGGTGAAAGAAAACGAGAGAAATGAAAGAAAATACACAATCAAAAGTCTATTTACATAAACAGTAATCAACAAGAGTAAAAAGGTAAGAAATCCATTGCCATGGTCACAATTTGGCGGAACTTGTTTCTCATACGAACCGAAATTGAGGTTTATTACCAGATGATTTTTAAAAGGGTCTCGGCCTGAAAAGCCCAACCGGATTTTGAACACTGAAGCACCATAATTATAACGATAAAAGAACTTGAACTGAGAGTGCAAGCCAAGAAGATACCCTGTATTCCCATAAGGAGATAAAATACAACTTGATCTATATATGATTTCATTCGACAGATAACTTGATTACGACCCAAATACCCCAATTGCTTCACTTTTTAATATACACGGTATAAAAAGGCGCCTTAAATTAAGTAATTTGTGTCAGACGAGGAAAGTTCTCGGGTTCGTGTCTTAAGTCTTTCGTAATGCAGCAGGGGCAACAGCAACAACAACAACAAGGCACCAATTCAATATATAACATGCTCTAAAGAGCATGCAGAGCAATACGAGTTTCTCCGCTTATGCAATAAGCAAAGCCCTAAATAAAAAATAAAATAAAACCACTTCAAGAAAACAACGAAATGAAAAAGCAAAAGCTGAAAGAAAACAGATGTTACCAAAAAAAAGTCATCAACGGCGTTGGCGGCTTTTAGCTGATAATGAAGTTCATGTCATACACAAATACATATACATAAATATGTATGCACATATGCTGATATTGTATAAACACAAGACAAAGCTTCGACCGGACTATAAAAACGTTGCCAAATAATTTAAGTTTTTTGGGCCGTCTTGTGGTTTAAGCAAATTTGGGTTAAGTTTTCGTCGCTCGCTTTTGTTGTGTCTCTACCTCTCTATCCATCTTTCTCATTTGCCCTTTTTTCAACGCACTTTTATTTATGTTTTCCTGCTTGTTTTCGTTTATTTGTTTTTGTTTTTGCATATTCGTTTATTTTTATAGGCGACTTGACATGGTTTTTTTTCGTCGTTTTCGGTTGGTTTATTTATTATTCAATGCTAGTGCTTATTGCAAATGTTTATTATATAACAATTAACAAGCCCGAATGTTGTCGAAATATAATTAATAAAATACAATTTGACGATTTTGGAGCGATAACTTGTATTACTATATATGAACATAAATCATTTCGATAGCATCTGGATATTTGATAACAAGCAGCAATTGACAGGCGAAGATTAACAAATATACAAAAAGTAATGCACATAATTTAATTTATTTTGTAAACTTTAATAAATATTATAAAAAGTTGGCATACTTTTATAATATTTTAAAAAGTATAGGCCTGCATTGAAAATAAATTAAAAAGTTTAAAATAATCTGAAATATTTTTCGTAAATGTTACTTATATAAAATACTTAAAAACATCTATAAATATAATTTAAATAATTTCAAACCAAGTTCTGTAATTGCTAATAATTGAGATACATATTATCGACCGATAGACTATCGTGCACATATTTATCAGAAATATTCGCAATTATTTGAATTCCAACAGTTTCTTAAGCAAATCGCTGTTAATACTGTGGTAACTGCCTTGGCCAGTTTGCATTTTTCTTTCTTGCAACATGTTGCAAGAGATCACGCCATGTTTACGCGTGACATGCTGTTATATGCTGCTTTGGAACGGCACCCATACATATCTATGAATATTGCAAGATACGAATGTATTAGATAACGACGCTTTAGTTTTCATTTCATTTCATTTTATGTTTTTCTTTCATTTGGTTTGTAATTTTTCTTCTTTTCTTTTTCGCTTTTGCGGTTCGTGCGCTGTTGCAATTTGAATGATTTAATCATCGTCGCAGCAGCGATTGCTAATAAATGTTGATTGAATGTGAAATTTATGAACATTTGATTAGTTTCAGCTCGCATTTGTGTCACTGTGTGTGTTGTGTGTAAGTGTGTGGCAATACTTGAATTTCCAATCAATTTGTATATAGCTTTTGCTTACCCAACGATTTATTTGCAGAATTAATCCAAATTCATAAACTGTATGTGTGTGGGTAGTTGTTTTATCTCCTGTTGATGTTTTTTATGTCTTTTTTGGCTATGAGCACAGTGGGAAAAACACGAATTTAGATACGAGTATTTGTAGAAAAAGATAAAAAATCAAATGCAATAAAATTCAATTGGAAATTGCTTGCGAATTTAGCAGCAATTTTGTAATTTCATTTTGGATTTGCTTTGGATTCGGCATGGTTTGGCTTGGCTGAGCGTTTCTGTTGCGCTGCGTTTTGTTATGATTTGATTTACTGGTCATAAAAGTGTATATATGTATATATAAACAAAATGGGATATAATGATACCAAGCAGATCAAATCATGCTGCAGCTTAGAGTCAAAATATTTTTTAGCAACGCCAGCAACAACAGTTAAAGATTGCGATTGCCGCTCGTACTGCAATTGCAAAATCAAATCACTTTCACTGTCAGGCTGCAGCAGCCGCTATGAAAACGAAATTGCAGCTCAGCGACAACAACAACAGCAACAGCAATTCAATCCAATCCGATCCAATCCCAATACAATCCACAGAAATCCAAAATGCATTCCAATTGCAATCCGATTGCTAACAGTATCACTCCACTCACTCAACGATAAACACACTCTCAATTTAACAATTGTTATTCCCCAATTTTCAACTTCTGCTTTTCAATTCAAATGGTTTCTTTGCATTTCTCTTTATTTTCTTTATTTTCCTATAATTTGCAGGTCCTTTGATTTATCCTTCACATGCACACACAAACAAACACTTACAAATGCGCGCTCAAGAAACACGACGAAAGACGAACGAGCGGGCGCTGCGAACGAAACTGAACCAAGCGAAACACAACGAAACAAAGCGAAACGAAACGGAATGAAACGAGGCGAAGCGAAGCTTTGAGCTTTTAAAGCGAGCGCACACACGACCTTCTTGAGCGAAGTCTCAAAGAAGTCTGAACGCAGGCGCAGACGTTAAAGCTGACCGAAGCTGCTGCTGCTGCTGCTCTGCTCTGCTGCTGCTCTGCTGATGCTTGGTCGCAGCTTTAGCAGGCGCACTTTTTCATGCTATAGCTGCGCAGTCGCTGTCGCTGCTGCTGCCGCTGCTGTTGCTGTCTCTTCCTACTCTTGAGTGCGCTTTTTATGCCCAGTAAAATTAAATTATTAAGAGGCTATGATATAAATATAAAAGTGACTTTATTTTATGCATTTATTTATTTGACGTCACTTTAAATAAGTTTGATCAAATAAACATTTAAAATAAATTATGTATTCAAAATTAAATTTATAGGTTCTCAAATTAAACCTTAGTCTTGCCATATGGCTCAAGCCAACGTTCCGAAACTTTTCAAAATTTTTGGTGGTATGATTTATTGATTGCAGGGTAAATGCTAGTCACCGTAAAATCACTTGTGTTTTTTTTTTGGCTGTTTTAGCGTTAACGAAAGCAAAGCAAGGAAAATCAGCTGGCGCTGTTGGCGCTGTTTCCACTGCTGCTGCTGCGTTGGCGATGAGGCAACAATAAACTGCGCAGACAGCGTCAAATATATGAAAGGGGAATGCGACGATGATGATGATGATGAGTAAGTGTGTGTGTGTATGTGTGTGTGTGTAAGTGTAAGTATGTGCATTAAAAGGCAGTAACAGCCAGCGCATTGTACAAATACTTACTACAAACAATTATTGCTTAATGCCGGACGGACAGACAGACAGAGAGCAGACGCTTGCCGGCGCCCTTACCATCGCCCTCGCCTCTCAATTACAGCCGGGTAGGGGAAAAGGGGACAGAGGGAATTCCCCACGCACCCCTGCAGCTAACGACAGGCGAGTATTTCGTAAGCTGTAATTACATGGTTATGAAGCATCGTAAGGCATCATTGGCCGCCATGGTCAATAGTAAGTACGAATATAAGCACAAACTGGCCATTGCTTTATTTCATTTTCATAGTCCAACAACTGTCGAGCCATGACAAGCGCCAATTAAACATATTTGGCATGAACGAAAAGAAAAAATAAAATAAAGCAAGCTGACAAACAGAACAACAAAAGCATCGACATGTTTAATGCCTTTTGACAGGCTGTGACATGTCTGTGACTTGACTATGACAGCTAATTGCAGTTAGGCGCGTCAATGCGATTGAAATATAAACGGTCGCCCGAGCGCCTTGACAAATTCATATGGAATACTCTTTGATTCGAGTTGCTCCATTGCTTATACAGTATCTGTCAAGTAATTGTTTGCAAAGCCTTAAAAATGTAATGATTTCGACATTTAAATAAGAAAATAATAGCTTATGTATATATATTTGGAAAGGTCATTTAATTTTCGATGTCAAACTGATAGCAAAGAATTTTCTTAACCCATTACAGTAACTCCAAGCTTAACAGGATATTCGATATTTATACAAAAAGTTGTGACTACTTTTTCAACTTTTTTCCTCGATTTATTTCCAAAAATATGTTGGGATGCAAAAAAATTTTTGACAACAATTCTAGGAATGATTGCAAATTTAAAAAATTTTGCAAAAATATGTTTGTGCTTAGTACTATTATCATTAAAATTGTTTGAAATTATACGCTAAAATATGCACCAGTGTTTAACCCATTTTTCCTCATTTTCATGCAAAAAGTGCCATTTTTTTCAGTTTATCGAAAAAAGTTCCGTATAAAAATGACTAGCAACAATTTTTTTTGACAATCATTCCAAGATAAGACGCATTGTTTCAAGAATTTTTTTGCATCCCAACATTTATATTGGAAAACAATCGAGCGAATATCGGCTAAAGTTGAAAAAGTAGACCTTTTTTAAAATTCGAATATTTTCATGGGTACTTAATGGGTTAAGGAAATTTTTGCATCATTTGAACGAAAATTAAATGACCTTTCCAAATATATATAATAAGCTATTATTTTCTTATTTAAAGTCGAAATATTACATTTTTAAGGCTTTGCAAACAATTACTTGACAAACTGTATGTATCTGCACTACAAAATAGAGCTAACAACTTACGCAGTCCAAGGTACAAGGGCAATTGCTCTAATTAAGATTTTTCAATGAACATTTGAAGGTGAGGACTGAATCTGCTTCTGGAATGTTTCTAGGTTTTATGCTACAAGCTTAAATATTTTCAATGTATACTATAGCAAAGAATAATAACAAGTCTTACAAAAACTCCAAGCTTAACGGGATATTGATATTTATTCAAAAAGTTGTGACACATTTTTTAATTGTTATCAGATTCTTTTTTGACCTCAATTTAAATCATAAATTTGCAATAGGATCCAATGTATGTACATCTCAGGTTAATCACCAATGAATCGAATGTATTCCCAACAGTAGTTCAGCATTCAACTTGACCACTTGAGCGTTCAATGTTGACCAAATATATAAGAGACAAACGAAAGACTTAGGCAACGAACTTGTGCTGAATGCTCAACGATTCAACGTCAAGGCTACGCAAGGAGCCTTGATCTCAACAGCCAACGGGGCGAGGGAAACTCCCAAACAGCAGTTGACAAAAAAAAGCTCACAACACATGAGGTAGCAAACACTCACACACACACACACTTGCACGCTTGTGAAATGGCCTTTAGAAAAACAACAAAATTGAAGACGACGACGGCGACAGCGTAAACAGCATCCGCTGCCTTCAACTTTAGATGAATCATCGCGTTAAAAGTTTATAACGATTTTTTCTATTTTGATTGTTGAAGAGTTTATGTTGTTGTGGCTGTTGTCGGTGTCGGTGTTGTTGTTGTTGTTGTTGTTTCTGTTGTTGTTATCGTACTGCGCCCCTTATTATTGGCGAGCTAAAGTCCGTTTTGCTCTCATTTCGCACACTGGCGAATCGAAAGTGAAAGGAGCAACAGCTCGTTTCTACAACTGAAGTTGTTGAAGTTGTAGTTGTAGCTGTGTATATCTGTATCTGTATCTGTAAGTACGTGTATCTGTATCTGTGTACTGGGACTACTCCAACTACAGCTGGCGGGCATGGGCATTGGCATTGGCGCGGGTGATGCTGTTGTTGTTGTTGTTGCTGTTGCTGTTGTTGTTGCTGTTGCTGGCGGATGCTTGCGACAGTTGGAAAGTGTTTTTTGTGCTGTGACCCGGCTTTGGGTCTGGGCAAATATTTGCATACACATCAAAAACGCTGCGATAACCGCAAACTCGAGTAGCAATTGCTCTTAATTTCGCTTTTGCTTTTTAACAGCAGCTGCTATTTATTTGCTTATAATCTATAAATATTTATATTTATGCTTTTATTTATTTGAGTGACATTCATATTTCGAATATGCTCGATTTTACTAACAAGACAAAGCGGCCAAATTTGCATCCATTATTGAAGATGCTGTCACACTTTGCGGCGACTGCATAACAACTTCAGTCACAGTCACAATCGTAGCCTCAGCTTCCACTGCAGTCTCAGGTCCCTCCTCGGACCCATCTCCGTCTGCAATAAGGAAGTCTTTGGGCGCCACGTTCGACGTCAAAAGCAAATAAAAATCGATAATTGAAAAAATGGCAACACAAATATTTTTACAAGCTTCACAAAAATGCAATAGACACACACATAAACTGCGGGTGAAATAGAGACAGCCAGAGAGAGAAAGAGAGAATCAGAGAGATTAGCATATATTTACTGTGAGTTAAACAGGGTGCTCACTGATGACGCTGCAACAGCAACGTTGCTGCACCCAATCTGCCCCTCTCCCCACCCATCTCTTCCCTTCCCCCGATGCTAAGCACCCAAAATGATGAGGCAGGAAAATGTTCGCACATGCTTCATTTACGTATGTATGTATGTGTGTGTGTGTGGCACTGCGAATGCCATCATCACTTTCACCCAGAGGTGATATAATGAACTACCGGCCTGTAAGCTAAAGCCCGAGCCGCAAAATCGCAACTGCAGGCCCTGCAAATAAACAGCTGCCCGCAAGATGCGATTCATTGTTGTTGCTGATGTTGTTGATGTTGATTTGTTATCACGCTGTTTTCATTTCTGGGCCTAAAAACCCAACTCGTGACGCCATTTAGCACCCTCGTTTTAACAATTCTTACAAAAGAATTAACAACGTTCTGTGCTGTTGTTTTAGTTTCGAGTTTGTGTCTTAAGTCTTTTGTTTGTGCACCTCTGACGATTGTTGCTACGACGATAATATCTATATAGCCACTAGACTCTAACTCGATTAGCAACGCTTGACTAATTCCCCATAATTGTTTATTAATTATTTAAATGAAATATTACGTGTTTTTCTCAGTGTACATCGATTGTCAGTAGGCACGTGCCCCTCAGCAAGAAATTTGCCTTCGTAAGGCAATTAGTGGTAAGCTTCGAAACAAAAAAAAATATATATATATGAACTATAAATGTGCTGGCCAAAAAGTTATTGTGAGGAATGGAAGCTTATATGACAGCTGGCTGTGGGGCTGTCATAAATCAATTTCGGCGCCGGCAGAAGAAAAGGTGTCAACCAGTTTGGCAGCTGCGACCGACCTAACTTTGAGAAGAAGAAGGAGGAGACGACTGCCGGTTGTTGTTGTTGTCTCTGGATTGCCAAACGCCTAGCAGAGACAATCAAACAGCTTATGGAAATGACGTTTGAGTGCAAGAAATGAATCTGTGAAAAGCTAAAAGCCGTTTAGATTTTTAATGCCCCTGTCATTTTACTCTTTTTTTGTCTTGTTTTTTTTGTGGTTAATTACACAATTGTCTGTGTAACAACAACAACAGCTGCTCCGACTGCGACATATTTATGTGTCATGTGGGGGACTGTCTGTTGCTTATACAATATATACATATATATAGTGACAGACAGCAGCAGATTCAGCAGGGCATGCGTAACCGAGGGTGTTTTTTGTGTGCAACCAAATGGACTTTATGAAACGCCTCGTACAATGTTCGTTGAAGAAGAAAACTATTTCTCTCTCCAACTCTTTTCCTCTTCACAGTCCTCAGTCCTAAGTTAACAGGGGGCGACATTGCTGTCTGCCTGCAGTTGATTACCTTTCAGGTCTTTGTGCTGCAATTTGAGAAAATTTTATTGTCAAAAAAATGAAAGATGAAGACACACACATGACATGAAGGAAGAGTTCGAGTTTGCACATTAGTGTGTGCAACCAGAGTACAGTTAATTGGGCAACACCTGGAAATTAGTTTTGCAATTTAAATTTGTTTAAATTTCATTTACATTTGCTGACCTAGAAAATGGCTTACGAAAATCTGAACGGTTGTTGCTAGCGCGATTATTGCATTTCATAAGCCAAATCTCAGGTAAATTGGCCCGTTTTCGCAATGGCTGTAACGGTGTTTTGCTGGCATCGAGCCAGGAAATTTACCTGTGGCCTATTAAAAGGCAACTTCAAGTGGCAAAACCAAAACGAGACTCATTGACTTTCATTGCGTTTTGTGCAGTAGGCGAATCAAATCAAAACAAGTTGCCGTTCGAGCATTTTGTTATGATTAAATTGCAAATTATAATGAAAATATTTAAAGATTTCCTCATTGCAACTCACCATTCACCTCAACAGTCAGTCAATCATTTGTCAGATTTTTACGCCGTTACAAATCGAAATGGCCAAGATTTTGTATGTATAAGACTTTATGTGTCTCAAAAGCAGAAAACTTCCTGTCAAAGTGAATGCTACAATCGATTAGATTGTTGCCATAAATCTCGCCGTTTTTCGGTCTCTAAACTTAAATGTAACTTGCTTTATGTCATTTGCAACATAATCAAAATGCAATCAGATTGGATAACTAACACCCAAAATAGACAGAAGACGATTTGTTTAGAGTTTTGGTTCAACAAAAAAAGTATTCATTAAACCACAAAAAACCAACACATTGGCAAGAGCAAATGAAATGAGCGCTGCCGAAAATGAAAGTAAAATTAATTTTATTTTGATATTTTTTCCAACATTTTTGTTGTTGTTGCCTTCAAGTGGTTTCTGTTTTGGTTTGCCGCTTGGCTTCTTGGCAATTTTTTGGCGATGATGTCAACATAATTTCTCCACCTACACAGCAGGCCATCCGCTGCCCCATCCTCCGTCTCTGCCCCTGCCACAGTCTCCGCTTCTGCGTCCCTTTCTGATTGTAACTCTGACCCCTTGCGTGCTTGTTGAAGCTTTATTTAAAGCGAGCACGCGCTTATATAACCACAGGCCACAAGCTGAGCTTTAAATCTTGGGCGCGTTCGTGTCTTCAGTCTTTTGTTTCAGCCATTCGCCATGGCCAGGAAACGAACATTGAGTGAAAAAAATACTATGTTTTGCATTTCCAAGCGCATCCACAAATGAATCAAACAGAATAGAAGCGTGAAAGATTTACAGCCAAAGCTGAGACCGAGGCTGTAACTCAAAAAAAGAAATGATTTACACATCAAATACCATCAAAGAAAAGCACAATTCAAGACAATGTGACAGCCGAAAGTCGTGTTCACCCCTCCGCGGCTAAATAAAGAAATGAAATGCAACAAATGATAATTATGGCCATGCTACGAGTATATCATTGTGTTGTTTGCTTCGGCTGCTGTTGCTGCTGCTGCTAATAATAATAATAATAAAGAAAGGTCAACAACAACAACAACCAGATGAAGAAAAGCGCCTGCAGATATAACTTTTGTATGTGTGTAGTGAGTGGTATACAACATTTTGGGGCAGCTGTGGCAGCAGCTGTGCTATCAAGCGGTGCGTATACATAATGCTCATTTCGAGTGTCGAGCGTCCGTTTCACACCGCACCCCGCCCTTTTCAGTTATTGTTGGTTTATTTTTACTATTTTATTGTTTTATGGCCATCATCACAGCCCGCTTCATAATACTTATACATAATTTCTTAATTGCTTGGGGTCAGCTTCGAGTTTTTCGATTTCACAGCCAAATTTTTAGATCCAAACTAAGGAGAAAAATAGTGTATGCGTGATATTGACGCAAATCAGCACTTGATTTTTTTAATGAAATAATGGGTAAAAACCAATTCAAATGTAGCTGAAAATAGAGTCGATATTTAAAGAAATCCAACTGCTTGATATTTAAATTACCGTACGAATTAATAAATCCCTTAGTAGATTAAAAGTTACATATTGCATTATTGATGTTATTTGACATATGTACTTATGTATATACAAGGAACAAAAAATAAATATCTAATGAATATATACAGATATGATATTAGTCAGATGTTTAACAATTTATGATATGGAATTATGCTATATACAATTTTTATGATAGTATTAATTTTATTTTTATTATTATTATTCTGATATTTTATTTTATTTATATATATGATTTATTTATTTATTTATTTATGATATAAACACAGATGAAGAATCTGAGAAGAAATAGTGAATTTTATCACAATTGTATCTCGTCTAATATACACATACATACATAGTATGATAAAGGACAAGAAATAATAAATGCACTAATTAAAGTACATTTTTATATTATTTAGCAGATGTCTAACAAAGAAAGATATAATATCATGCTATATATATATATATATGATATTAAGATATGACATTATGATATTTATAAAAAGAAAGGCATTTCAGATGAAGAATCTGAGAAACATGACACACATACCATTGTCAACTAATTGGACAAATGATGTTGAATATTTTGCTCATTTCTGTGAAGATTTTAGATGTTGAATAAACATGATAAGAGTCAGATGGCTATCACTATTCCACACAAAGTAGATATTTACATACATATATAGATGTTAATCCTATTCAGTTCACCTATTTGTCAGACTTGCTTTTTATACCCGTTACTTAAAAAATAAGTAAAAGGGGATATTGCATTCGTTGCAATGTATGTAACAGGGAGAAAAAAACTTTTCCGACCCTATATATTCTTGATCAGCATCAACAGCCGAGTCGATATAGCCATGTCCGTCTGTCTTTCCCTCCGTCCGTCCGTCCGTGTGAGGACCTAGATCTCAAGGACTGTAAGAGCTAGTGCAACCAAAAATGGCACACAGATTTCTATAAACCACACGCAGGTCAAGTTTGTTTAAAATTTTCGCCACGCCCCTTCCTGTCTCCGCAAACCGCGAAATCGCGTTTTTAGAATATTACGTATTTTTGGGAATTAACGTTATCAATTAATTATAGCTGTCATCCTACTTAAACGCAACAAGATCGTACAAATAGAAAGGTGGTAATGGCGTTTTTTAACAACAATAACAAAATTTATTTTATTTGGTAAGTGGTAAT
The DNA here is from genome assembly GCA_037043405.1 of Drosophila subquinaria. Lineage (NCBI taxonomy): Eukaryota > Metazoa > Arthropoda > Insecta > Diptera > Drosophilidae > Drosophila > Drosophila subquinaria. The sequence goes on along the minus strand of JBAMBL010002886.1, from coordinate 114,173 downwards.
GGCTGATTTAAGTATCAATTAAAGTAAGTTCCTCAAAGCATGCAATATTTTAATTTATTTAAATAAGTAACGGGTATCCTAAAGTCGGGAGCTCGACTATAGCCTTTTCCGCATGTTTCATTTGGTTTGCTTTGTGCGAAGTCAATGGGAAAATATTTGCGCCTCTTGAATATGTAAACAACAAATATGCAAAGAAAAAGACGCAAAGTGACTAAAAGAGAGTGAGAAAGAGAGAGAGAGCAAACGTAGTTAAGACGATTTTTGGGTTAATGTTAATGCATTTGTTGATGGGCATGGGGGCAATTTAAAAAAGTTCAGCCAAATTGGCCGACAGTCGCATGTTAATTTCATTTAAAGTTGTTTTCCCTTTGCGGTCTCTTTGGGATTTTGCATAAAAAGGCATTCAGCAAATCCGACTGACGATTACGACGAAAACGACGAAAACGACGACGATGACGATGACGATGACGATGACGATAGTCTGTGGCGTGGGTGCCTTTCACTCAACTTCAACTTGAAGTTTGCGTCCGGCTGATGGCAGGCGTGCCACTGCAGCTTGCCACAGCTTGCTGCAGCTTGCCACAACGTGCTCCAACTGCCTCAGCTGCCGTGGCATGTCAAAGTTGGACTCGGCAGCAGCAGCAGCTGCAGTGGAAACGATTTAATTTCATGGCCATTCATTCTGCTAGACACCCTGACAACAATTTGGCGCAATTAGCAACGGGAGGAGGTGGGTACACTACGGTAAATTACGCTACGGTACGGATCCTGCATTCATTTAGCAATGATTTACCAGAAGCCCCCACACGAGCTTTAAACAATTGCAGCTGCCATCGAGTGAAAGAGCATTCGTCCCGCCCGACAATTAGCGCAGCTGGACTTCCAATCTTCTCTTGGTTTTCCAAATCAAATCGGAAATCTGTACACTGGAAAAAAAAACATTGTAAAAATTAAGTCTAAAAATCTTGATATTAGCCTGTATTTTTAAGTACATATGTATTCAGAATATTTTTATTAAATTAACACAAAGTCAAAAAGCTTAAAGAATTTGATTTTACTAAATAAAAATTGTTATAAAAAAGGAATTGAAAAATCTTTGTACTCGATTTAAAAAATTCAGAGATTACCTTGGAATCCTGGATATTTGTTTTCTGTGTATCTGAGAGAGCCAGCGAGGCATATAAATGGGCGACCTTGCGCCATGGCAGCCAATTGTTGCCACAGTTGGCTAATGACCGTCGCGTCGTCATGTCCAGTTGGAACGCTGACCTTTCGCCGGGTATAGTCGTTGTTGGCGCAAGTGAAGCGTCAAGTTAAGTCCGGCTTGGAGCAGAATGACAACAAAGTGGGCAATACGAGTATATGTACATATATATATATTTATAATCCAGTGTCTCATGCTGCACGCTTGGAATGTGCATTTGGAGATACAAATATGTTGCATGTCATGTTGTCTACCAAGAGTCGTTGGCGTCTTTCTACCTCTCTCTTTCTCTCTCTCTCTCTCTCTATCGGATATTGATGGAGGTGGATGTGAATGCAATCAAGCGACAACGAGCTGCGCTTCGATGAGCTTCAGCTACGACAGCTACAACTAAAAATTGCGACACTTTAGCGGACGCATGCCGAGGGCTCTTGAGCTTCGAGGTTGTCCTCCTCCTGCCCCCCTCCAGGCAGACGACGGTCATCTGTGGTTAAACGTCGATAGCGGCAATTCAATACAACGGATACAAAAAGGTAAAGTGCATCGAAAGCTGCGCTGCCCACAGCCGGAACAGACTATTCGGCTGACTGGCAGTCGATTGGGAAATATATACAGTTTGTCAAGTAATTGTTTGCAAAGCCTTAAAAATGTAATATTTCGACTTTAAATAAGAAAATAATAGCTTATTATATATATTTGGAAAGGTCATTTAATTTTCGTTCAAATAATGCAAAAATTTCCTTAACCCATTAAGTACCCATTAAAATATTCGAATTTTAAAAAAGGTCTACTTTTTCAACTTTTTTCCTCGATTTTTTCCAAAAAATGTTGGGATGCAAAAAAATTCTGGAAACAATTCTAAGAGTAACTGCAAAAAAAAATTTTCAAAAATATTTTTGCTAGTATTTTTTAGAATTTTTTGAAAACTGAAAAAAAGGCACTTTTTGCATGAAAATGAGGAAAAATGGGTTAAAATGGTCATTTTTAGGATTTTCAAACAATTTTAAAAAATACTAGCAAAAATATTTTTGCATCCCAACATTTTTTGAAAAAAATCGAGGAAAAAAGTTGAAAAAGTAGACCTTTTTTAAAATTCGAATATTTTAATGGGTACTTAATGGGTTAAGGAAATTTTTGCATCATTTGAACGAAAATTAAATGACCTTTCCAAATATATATAATAAGCTATTATTTTCTTATTTAAAGTCGAAATATTACATTTTTAAGGCTTTGCAAACAATTACTTGACAAACTGTATCTAATCACAGCCAAGTTAAAAGCAACTGTTGCTGCTGTGGCTAATGCCAACAAAAGTGCACAAACCTCTTGCATTAGATTGAACAATTCTTAAGCAAGCTCCAAATTTGTTATTGTTCAAGGCAAAACAAATGGTAAATAAAAGTAAAAGCAAGAAATCGTCAACAAGCTGGAAAATTAACAATATAAAAACTGTGAGATAAGAAAGAAATATCACTGCAGACGGCAGTCCGCGCTAGTGACGAAAGCAGCACGAAGGGTGCGAAGGCGACTAGCATATATACACAGGAAGAATGGAAAATTTGCTATGACTGTCCGATCAGGTCGAGTTATATACCGATCGAAAGGTATTAACTTGACTTACAAATGTGCATACTAAGACTTTTGGAAACTCACCTGGTTCGTGAGATAAACAGGTGTAAGTGGGAGGGGAAAAATTTAAATTATTGGAGCTAATGGGGTCGTTGGAGCCTTTTTGAATTTTCTTTGAATTTTGTACAATTTTCCTTAAAAATTCGCGTCGAATGACACCTCGATCATCGAAATCGGACAACTGGTTCGAAAGATAATTAATTTTGAAATTTTTAGGGGCCTTCCGAAAATGAGATGAAAAGTCAGTCTGTCTGTCTGTTTGTTTGTTTGTTTGGATCAAATGGTTGATTTAGCTTATATGTTTGAATGAGGACTTGTTCCTGTTAAAAAATCTAGAAACGTTTGTTCTACTACTTTTTCGAAAAATCGCTAGTTTAGCGGGAAATCGCCAAAATTTTGATTAAAATGATTTATGTGTAAAACTTAATATTATTCGTCACAAAATTGGATATCAGAAATTTTGGGGCATAAAAATGTTTTCGTCACTAGACTTTTACCTCGTAAAGAGGTTTTTTTATGGGATTTATTTAGAGCAGAAAGTAAGCAGTTTTTAAAATTAATTCTTATGTAGATTCAAAAATAATATTTTCAAAAACATTCACTCTATTAATTATGGGCTATGAATTAACTGTGTGCATATTTCGACATTCAAATTTCGCCATTTGCCGCCACAATGTGTATCTCTATTTGTCTCACTCGCACGCACATTTGCCAGGTCATGAGCTCATGCGCTAGTTTCTCTAAGAACAAACGAGACCACAGCTGCCTGCTGAACTAGTTCATTTTCGAAGTTCATTTGCAGTGTTGCACAACGTCTACACAAGGCGGTTAAAATTTAAAAATATTGAGTATGAAATAGAGAGACTGAAAAGTCGAATTTATTGACAAGCAAGTTGAAATATAAACAAATAAATATTTCTGCAGCAAAATTAGACAATTTCTGAAATTCAAAAAATATATATTAGTTATAGTAGCAATAACTGAATCATTATTTATTAAAGTCAGCACTTACTTTTGCTTGTTGGATTCCAACCAATCTTGACTTTGGTCTGCTGGTTGTGCGCTTTAAGCCAATCCACAATGGGCTGATAGTATTCCAGCAAAGCCAGGCTGCTGAGTCCAGCATTCTTGGGCAGAACTTTGCCAACGACTTGCTTCCAGGGCTTAGTTGAGCCCAAGGACATCATAGCTCTAGTATTTAAGGGCATTGATATATAATGGAATTAAATAATAAATATAAAGCTTACTTTAAGCTGTTGCCCACTGCAAAATTGCCAAAGAAATCGCAATTGTGGAGCTGTCCACGATGATTGCTCTTCTGGCAGAGCGAGCGATAGAACTGATAGCCTAAAATTTCCGATATGAACTTTCTGTAAAGGAAACATAGGGAATAAGATACGTCCACATTAAGAGAGTTATATTTAATACTTGGTCTGGTAATTCTGCTCGATGTTCACATAGAACTTGTAGGGAAAGTCAATGGCGCCCTCAGTGCGATCCGTGGGCGGCTCAATGCCCGCATGTTGCTCCAAGAGTTTCCAGTAATGTTTGTTCACCGTGTCCATGTCGACGGTGCCATTCAACAGATCGTGCATCACTTTGGTGTGCACATAGTACAGTGGAATATTGAGTACAGTGTGGATGCCCTGAAAAGGTCGACAATTAATAAAGTCATTGGAATTTCCTCTCTAAATAGAAAATCAACAAAATCGATTTAAGCACAAGCTATTATCGATTAATCGAGCTAAATAATTCGATGTTCATAAAATATCGACACCTCACTGGAGTTTTTTCAACGTAAGAAATTTGAATAAAAATGCGCGGAGCTAAACTAATTAATGTTTCAACATTTTCAATTTTTGTATCGAAAAATCGACAGCTCGATATTCGCGGAATCGATTTTGAAGTACTTCACCTCGATATATTTTTTGACGATACATCGACAACTACATTTTTTTTTTCGACGATTTTAAGAAATAAATTTAAAACTCAATTCATAACTTGGATGTACATATCTCATATGAACTCACCATGCGGAAGAGTCGATTCTGCAGAGAGTTTTCAGTGAACTGCACTCCTTTGGCCAGTCCCCGATTGGTGAGATGTGTGGGCGAGGAGGCGGAGAGGACAACAGCTTCTCCCACAGGATACTCCAGATTGTAGGCCTTGAAGTAATAGGAGGGCAGACGCTTCTTCTGCTCGGCGTAATAAACCCTAGCCATGTGTGCGTGGTATTGCATTAGTTTCCGGAAACTGACTTTCTCACAGTACATCATATAGACATGGGGCGTCAGATCGAAGAGGGCGGGACGACAATCGTCGTCGGGTCTCTCCTCGTTGGGCTCCTTCAGTTGATTCTTGTGGAAGTCGGCGCTGAGAGATTCGAATCCTAGGGAAGTGTAGAAACTCTCTGACTCATTGATCAACGCCTTGGCGCTGAGGTGCTTCACAAAGTCATCGTACTGGGGCAGATCCTTGCGTGGAAAGTAGGACTCAATGATGCTGCCCTCCTCCCAGGCCTGCTCCATGACCTGCTGGAACAGATGATCCGGAATGGGTCCATTTGGATTAACCGCATCCCCGCCGTACTTCTTATGCAGTTCGTCTCGCACAAATGCGTGGAGTTGTTGGTAGGCGGGTTTCAGCTCGGACATGGCCTGCTCCATCTGCTGGAGCATCTCCTGGCTGTCGTAGCGATACCACAGTTGATGCACGGGAATCTCCAGAATCTGGGCTGCCTTCTGATAAGACTGCACAATCGTGTAGAAGTTGACCGAGGCCCAGATCTGATTCTTATCGCGCCAAGTCTCCCAATAGTATTTCAACTCATCGACGTCATTGCTGCGCTGCACAATCTTCTGAATGTCCGGATAATAGGCCAGCGGACTGTCATCCTCGTTGGGCATCTTGGCACCGCCCAGATACGGCTCAATGTCCTTGTCCGTTGACATCTTCTGCAAGGACGCCAGATTCATTTGCACTGATGAGAAATATTCCTCGCCGAGCACAAACAAATCGCCAACTGTGCGCAGTTCCTGAAGTGCCGCCTTAAGTTCCACATTATGCACCCTGGACACATTAAATCCACTTGCCTCTCGGGAGATGCCAACCAACTCATCCGCAATGCGCTTCACATTGGTCAACTTCGAGAAGAGGGCCTCAAAGTCCTCCTCATCGTTGGCCGAATACGTCTCGGAGGCAATCTGGTCGTACAACTTAAAGTATCGCTCGCTGGACAGATCAATGAACGCTTTAACCTGACGATCATAGCTGGAGCTGACGGCAGCAGACGTAAACTACACAAAGGAAAAAAAGCAGAACTTAGATTAAGTTCGAATGCACTCGAATTAATTACATGAAAATTATTTAAGGCTGCTTGAATCAAGTAGCGTGTTCAGATTTTAACATGTTTTTGTACTCAGTTCCTCAACTGTGAGATCTTAAATCAAGTTTAAATTATTACTAAATCAATAACGATTTAAATTAATTTTAAGTTTGAAATAAGATCGAATTACTTTAGTTTATTGATTTCAATCTGTGTGGTAAGTCAAGTTCAAAATGTGACGTCTTAAATACGAAATATTTGATATTTTCGCTCTGCGTAGAGTTCAACAGATCACTAAGGTTGACTACAATTTTTCGTGGGTTTTACTTACGCTTAAGGCCGCTATCAGCAGCCAACACAGAGATTGGCACAGAATGTGCTTCATTTCTCAAAATATTATTTTGAATCTTGTCACTTTTGCAGCTTGTCTCAAACTGAGACACTCAATCGGCACCAGCTACAATATAAGTGCTTTTTCTACAGGGAAGAGAGGAGAGACTTTATAGCAGAGGAAGAGAGAGAGAGACAGAAAGAGAGAGCAGGCTATCAATAGCACACTTGCCCCATTGATAAGCGCAATCAATGAACAAGTGAAACTCGTCTAAGGCCACGACGTACAAAAGTTTGTGCTATTTTACGTTTTGTTTTCTTTAAATGCCATGATGCGTTTATTAAAAGCTCAATAAAGATGCAATAACTGCTAGTAATATCTAAGTATCTATAAAATGTATCTCAACTCGTTGAAGGTTGCGTCATCTCTGGATTTGGATCTGTATCTGTATCTGTAACTCAATCAGTTTCTAGGCCTTTCGAATGGTGGTCTCATTGTTGTGGCGAATGCTCACGTCAACAATGCTCATGTTGGGGGTCAGGAAGTTGACCAGACGATCGGCGCCAGTGCGGGGCAGGCGATCGAAGGGATAACCCATCGATTGGCGATCGGGATAACGACGATCCCTGACGCCACAGTAACTGGCAGCATCACTGCAACGGCCCACAAGTTCCTGGTCAATCTGTAAAACCAAAGAATTAGCTTCTATCGAATTGAGATTGAGGTTCTACTGTACTTACCCTATCGTTCTCGTAGTTGGAGACCATGACAAACAGATCGCAGCGCAGTCCTTCGGGCAGACCCTTGGGAATCAGCATGTGATTGGGCCAACCGCAGCCGCAGAAGTTGAACTCGAGCTCCTCGGCGGTGCCAGCACCTGGACGATTCGCATCCAGATTGCGGAAGGTTCGCTCGAATGGAATGGTCACACTGGACTCCGTAGAGCGACGGCGTATGGTATTGGGTCCGGGATTGAGGGAAACCACAAACTTGTCCAACTCAACCATCATCAATCGCTGTTCCCGCATCAACATGGGCTGACCACGTTCGTCGTTTTTGGGGGCAATGAAGATGCGCACGTAACCGAAGCGTTGGGCGCCTCCGTCGTTATTCACGTTGATGGTGTAGGTGAAGGGCGTGTGGGTCAGATGGGTAAAGCGAGCAAAGACATTGCCACGCGGCGTGAAATCGAAGCCACGGGACAAGTCCATGTCAGACTGCTGCCAGAAGGTGTTCAGCACATTGGGCTGATTGCCATTGGCTGCCACCTGGACGCCAGTGATCGAGATGCCTGCATAGTTGAGCTGGGTATCCGTGTAGGCGGGCAGACGACTCTTGTGCTCCTGGAAGATGCGATCGATGTATGCGTGCCACCTGTAGAAGGCCGGATCACGCATGGCCGTCGAGGAGTCACCAATGACGCCGAAGGACTCCAAGTGCTTGTTGTTCGTGTCGTGGGCATAAGAGATGAACACGTGGCCAAAGTTGTGCAGATCTCCATACTGAAATCAAGAATTAGTCAGATCTTTACTTAGTATTGTAAAAATACATTAAAAGAACTACAAGTCGAATTCATGGAAGCTATATTCAAGTAATTTAACTCGATGAATATTTTGAAAATCAATCGAGTTAATTTAAAAGATTTCCATCAAAGTTCATATGCAGAACAAAGTGCAGTTAATTCCTTTGAAATGTTAATATTAAAAACTTGGTTAAAATGACATTCGGCTTGAAAATATGTTAAGTCTTAGCAGAGCTATAAAAGTTTAAAGTTTTTCAGACCTTCGACCTTGCAAATTTACAACTCGTAGTCTTTAATTTAATTTTTTTTGGGTAAACTTGATTTCGGGTATTCCTTTTGATAATAAACTCGAGTTACGGTTTGAATTAACCTAACTACCCATACGAGTTTGGGGAATTTGCAAAAGGGACTTACCAAAGTGCGATTGGGCGACAGAATCGAGGATTCCATAATGTTGCCTAGCACATCGATGCCTGTGGCTTCGTCCAAAGGCACCTGTTGTCCACGTTCCTGAAATGCACAATCGTTAGCTGAAACTCAGAGCAGTTGCAATTGCTACTCACATCCATGACGTAGCCTTGGTGAATGGCCTCGAAGATGCGATCCCGCCAGCGCTCCATATCGGCGACCTCGACGTTGATCTGATCCTGCTCGCGATTCAGGTCGTTGATGCGAGTGTTGTCGAAACGGGGCGGCCAAGCGCGACTGGAGACCAGGGAGTCCATCTTGGGGAAGTAGCCCTCGGCAATGGGGTCCCTCAGGTTGTTGAAGGGCTGCACACGGGCCAAGTTGTTGCTGAAGCGCTCCATGTTGTACCTGGCCATAATCTGTTCGTGCATGTAGTAGAAGAGTTCGCCACGACGATCCTTGTTCACAATGCTGCGATCGGAGGCCTCGAAGGGATAGACCAAATGCCAATGCCAATGATGGAGATTGATGCCCATATCCTCACGGAAGTACCACAGACGGTGCTCTGGCTCCAGATCGGAGGCCGTATAGTCCCGGGGAATGACAATGGGCATCCGTGAGCCTGGCTGCACCACAAAGGACTCTTCGCGGAGTTCACGGAACACCTGCGAATCAACAAAGCGATCGGGGAAGGTCTGCGCAAACGAGGGCAGATCCAATCCCTGGGTATCAGGACGATGCAACAAAGCCACGGACAGCGCGTAGTTGAACATGACAGGATTGACACGATCCCGAGCATAGACTGCCACGCTCTGCAGATCGTCCACACTGCGCATGTTCATGAAAATGTCAATCAGACGTCCTGCGATCCTGCGGTGCTTCGGAATGAAGAGCGAGAACTGCTCGTCCCGGGCCAGGGACATGGGAATGCGCAGATCGGGAATCGAGATCTCACGAACGGGGACTCGTTGCTCGACCTTCTCGCCCACACGGCTCTGCACCTCATTGCTGATGGGTCGATAGCGATCGGTCAGGTAATTGTCGGGCACATCGAACACGGTCACCGTCTTGCCCTTGTCCATGAACACGGGCTCCGTGGGATGATCGAAGAGCAGCAGGAGATTCTTCTTGTCGGCCATATTGTCGAGGAGAACTTTGGATACTGCGAGTCGAGGCAAATACGAATATATTACACTTCTGCGGCAGTCGCTGGAGAACTGTGTCCATTCTCGGTTCTGACTACGCCTTTTATAGCCCCCTATAACTTTAAGGTATCAGCACTATCAGGGCTTAACCGCAAGTCGAAGTCAAGTCTGGGAACTAAATACGCGATAGACCCTCGAATTAGGATAAGAAAATATTTTGCGGTGCGCCCAAGAAAAATATTCAAGTGATAACTGATAAGGGAAAACCGCAGTTGTTGGTTTATTGCATATTTCTAAAATACATTCTTTATTTTGTTGTTTGTTAGAATTATGTTTATACATATGTATATGCTAATTTGAATGAAATTTGATTAATCTTGTATGTATATAAACTATATATTCTATATATATATAAATATGTATGTTTATATGCAACAAATTCTACGCTCAGAGCATCGAAATTCTACAATAATTTCTCTGTAATATTTTTTTGTTTAAGATCCAAGAACTTTAACTGATCTGCAACATTCTCTTTTCATAGTTGAGACATTTAGATTGATCAAAATATCGTAATATATGAATATATATTTTATAGTATTTTTGGTTGGGATACTTTTACAGACCAGCTCTATAAAGTGTATATACAAATTTATCTTGTTGTTGTTGTGTTGTTGGTGCTAAAGCGTTGTTTGAGTTAGAGTTGTTGTTGTTGTTGGTTGTTGCAACATGTTGTTGTAAAAAGTATCATAGAAAAGCCCTTGGTTATGTCCATTTGTCCAGTGTTCCATTTTTTAATTTGGCATGATATGTTGTGTTTAGTTGTTGTCATAAGCTCTTAGGATAGAATTGGTTTTCTAATCGGGTTTTCAAGATAAAAACAGAAAACAGAACAAACATTTGGTTCCCAGTAACCAGTAAGAAGAAGAGTGAGCATTGTGTTCATATACTTAAGTTCGAGTATGTTCAATATCATGTGGTAGAAATCTTTTTAATCATATCAAAAATTACATAGAAATACAAATACAAATATATATTTACATAATCGTTGTGCATTATATCGAAAACATAATACAACAAAATATACATAACTTGAAATAATATCTATATTCGGTGTTCCGAATATTGAATACCTTTGCAGATTAATCGATTCATTTTTTGTCAGCATATGTGATATTTTATTAAGGATAGATTGTAATTAAGAATTGTAAAGTTTAATTATAAAATCGGAATAGCAGAATGAATCATTTTTCTACCTTGATTTCATCGAAGTATATAGGATACAGTTGAATACTGAAATCTATCAACCAAATTAAAACAAAGTTTAAAAGAAAAATTTTAAGACGTCCAACATATCAGACCTCCTCTGCAAAGGTAAATATTTCAATATAAATACAAATATATATATATATAAGTATGCAAAATATAATCAGTGCCATTTTGTTAAACAACTTAAAACTGTTGTTGTTCCCTAAAACAAGTATTTAGTATATAATATGTGTATATATCTTGTATATGTATAATCTGTTTAGTTCGATGAAAGTGGAAAGTGAAAGTGTTTCCATGTTTCTGGTTTCGTGTGTGTTTAAAGCTTAGTCACATTTTGGAGCTGAAGCAATTTCTCTACAGTTTGTATACATATATATAAAACGTTTAAGTATGATTCGATACGATAACTGTACTTTATGCCATATATAGATAGTTACAAATTGTTTTTTGGTAGTATAATACTTTTGATTATTTTCTTTCAAGTTCAAATACTAGTACACTTTATTTCTTTGTTTTTCGTCTGTATTCTGTGTATATTGGTGCCCAAATATATTTTCAGACTACACTAATGCTACATTCTTTATATATATATTCTCATGTTTTTGATTTCTTGTAATTACAATAACAACTATTCAAAAATTTTGCATGCATTAGAGACCGACTCTCCTAAAAGATCAAGGAACTTGCACTACAATTCAATTCATTTTATTTCATTTTATCAACAATTCCCAGCTGGCGGAATTCTCTTAAAATAATATGGAAATAGATTTGATAATTTTTGATTTTCCGTGGTGACTATAAGTACATATGATATAACAATTTGTTGCTGTTTTCTTTCTTATCGCTTTGTACTGAGATTCAGGTTTCAAATAGCTCGCATTAAGTCTACTACACAGTTTTAGATACAACATTTCTAGCTCGCAGATACTTTGCACATCAAGAGACTCAGGTACAGGTATTCATGTTGTCCTCTCTGCCAAAATCAAACACATTGTTATGAAAAGTGCAAAAACCAAAGGAACAAAGATACAATAAACTTGATGAAAAGATTCCCACAATCCGCAATTCGCAATCCCACATGCCTCAGACATTAATGCAAATGTATTGCCAATGCTTATGACTAAACTAATGACTTTTGGCTTGACTGCTGCTCCTATTACTGCTCCAGTTCCTGCTCATACTCAGCTCAATTCCGCATGGTGGCATTCTGGGATTCGTGCTTGCAATATCCCATCACAATATCGGAACGGCAATCGTCTCCCATTAGCCCAGGCAGGAGCACCGCAGCTCCCAGGATGGTGACCACAGCTCCAAATACAACTAAACCCAAGGCGGGCAGCTTCTCCCGGCTGAATAGGGCATGTGGTTCCATTTGTATATAGGCCAGGCCGGGCAGTATATAAGCCAAAGGTATGGCTGCCAGTAGACCCTAAAGTGGTTTAGAAATTTGCATGAAATTACAAAAACTCTTCCTCTCTCTCTCTTTCTGTCAGTATGTGTGTGTGTGTGCAAACAGCAATCGAAATAAACTCACATTCAATTCCAACACTGAGCCCAAGCAGTCGGTCATGGGCGATATAATGAAGGCGCTGAACACAATTGCCAAGGTAATAGCTTTCGAATACTCATCGATTTCGGCGCCCTTCTCCAAGCTGGGATCCTTGTCCTGGGTGAATTCGCTGATGGGTTCCTTCAGCACGAATCGATGCACCAAAGCGCGCACAATCTGTGAACGAAAAATAGAAAATATATCAAGCTGTGGCATGCCACACAAAGTTGCTCAAACAACAACTGACAAAATAAAGTGGCAACATTACAGCAAAGTATCTCAAGGATGCAATCGTTGCAAGCACCAGAAGTTACTTTGTAAAGCGAAGCAAGAAAATTACTGATTTTTATACGAGAGTTTGTAAAGTGCAGGGTATTATTATGAAATGACCAGCATAAATACCTCACGTGAAACGAAGCACTCGATGGGAAAGGTCAACAATATGGATATAGAGAAGAGCACTCGCGAAAAGTTCATCAAATCATCATCCCAGCAATAGTTCTCCAACAAATCCCCTGCAATAAACACACAATTTTTTATTATTATTACATTCAAATAGTAGTTATAACTTGTCAGTTAGTTTACCTTGAGACAGAGCCCGAAACGTTGAGTAACCCGCAATGCCAAACAACGCCGCCACAGTCCAGGCAAATCCAATTGAGATGTGGGTGACCTTCTCCCAGCGTTCCATGGTCGCCTCGCGCATCGATTGATAAACGAGAAAAGTATTGTGATGACACATGAAAGCTGTTTGATTCCCGAGACGACAACAGAGAATGAGAGAGAGTCGGATTGAAAGTGGAAATGCAATTTAATAGCTTGTGGCTTAATCCTGAGCTTAGCCGCAATCATGTTGTAGTTTATCCCTTTAGATATGTGTATGTATGTGTATGAAATCTCCCTTTTTAGCTACTTACCAAACACCATGATGCCTGTGGCGGGTATTAGATCCGAGTTGGCAAAGCGCCACGACTCGGCAGTATCCGTGCTAAAGAACAAGCAGCAACAAGCAAAAAAGGAAAGCGGGTAAAAATTACACAAAGTTAACACCAAATTAACATTTTGCTGTCTTGAATAATGCTAAAAAAGTATATATATTGCTTGGCTTACAAAGAGAAACCAAAGCTAAGGTGTTGCTGCTTACAACAGCATAATGTGCAGCAGATAAAATGGACCCCAGCAGCGCAAATTGGGAATTTATTTAAATTTTATGCCCAGCAAAATGGGGCAGCCATAACCACAACTACGATCTATCTGGAGGAGACACAGCTTTAACTCGAGCATCCTTTGACCATGAAATACGCAATGCTTAAGAGACTGAGGATGAAGTGCTCGAGTCTGTTTTCCAGTCATGCAAGTGGCAAGTGCAGCTGCCCAGCTTTTGCTTGTCGTCGCCAGGCGGCAACAGTGGCCAACGACTCACCCTCGCTTGTGGCATATTTAAAGTTGCAAGTCTCTTGCTAAAATAACAAAATAAAAAATAAACTAATGAAAAGCCATAAGAGCCAAACAAGTGGCACACTTGTACATTTTATGAGTTACCCTCTGTTCAATGCCACACAGATTTTGGAGGCACTAAAGCGCCACTTAGCACTAAAGCGACCAGGACTCGACTTCAACTGCAGCACACAACGCCAATTGTAGGTGTGTGTATTAGGTATGTGTGTGTGTCTAAGCGTAACACGGAGCTGCTCATAAATTTACTGCCCCGTCGCACACAAATTGTAATTAAAATGCAAATAAATCTGTTCGCTTTATTAGACCGCGTCGACACTTAGGGAAAATTCATTTTTTTTTTGTTTTGGTAATTTTTATAAATTAGCCAACGTTGCTGCACAGGCAAGAACAGCTCACTTCATAGATCATTAACATTATTTTAATTTATTTTCTATAGCATACTCTGTGGATCCAACTCAGAAAGACACTTGTGTAAACGTAATCTGTTGAATTTAGTAAGAATTTAATTTTAGTTGATTTCTTAGTTTATACAATTCTTCGAAAGCTCTTCGGAAATTAAACATAATATTGTCTTAAATTGTTATATAACATTATACTTAATACAGTAATACGCATTAAATTCACTACAGAAATCACAATCGATTTTATGGTCTGAGTAGATTTTTCTGGGTTTTCTCCAATCCTAGCAACAAATGTTGGGCCAATCGTTTTCTCTCTAACTTTAGATTCCCCAAAGCTTTTAATTTTAATTTTATTTTTTAATTAATAATAAATAAATAATTTAATAAGTGTTGATTAAGTCTCTAACTTAAATGTCGTACTCACTGACAAAATATAATTCTTATATATACACAGTCGAACTTTCCTAACTCGAACTTTCCTAACTCGAATTTTCTCTAACTTAAACAAAATCGAGTGGAAATAGTGTTTACTGAGCAAATATTTTGCTGCTTCCGTAACTCTACTTCCCTAACTCGAATTCCTCCTTAACTCGAAGAAAAATATTGGCCCGTACTTCTGTAAGTTGAATTTTTCGGGAAAATCCCCAATAAAGTTTGAATTTTTTTTCGTTTCTATTTTATGCTTTTGTTACCTGCTCGTTTGGATATGTAATATTGATGTTCATTAAAATATGGTGATGCAATATGATAGAATATTTCGTCAACAATTATTTAGGCTTGTGAAAGATGTTCGTAATGTACTTCTTTGTCAGCGCATCAGTGCAAGATTATTTACCATGGCACCAGCACGTGTATTAAAATGTTTACCGCTTTAAGAAATATTCAAACTTATTTGTTCGAAACTGGAAAGCAGTTTTCATTACATTAAAAAATTAAAAAATAATTATGATGTCATTTGAATCGGGAACCTCTTCTGGATACAGCAAAAGAACGAAAAAACCAAATTTTGAGAATATCAACCGGTCTTGAACAAACTAGAATTTTTATTGTTTAAAATAGCAAGAAAATTTTGCAATTTAAAATGTATTTATAAATGAATGAAATTGTAGTTTCTTTTAAAAAATACTAACTTGAAGTCTCCATAACTCGAACTTTTTTCTTGGATAATGGTTAGGGAAGTTCGACTGTATCATATTTGGTCTCTTAATTCATTCTGTATTCAAATTTAATTAAATTCGTGAAAATAATTATTTGTTTTTGGCTTGTATGCGTTTATAATGCAAAGGGTCGTAAAAGTTGAAAAATAAGAGTTATTTTCAACTTTTTTATAAAAATCAAGGAGCAACTCTTATTTCATAACTTTTTTCATAAAACTTATAAGAGTTACTATACCTGGTTAAATCGATTGATAGTCAAAAAAATTATAGAGTTAAAGTACTTGAAGTACTTTATATTTACATCACCATTTTCGACATCAACGTTTTTCTTAACCCTGCAACAAATACAAACGTGTGCATTTATAATATAATAAACTAAATTGGCACTTCATATCAGTTTAAAAATAGTAAATTTACTCGCAAGGCCGTTTAAAGTTGCGCTTAAGCTTAAACGAAAACTAAAGCTAGCGATAGAGATAAACTTAGATGCGTGGAATACTCACACTTTGTAATCGCCCGACATGAGCTTCAGAATGACGGCGAACAATATGAAGACCACGCACGCCAGACTGACGAAACTGGCGCGGGCCAAGCGAGAGACGTTCTTATAGAGGCATAGGGGCACAACCACGCCCACCGTCACAAAGAAGACGACGCCCAGTCGAACAGCGCCCATGGAATCGCCCCAGGAGGGAAAGAAGCGAACCAAAACTTTCGATAGAGTATCGCCCACGACAACATTGTACGATATCATGGCTATAAAATGCAAAAGCAGAAAATGAGGCAAGTTTTTCATTGTGGCTGGGATGATGGGATTTGACGATAAAGCGGTTCAAAGTTTCCACTTACCCAGAAAAGGATACATGAATTGCAGCAGTGAGAGCAAATAGTAACCGTATTTGCCGTAAGCAGCCTCCATGATGCCCGGATAGCTGAATCTGCCGCAGATGTGACCGCATCTGACCTGCAATTGAAATGAGCCTTATCGAGTGTGCTTCCCCTTTCCCTTTCCCTACTCTCTATGTGTGTGCGTAAACCGCACATTAATTATGCTAATGCAACAATTTTTGTGCTGTGCAAATGCAACGCGTTCACCACTGAATCAATCAATCAATCAAAAAATTGTGATAGTCTGCTAGTGAAAGCTGTAATTTAATTTTAGACAAAAGCGTCAAAAATATAGTACAGTTTAATTAGAGGTCTGTTCCGGTATGATGATTTAAAAACAAATTCAGAATCAAATTAATAGTTTAAACATTTTCTGATGATGCAACAGCACTCAAAAAAATCCAAGTATTTTATAAATATTTTGTTTTCCCTTTGACTTTAGCTTTAGTATGTCAAAAACATCGATTCATCACTTCGCTCTCTGTTGCATACATTTCAACGAATTCAATATACCCATTTACTTATTTTCTAGGTAACGGCTATAATAAGTTATTACTTTGCAGCAAAAGTCAATAAAAATAAATTCGAAATATTTTTTTTTGGTAAAATATAGCGAAAGTTAACAAAATTTCAGCATTTAAAAATATTATTACTATAAAAAAAAATAATATAATAATAAGGAGTAAAATAAATATCTCAACCTAAATTTAAAGCGCTTTAAGTATTTTATTTGGGAAACTTTAATGAACAGTCAAAAAAATGTCCTCTTAAAGAGACAACATAGTCTTAACACCGTCCGCCAACCAATTTTAAAAAATAAAGTCGTTTCCTTATTAATTTCGCTCTTCTTAATTTCCAATTTAACGTTCTGTTGATTGCATTTATATATTAACGATAAAAAGCCATCACAGTTTAAAAAATCTATCATACTATTGGGATAATGGATTTTCATCTGACACAATCATGAATCTCTTTCACCAGAGCAATCAAAAACATTGCATCGATATTGTATAATCGATGCACGCTGTAGAGTCCGGCCATTAATATCACTTTAAAGCGTTTCGAGACACGCATTCAATTTCCGGCAGATTTTCAATTTGTCGCCAGCTTTAACTGTCAGCCAAGTGGCTAGGCGAGCGACCTTTGATGCGAGTTCCGACCCGACGATACACACATCTACCCACATTCGTCTACTCACCATCAGGATGAGGGAGTAGTCGGTGATGTAGGCGACCAGGATGAGCAGAACCAACCCGAGGCCGAAGCCGGCGCGGTGCAGAGCGTAGGGTATGCCAATGACGCCGCTGCCAACGATGGAGTTGATATAGTTGAAAGATGCTTGTGGTAATGAGGACAACGTGTCGCCGGACATGACATCTCCTCCTCCTCCTCGTTGTTGTTGTGGCTGTTGTTGTTGCCGCTGTTGCTGCTGCGATGATTGCTGTGGGCGTTGTTGTTGTTGTTGCTGCTGCAGCTGCTGCTGTTGCTGTTGGCCCTGTTGCTGATGTGTCTGATGGTCATTCTAAAGGCAGCGTTAAGCAAAAACAAAAGACTAGAGTAAATACTGTGTGCATGAGAGTTGGCAAGTGTACGTGTGTGTGTGAGTGCATGTGTGTGTTTGTGTGAGTGTCTGTTCGTTTCGGTTAAGTCTATTATTGCACGTTGATTGGGATAAGAGCGCAAAATTGCCTCGAGTGCCTCTTTACATCAAAAGCAAACTGTCCTCCTGACACACACACACACAGACAGACACGCAGACAGACAGACAGACAGACACCTAGATAGATATACAACGTTGCGTATACGCAATGTGCAGGTAGTTGCTACGTAAACGCAACCTTATCGTAAATTGTGGCTGCCAGCGCCAGTTACATCGACTGGCAAGTGTTTGTCTACTTTTTTTTGTCATTTTTATGACAGAGTGTAACCCCTTCTACCCCTACCCATCTCCCCCTTCGTTTCCACTCTCCAAACACGAAACGTGGCTGTAAAAGACAAGTTTATATGAAGGGCTCTCACATAAAACCTCAAATAAAATGCTACATCACGGCACTAGGCCAATGTTGTGACAGTCCCGAAAACTGAGTGCGTGTGCAATAAGCCAAGTTAGCAGCAGTGGCAAGTTAGCTGTTAGTTGTTAGCTGTTGGAGCATTTACTGCATTGCGAGTGAAAACTTTTTAGCAGCTGTTTGCAATTAAACAAGTTTTTTTCGCTTTTAGTCGCAAACAACGAGCTGTAACTTGGGCGACGGCAAAACAGTGAAAACGACCAAAAGCAAAGAACAGTAAAGAGCTAACAGGATAAAGCAGCAACAAAGTTCTGCGTACAATTCGCAGTTGGTAGTTGACTGTTTCAACTCTCAAGTTGGCGAGCAAAACCGTAAAGCAAATATTTGCCCAACGAGATGCTTTAAAAGCCTTCCAGATGCTGTGCAGATGCTGGGAAGAGTGTTCGCACCTGGCGTTGAGTAATGAACATTTCCAAAAGCAAATTACGTGCGAGTTGTGAGTTTTTCAATTCAATTAAGTGGCGACCCGGCCTGCGACCTGCGACAGGTGGCAAAGTTTGCTGCATACTTTCAGGCGGCACGTGGAACGTGGCAAAGTGCCATTAAAAATGCTATTCAGTATCAAAGAAAACGCCTAATTATGGGCCAATTGAAAGTAAGTTTGAGGCATGAAACTATTAAGTGCGATTGCCCAGTTGCTGTCGCTGTGTCTCAATAATGAAACAAAGGCGGCATCAAGTGTCTCTCAATGCCAAGGATGCCACGACCCTCAAGGTTACACGGCACACAGGCAAATGAAATTACAAATTGTCCTTCCTTCCTGCCAGCTGCACAGCAAAACAAATTGTGGCAAAGAAGACAGAGAAAGAGAGAGAGAGAGAGAGGGAGAAAGGAAGAGCAAGCGGTTGGTCGTTAATCTGTCACAACAACATTCGAAGGCTGCGACTCGCACAGTATCTTCTATCTGTCAAATCTAAAAGAGCAGCCTTGTACCTTTTTAACAACAACCGGCCGCAGACATGAGCTCAACCTGAATGCCACATTTAACTGCCCAATTTATAAGTACAAGTAGCACGTTGTTGTCTCTTTCGGGCCTTGCAATTAGCTTTGACTTAAAGCAACGTCACACTTAACTTGGCCATTAAACGACAGTTTTAAAGCGTTTTCACTTATCGTTTCAGTTGTGCCAGGTAAACTTTTCTTGCCCCTTGAGGCATGCTTTTGCAAATAATATTTATTCAGCATAATATTTTGGTTTGTTAACTGTTCCCAGGCAGCCTTAAATTCTGTCAGGCATCAAAAAGGGACAAATGGGTCTCGATAAGGCGATGAGAACGGCAACAATAAATTCCACATAATTATTATGACTGCTTCATTGCGTATTCATATTTAAGATAAAGTCGCCAGGCTCTCACTCAACAATCACAGACATTTAAAACTGTAGACATATGTTAGGCACAGAGAGCATCAAATGGATTCAGTGAAAAGAAGTTGAAGCTTTAAGTCCATAAATATTGTCATGGAAAATGCCATAAATAATTTGGCAGACGAATTCCCTGCCAAGCAATTAAAGCGCGCAATCCAATTAATTTGCCAAAAGAGACCAAGAGAGAAAAAGGAAACATGCAAAATAAACGGCAAAACAGAAGCAAAAAAGTAAAAAATAAGGAGAGACAGAGACAGCACAGGTCGGAACTCAATTGAGCCGAAGTGTGTGAGGCGCAAAAAGGCAAAAGCAACAAATAAGAGTCATGCTGAAGTGTCGAGAGTGTGATCGACTGTCAGATGTCCTGCATATCGAACGAAGTTTAGAATACATTTTTTATAAATATTTTTAAATTGAAATAACAAAATTGTATACAATTCTTAATAATTTTTGTTTTTAATTAAATAAAAAATTATATAAATCATTTATCTTATTATATCTAAATATTTTTTTAAAGACAATAATACAATTCTTAATAAGCATTTTATTTTTTAAAAGCTTTTAAATTATTTTAAGTATTTTTTTATTGCAAATAAAGCAGTAATTTAGGTAATTTATATTGTATTTTTTCATTAAATTTAAACATTTTCAATCCTGGGTCAACTTTTTGCTAAGTAAACAGTACTGATTTTTGTGCTTTACTTTGTGAGCTTGCCACGCCCACAAAGACCACTCACAGAAACAGACACACACACATTGTCAATAGGATATTAAGATCAGAGATAAAATGGCTCGAGCATTGGCAACTCACACCTTGACACTGAAACGACTCGTAACTCGCCTATAGGATATAGGTACACGTTCCTAATAAAAGACAAACATTGTCCAAGGCAAACACAAATACAAATACGCACACACACACACACAAACAGGTAGGCAATGGCAATCTGAAGCAATCCAATGCTCAGATAGGAAGCAAACAAACCTTTTCATGCATTGCACGATTTTAATTAATAATATTCATGTTCACATTCCGACAGAGAGAGCCTTCTCCTACTTTGTTCGCTGAACCATACAGTACTGTAAACACACTCTCTCACACACACACACAGTCGCACATACAGTAAACATTCCCCTAGAGCAACACCTATAAAAACTTTTGTTTGTCTAATGAAATTAGGCGCCATGAGTGGAAACAAAAAATAAAAAAAATAGAAGCAACTGAACATTTTAATTTGTTGAAAACGTTTAGGCGCAAAATGTCAACACAACGCAAAGCGTTGGGTCAAAGGGCAAGAGGGCAAGAGGAAAGAGGGGAAACAGTGGTAGACAGAGGACAGTTGCAGGGTATGCAATTAACATGCGCTAACCGAAATGTCAGACCGTAATTATGCGCATGGCAAATGTCAACGTCAGAAACAGAAACTGCGCTTTTCGTTCCGTTATTGACACAAGCGTGTCGACCTGTTGTTATTGTTATTGTTGCTTCTGCTTTTCTTGTTGTTGCTGCACATGCAGATAAACAAACAAATAAAGCCAACCCTCAGCCAACCACAGAAGCCAACGGCAATACAAACATCAACATGACCAAAATAAAAAAAGAATAAGCGTAAAATAAAAATAAAACTTTCTCGGACCTTCTTAGCTTTGGCTTCAACTTTTGCCTGCCTGTCAAAATTGTAGAATATAATTAGATTTTGGCTTCTGCCTTTGCAATTAATAAGTTATTTTTGCCTTTCACCAAAAAGTTCTCGTTGGGTAACAAATAAAGTGCATAAATTACTAGAGCAAACTACAAAGCCGAGTTGAGAATTTTGTTGCCTTTTGGCCAATATGGAACACCGAATTCTTAACAAAGCAGTCTGAGCATTGGCAATTTGCGTTCACGCTGGCCTCATTTTCTTTGCCCAACTTGCCATTAGCTGGGCAAACAATCAGCTACTTGGGCTCCAGCTCAGACTTGGCAATGAATGTCACTTTTTTATATACCCTGCTTTATATACTTAAAGTTGGCAAGATCAATAAATAGAATGCAAAATGCTGTGTAAAGAAGTGAAGAATACTTCTGTAAAGCTCACAGGGTATCTGCTAGTCGATCAGTGCCAAGTTTATAGTAGAGACTTGGTTCTTTTTCCACTGTTCTTGTCCTTAATATAGACCTTGTTTTGTTCGGGATTTTGGACAGCCTTGTTGGCCCTAATGGCAATGCCAACACTTTCAGTGTTAGCCTATAAAAACAATGTCTACACACTCGCACACACACAACACAGATATACTCGATTCTTACTATGCATGGTCATGCATCAATATATCAAATTACCCAAGTTTTTCTCATTGTCATGAAAATGCTGCAAACTTTTGTTACATTTTTGGAAAATGATACACTTAATGCGCAAGTTTTTCTATTATTATTAGACATTTCAAATTCAATTAAAGTATTTGCTAAAAGACTTGAATACTAATTTAAAAGGTTCATTATACTTTTATTTCAAGAGCAAACATTTTATTCAATTGATTACGTTTTTTAAAAGAGAAAGAAATTTATTACACTTCAAATGTCTGCAACTTTAAGAAATTCGATGATGATTAAATTATTAAACCTATTGTAAGTTATTTTTCTTAGTTTTTCCCTGATAACATTCAGAAATTAATAACAATTCTATCCGGGAATTTTTTGCGATGTCTAGAAATTTACTCGCTTTTAATTAAATTAAAAAAAAGAGCTGACGCCTTCTTCATGCTAAACTTTCACATTTTTTTATCCATTTGTTTATATTAGACAAGAAAGAAGGGCAAATGAAAAAATAAATTTTGCATCATTATTCATTTTTTTTTAATAAAGTGAAATGAATTTTGGTAATAAGTAAAAATATTTGTAAGAGAAAAGAAGTCTAGAAGGCGTCAAGCTGAAAATATTTATAAACAAGGAAATTCTTTGATGTTGGAGAAAACCAAAAGCAATTTTCACACTGCGCTGAGAAGGTTGCGGCCAATGCCAGAAAATTTTCAACCTCCCAGTTATCTATATGTGAGTGTCTCTCTGCATGTGTGTGTGTGTGTGTGTTATAGCAGTACTTGGAATTTAATGAATGTGAATGTGAATACGTGAATATGCGAATATGCGAATGCAGACATGTTGATTTGCATGCTGATGGGCAAAAAACTCTTTTGCCAAAATGTGGGTCAAACATACATACTATTACCTTCATTAAATTGTTGAAGTCGTTGAATGCATAAGCCTCGGCAGCGGACACATCGCTTCCCTGAGTGGCAGCATCGATTATCACAAAAAAATTGAGAAAAATTAAAATCGGGGAGACTTTTTAGCTGTATTTAATTGGTTTCTCCCCATCGAGTGCAGTCTAATTGATCTTTCTGACGTCGACTATCTCGCGATTTATTTGCAGGGTTATAAAAATAACGTGCTCTATAAAAATATGCACTGCATACCAAGTAACAGCCACAGATGGAAACCAAAGCAAACCAACAAAAAACAAAACCAGAAAAAAGAAACCAATTTATTTCGCATGCCAAATACGTATGTATGTATATAAGTACACATTGAACACGTGTTTTTTTGTTTATACCCTGTATAAAGGTACAAGAAAGGCGTTTCAGTTAAAAGTCGATTTGAAGTGTTAAAGTGGTTAGAAGTCAATATATTGACTTAACATTAATATATTATAGTAATGACAATGTTGAAATTTGTGTTTATTTTAGTTGATTGCCAATAATTGTAACTGGAGCAATAAACAAAAAATCGTACCCTTCTTTTCAAAGAGTAACTCTCAAGTTCATTACAATCTAACCTCAAGCTCTTACTTATTTTTATGTAAAAACGAGACTCAGCCCAATGGACTTACTGCCACTATTCTCGTATTCCCTACCCATTCACAACCCTGTTTGGATTGGGTTGTGGATTGGGCTGGATTCGTGCTGTTGTTATTGTTGTTATTCGCGTCGCCGTCAGCTACTGCGATATACACAAATACAGAAAACGCGGTGGCACAGAGCAGACAGAGGCAACGTTGTTGCCCCAGAGCGCGTTTGTTTTTATTGTTTTTGCCAGAAGACACACAATCGCACACGTTGAATCCATCACAGAGGCATAAAATCGGCATGGACGTGAAATCGAAACCATTTAAAGCAACAAAACCCATCCCCAGAGAAGGAAGTGAGTTAGGAGGGAATTGACACACCTTATCAGGGGCACTCTGCTGTTTTTTATGTGCGCTTCAGATTTTTATAGCTTATTCGTCCAGATAATGGGCAGAATCTTTTGACAGCAGCTGTTGAATGCACTCAGCGTGCCATATAAATATAAGTATACACTTTTTTATACTCGTATATAAATATATTTATTCTGATTTAGATGTCTAACTTTTAAAAAGCATACATATACATACGTAAACTAGTCAAATAAATATTTTGACAATAAAAAAATATCAGAAATGTTTTTTTTTTAATTTTTAAAAATAGTACATCCCAGTGGATATCCATATTATTTTTTCACTTATTTTTAGAACCCCAAGTAAATATTATAGAATAAGAAAATTAAATAAAAACTCAATTCAAATAAAATTACTTAACAGGATGTATATCTCATATAAGAGATTTACTTTGTGTGTGAAAAAATAGCATGTTTATTTTAATTTGTAAAAATAGTTCAACCTATTGTGATTAAATTTTCAACTAATGCTAAGAGTCATTTGCAAATATTATAGGATAAGAATGAAATGACTTTGTGTGTGCAACAGCTATGCACTTATTACATAACATCAACTCGGACTTAACATTGTGTGCGTTCACAATATGATTTCGAGTTCTCTTCAGTAACTCGCACAGCCCCTTGACACACATGCACTTCAGTCACTGTCAGTGACAGAACGTTGACGTTGACGAGGACGAGTCCGAGCTCGAGAACTAGAAGAAGAGCCATGATGTCGACACTGGCGCCGCATTGGCCCTCAAATTGTTTAAATCGTTTACTTGCTTGGATTTGAATATAAAACAATTACGTGAGGAGTACTCCATAAGCTGCTGTTGGCAATTGAATTAGGTCATTTTTTTAACAGCGTCACTCGCATTGCGCATACGACACGTTGTGCAGCATTGCGTATACTAAATAACTGGAAATAAAGCTTTAAGTAGAGTGGCGTCTTACACTCCATTTGGCTGCAAATACAAAGAGTAGGTGAAACAGGTTTGTCAATATTAGCACCTTCCGCAGGTTGCACTTGCACAACTTGCCGCAGACGACATTGATTTCTGTTATCGCAACACAAAGGGGGTTTGTGAAGGAACTGCCGTTCGACAATGCGTTGCAAGTGCCGCTGGCATTTTTATTTGATATTTAAACAATGACTGAGGCGGCGGCAAGATGCGATGCCTCGCAAGGCCTGGCTTAAGGTCACACCCTAAGCCACATGCCATGCATATTAAGCGGCGATTAAGCAGAACGCAACGAACAACGAACAACGAGCAACGATGAGCAAGGACCAAGTGTGCCACATGCTGCTGCATAGTCATCATAACAATGCTTCGAGACTCATCAGTATGTTCAGCAGGCGTCATAAATCCTGAAAATGAATGTGTGTATATATTGAAGAAGTAAGTGTGTGTGTGAGAGAATGTGAGAGTGTGTGTGTGGGGAGATAGATAGATATGCTCGACTGTTGTGTAATTAAAGTTTAAGATGCGCGACTTATCGATTTTATTATCACGCTGCAACCGAAGCAGAATCCCAAGCATCCCAAGGGATGCCACGCCTAATTAAATTTTGTAGGATATGCTGGCAAATGCAGAGTCCTTTTTTGTTCCCCCACAAGCAGACGAAAGCGGACAAATTGTCAGTAGCGGGCAAAGGTCACAGTACACACGATAAATTACTCAAATTTCATATGGCACAGGTTTTCCAAGTTTTGTGGAGCCGCACATTAAATACGCCCACACAGACAAACACACGTTACATTTATTAATCATAACAAGCTCAACAATCCCAAATGTGTGTGTTTGTGTTTGCATGTGATTTATTAATTTACCTTTGGCAACCTATCTTCAGACAGTGGTAACGTATTGAGTTATCACTCAATCAAAATCATATTAGTCCTGTTGATGTTGTTGTTGTCGTTGTTGTTGTTGCATCTGTTTTGCGGGTCTAATGTGTCATTGTCTTAATGCCCAGAGCGTGTGTAATTTGGCATTGGGTGTTGCTTCTGCTCCGTCATCGCCATTAGAGCACGAAACAAATTGATTTCATTCATGATTTAACAGTCTGCTCGATTGAGCCCACACGCAAGCCAATTTCGTGGCAGATTGTTTATTTGCCAGTTTATGTGCAACACAAAAATCTAATGAATTTCAGCTGTCAGCTAACAGCAACATCATTTCGACCGGGGATTCCCCTGACAATCCTTTCTTCACACTTTCACTTGCTTGCCTTGCTCCTGCCGACTCATGTCCTGGCTCTAGTTCTAGTTCTGTTCTGAGACACTGCTCAGTTACGTATTTATCGTAGCAAGCTTAAGGGATTATCAGCACGTCAATGGGTTTTGCACACACCGTCGCACACTTATGCATATCCTATAAGACATACACATACCATAACACGCATATATGCATATATATAATACGCATATGTATATGAACATGTAAGAATAAACCGAGAGGCTTTCACCAGAATTTGTTTTCACAGCAATTCATATGCAAATTTTGAAATGTCCGCGTGACGCATTTCCAATCGAGATGAGCAGTTAAACCTGACAATGCATTACACAAAATGGCAATAACTGAAATACCATTTACTGCAAGCTCTTAAAATATATATATTCTTCAGATGATTAATTTATTTTCCAATATCTTTAAAAGTTCGAAGCTGAACCAAATTAATAGTTTTAAATGAATCTTTTTTTTATAAGGAATGCTTGATATTATTATTAAAAAGATCTTCAAAATCTTTTAAAATAATATCCATCACAAAGAATCCAAATGGCGTAAAAATTTAAATACCCATATCTTCGCATATTTTACAAATATCAAAGATTTACCGATGGCTTTCAAAGTTATTTATACATATTTTATTAACTATTAATTATCAATATATTAAACTAATAATTAATGATCATTCATTAACTTAGACCAACGTGAGCTGCGTGCATTTCGTGCTGGAAATTCTTCAACTCTGACCAATTGCAAAATGCAATCATATCAGACAGTTTATTGATTGACAATGCATTTCGTTATAATTTATTGCATTTTCATGCTGTCCACATATAATATACGAGAAGATTAATAAGCTTATACATACATACATAAAACGTGATAAATGGAGGGAAATTGAAAAGTGAACATTTTGCAAATTGAAAAATATTCTGGTTATCATGCACCATATTGATAAAATAGTCAGTTGGAAAGACGGTGCTAATGAGTAAAATTTATTCGGTGAACAAAAGTGCATTAAGCATACGCCATGTGCAAGGAGAAGAAGAGGCCAATAGATGCTTGACTAAACCAGATGAGGGGCAAAACTGAAAGTGAATTAGTGTGTGAATTGAATTGCATTTGATTTCAAGGCAAGTTAACAAAGACATAGTTCTTGTCGAACACAAATTATGCACTCGCTGGGAAAGGGAAAGGGGTTGTTGCTTTGTGCTGTGGTTCCAATTAGTTGCTCTACGAGTACCTGTTGTGGCAAGTTAATGGGCGCAAATGCTTAGCAATTAAAGTGAAACAATGGTTGGACAAGGTACACCTAATAAAGAGCCGAAAAGAACAGCAGCAAAATGCATGCAATTAGTTGTGATTGGGTGAGTGGGTAGGTGGGTTGTGAAGTGATGAAGTAGTTGCTTTCGTACCTCTAGAACATATTCAGCACCACTCACCTGCCGTTGCAGTATGTAACTGAATTCCGTTGCCGTATTGCGTCGACTGTCGTTCATTTTGCTGGCTTTAGTTTCGTCTTTTGCTAGTTATAGTCAAAGTTTTAACAGCTTCTGTTTAAGGTTCAGGTTCAGTTTGAGTTTAAGTTTCAGATTGAGCTGCAGCTACAGCATCAGATTATTATTTTAGTTGTTTCGTTTTAGTTTTGATAAGTTTCAGTTTAGGTGGGTGCTTGGTCTTGACTTTGTTCTTGTTTCTTGATTCTTTTTCTTACTTATTTTTTCTTGTTTGTTGTCGAAGTCGCTTAACGCCACTTAGCTGCACACTTAATGACCGTATGAATATGTTATTTTCAAACTCATTTCACAAAACAGCAGCCGCCGCCTGGAAAAAGGTAATCAAATTCATAATGAAAGCATTTCAAATTAGGCACAAACTCTTTTGTTTTGTAGCCGTCTTAAGATAAGCTTCTTTGAGTATTTAAATATGACGTTGACTTATCTGCAGGATGTCTTAAAATCCTGTACGAAATAATAAACTCTTTTTAATTGCCGCTCAGTTCAAAGCGTTTGCTTGCACAACAGCAACAACAACAGAAATAATACTAACAACAATTGTACACAGATCTAATCACACTCGTTTTATATTAAAAGTGTTTCTTTTAAAATGCACATTCACAAAATGATATAATTAAACATATTATATTTTTCATTTTATTATTTGATTCCTTATGCATTTCTATTACTTTCGGATCCTTTTGGCCCGTTTATTGTTCAAGATCTCGATGCGATTTAGCTGCTTCGACGCTTTCGATGAGACTGCTGCAATAAAAATATATTGCGAAACTCTCAACAAGGATAACGTTGGCGTCGTCGTCGTTGTCCTGTCGACTGCCGACGTTGTCCTCGTCGTGTTCTGTGTTTGCTGTTGAAGTTATTGTGCTCAATGCTTTCGCAGCTGTTTGCTGCGCAATATGTTGTTGTTGTTGCCGTTTGACTTTGAAATCGCCAACAATAATGCACACACACATACGCACACTCACACACATACACAGACCAGAGAGAGCGAGCCGGAAACGAAAGCGAAACGCCAGTTGTCAATCAGCGTTACCGTCGCAAGCTTACCAACATAATAAACCTTTATTACTACCAGCAGCCGGTTCCTAAATTTAAAACGGCATAAACAGCATAGCTTAAGTCCAGAAATAGCTGTTATTATGCCGATTACATAATAGTCTGGCAACCTCGTGCTTTGTCATTTCATTCATATTTACAACAAAAGAGAGAGCGAGGGATAGATAAATGTGTTAAGAGCGCAGTAAAAGCTCAGTGCACAGCTTGAAGTTGCTAAAAGCGTTCGGCAGGTGGCATTTTAAAAATGATAACAATTGCACTTGCATTGATTAAAATAGTATACATATGTACATATTTATAATTTTAATTTAAACACTTATAAAAGTTCGGAAAAAAGACAAATTCATATTTAAAATAAATTTCTCTGCATTTCATGTTATTAAACCCCTTAACTAGACAATGGATAAATTGGCCTTATTTTAAAAAATCGAAAATATTGTTATTTAATAATCTAAATGTAGTATAACCAAAATTAAATTATAAAAAAAAAAACTATAAAATAACATTTTAATGTTTATATAATTTTGTTTATAAACAAAATAATTGTTTTATGGTCATTTTTATTTTAAAACTATTTAGTTACTCAAAAAAAACACACTAAATAATACAATAAATTTTAACGCCAGGGAACAATGCGATATTCCTTCTGATCCTGATCGAGGGCCCAGCTAATGTCGATTTCATCGTGGCTTAATATCCTGGCTTCCAGAAGGCGATGCAGAATTTGTGCCGTGCAAGTATCAAAGTGATTGTTGTACAGTTGCAGTCGCTTTATGCGACAGGGCTTTTTGAGAGTCAACAGAATGAGATTGATGGCACTGGCACCGATGTCATTGTTATTTAGATGCAAATACTGCAACATCTGGCAGGAGCTGAAATACTTGGCAACCCATTCAGCACCATGAGTGCCAATCGAGTTGCCGCTAATGTCGAGCAGCTCCAGAACTCCGCCTTGGGCAATGGCACGCATTAGGAGCATGGCACCATCGGCAGAGATTTTATTGTAGGCCAGTTCTAGTCTCTTCAACGAACTGTTTTTGTTTTGAAGATACTCGGCTATTATCTCCATGTCCTGGGCCACAAATTCACAATGATTCATGGTAAGCTCCACGAGTTTATTCTGCATCAGCAGTGAGCCCACAATCGAGGCGATTTTCTCCGTGTCCAGTGACAGATTCAGACCCACTAAACGGTTGGCACACAACTTGCGAACGCTACTCGATTT
Source organism: Drosophila subquinaria (assembly GCA_037043405.1). Lineage (NCBI taxonomy): Eukaryota > Metazoa > Arthropoda > Insecta > Diptera > Drosophilidae > Drosophila > Drosophila subquinaria. The sequence continues at coordinate 84,219 of JBAMBL010002886.1, read as the reverse complement.
GTAGACTCCATCTGCCACCGTGGCAAAGTTGTATTGACACAGGCTGCAGTTGGACACGTCGAGAGCGCGCAGCGTCTTACTGGCCAACAGAAACTCTCGAAGCATTCTCGAATCCCTTTCGTTCAATGGAGTGCCTGCAATGGCATCCAAGCAATTGGAGAACATGGAAAATTAGACAATTACCCATGTCCACTTACCCATCAAAATGAGTTCACACATCTTCATCTTGTGGACATTCAGTCGCAACATGACAAAAAACTCATGTGGCAGGCGCATGAGCTTCAACTCAATCCTTGGCACGGATAAAAGCGAACGGACAAATCTCTGCAGCAATCCTGCATCCCTATTGCTGACCACGATACCCGAAATGGACACGGAAAGCAGTCGACGCTGCGACATGAATTTCACAATGGTATGAAAGTCGCTTATACAGCGATAGGGGCGATTCATGCGCTCCTCAAAATCCAGACGAGAAAACTTGAATTTGTTATACGGACGCTCATCGTATTCCCGCTGCCAACAGCTGAGCAAGAGGACGGGAAATGGACGCACTTTAACGGACTGGCCGTCCATGCCGCAGGAGGGATCCTTGCCACAAGGATGCTCACACATCTTTGGAATTATTATTAATATTATTACGAAATAAAGCTCAGATTTTATTTAATTAAAAGATTATATTTTTACGACACATAAAAACGAGACACACGTCGAGTCTGAATAATAAATAAACGCCAACTGCCGCAAAGTATGCAACAGCAATTGAGAATTCAAGCGCTGACTCGAAGCACCCTGTGAATGGTTGATGATAGACTCTCAGTCTGCTTGTCGCATTAGCATAGTTAGCAGAACTTTAAGGACAAATTACCATAAACGATATTTCATTCATTTACTAGTTTAACTTGCGAGACAAGACAAGAGAGACTGAGACTGCAGCCCAATGAATTAATTCAATGCCACGTGCGTGGACACAAGTATATATGTATGTATGTATTTATATGTAGTTGAATGTGTGCCGGCACGCGCCGACTGCCCTATAAATAAACTGGCATACCTATAGACGCACATATTTATTTATAATTTACTCAAAAAAAAAACCAAGTAAACGACTGAGTGAAGAGACAAAGACATGATAAAAAAGTGAGTGACAGGAACTGCATCGTTATGCACGTAGCGAGTGGGGAATGTCTTGAGATATTAGAACCATTTATGGACTGGTTGCATCTTCATTTATTAGATTGCCTTTTGCGCGACGACAAATGCTTAAAAATAACGTACTTCGATTTCTCTCTCGTTGTAATTCAGACTGCAACAGGTGCCCATTCAATAGACAAACTGGAGACTACTTGCCACTTGCCACTAGCCACTTGTGAGTTGCCAGTTGCCACAAGTCGCCAGCATATTTGGCTCGTCAGAAATAAGAATTGTTGTTTCACTTTTACTACCATCTTGCCAATGCTGTAATTATGCATTAATTTATGGTCAAGTTCAACGACAGCGACGACGACGACGACGGCAACAGACAGGAAGGAACCTCATGCCAACTGACAGAGGCATGGGCCGTTTTCTTAGTCATCCACGAATCAAAATGGCCGACAGGCAACAATAACAGGCAATTAACAGCGGCGACAATTTGGTGGCACGATGTTGCCTGTAAATTGAAATTTTAAACTCTGCACATGGCGATGGTTATCTTCCTGTCACACTCTATCGCTGCCTCTGTCTCTGTCTCACGCTTAGAAATCAGATAATTAAAAACAAAAACAATTTTAATAAAAAATATTGTAAAAGGCAGACAAGCAGACGCTTATAATTGCAGACAGTCTCAGTTTACAGCTAGTGCAGCCCAGACAACGACAACAACCACGACAACAGCCAAGACGAAGAAGAACAAGAGCGAATCGCATGTGCATATCATTTAAATAAATTTTTTTGTCGTATAAAACGTAAAGTGTGAAACTGCAGGCAGTCAAACTATGCCCATGTCCGGACACTCAGCCAGCAGCCAAGGCGTCTGGGCCTTGCCTTATTCACCTGCCACCAGCCAGAGGCAGAGATGGTCCATATTTGGATGCATCACTTAAGGACAACAGCAGCAGCAGCAGACGCAGCAGCAACAGCAGCAGCAACATTGGCATCGACATGCACATCAACATCAACATCAGCGAATGTCTGCGACGGCCTCCAGACAAACGCCAGACATATGAGATATGTATATGTATGCACTTGTCTCAACTATGTGTCTGCCATGTGCTCTGTATATATGTATATATGCATATACATATGTATGTGTGTTTGTCTGTGTCGAGCGCATTCATTGTCAATTTTGACAATCAACAAGATGCGACTACACGCCTGCTTAAATGCCAACATCAACATTACTTTGCCTCTTCTGCGTCTGCGACGGTCTGTCTGGCTCACGGGGTCTGGTTCTCAGTCTCAGTCTCTTCGCCTCTCCCTCTTCGTCTCAGGTCTCACCATCTCTTGTCTCTTGTCTCTCGATAACAAGTACTTTGGCTGACTCTGGCTCTGGCTGATTGGTGTTGGGCAGAAGCCAAACGACGGCACGCGAAAGGCCTAAAAACTTAAAACCAAAATGCACGAAAATTAATAACAATCAGAAATGGCAAGCAAATCGTTACAATGACATCTTAAATACTCTATAAAGTAATTAACAAAGATTGTATTGAATGTTAGCATATTAATAAAATGAATTCTTTTGAAAAATTGCTATGTGAAAGTCACCCAAAATAAATAAATTTCATAACAAAACATTAATTAAATATGGTCATGAGAGAGTAAGCTAAGCATTTGTTTTACATAATAAATATTAAATATAAAAAAAGTAATTGATATTGTTGAAACCAGGGATTAAAACCGAAACGAATATCGGTTTCAGTTACGGTTTCGGTTATGTTCGCAATTAGGTTTTCGGTTACCGGTTACGCAAAATCTTTAAATAAAGGTTTCGTAACGGTGAACCGGTTGTGGTATGTTTCGGTTTTGAAATACCGGTATGGTTTCGGTTCACAAAAAAAAAAATTTCTTTTGCAAAAATATAATTTTATTAATAATATAATAATAATAATTAAAAAATCATTACTTTCTTAATGTTTAATTTCACATATTTAATTTAGTTACATTTTAACAATTTTAATATTTTATTTAACAAATTTATTTCAATATTAATATAAGAAAATTAAATGCAAAAATCAAAACTAAAAATAAAAAATAATCCTTCATTGGATATATGAAAAAACGAAATTAACCCTTATAAATGAAACGGTTATTTCGGTTTACAGAGTTTCGGTTTTAAGGTTCCGCTCAGATGAAAATTGTATTTTTCGGTTACGGTTTCAGTTACGGTTTTAAATTTCAATCGGTTTTCACCGGTTAAAGGTTACGGTTTCGGTTAGAGTTTTAATCCCTGGTTGAAACCATTAAATAGCATAAAAAAAATTTACAATTTATTTCAAGTAATAATGTAAAAATCAAGCAAATTTTCAGCTATTTAAATTAAGTACAAACTAGGCACTAAATCGAACAAAGTGAAGTACAATAGAAAGAGCATAGGAATATTAAAATTGTAATCTAATTTAAGTAATTTTTATTTAAATTAAATTTACAGTAAATTTAATAAACATGCCTTAAATACTAATATTAAAAATAAGAATAATATTATTGTTGAAAGAGTACAAAAACAAGACAGTTTTAACAAGTGGGAAAGGCTATAGTCGAGTTCCGGACTATAGAATACCCGTTACTTACTTAAATCAATTTAAAATATTTTTATTGCATGCTATTAGGCACTTATATAGCTTAAAAGCTTTAGTCAACCATTACCACCTTTCTATTTGTCCGATCTTGTTACGGTTGAGTAGAATGATAGGTAATAATAGTAGGTAACGGTAATTAGTTAAAAAATCCAAATATCTTGAAAACTGAGCGTGTGGTGGCTTTTCGCAATTTACGGAGGCGGAAATGGGCGTGGCAAAATTTTGAAACAAACTTGACCTGCGTGGGGCTCATAGAAATCTGTGTGCCAAATTTGGTTGCTCTAGCTCTTATAGTCTCTGGGATCTAGGCGCTCACACGGACAGACAGACAGACGGACAGACGGACATGGCTATATCGACTCGGTTGTTGATGCTGATCAAGAATATATATACTTTACAGGGTCGGAGATGCTTCCTTCACCCTGTTACATACAACGAATACAATATCCCCTTTTACTTATTTTATAAGTATAAAAAGAAAAAATAATAAAAATATAAAAGATACAGACAGTTTATATTTTGTAGCTCAAAAAAAAAAAAAAATCTCTGTCCACGCTAGTGACGAAAGCATCACAAAGGGTGTGAAATAACTTGCACACTAATCAATTGTAAAAATTAAATAAAACTATGATCAATTTTTGTGAAATTAAAGTTTTAGGTTTGTCATAAAGATAAATAGCTGGGAGTTGTATCTAAAATATTACCAACTAATAGAATCCCTGCATATCATGTTCAAGTTCAGTTGGCTAATCGCAATGCTCGCAATGTGGCAAGGGTAAAGTAGAGGCTGAACGACAGTAGCACGAAGAGGCAACAACTGCAACTGGCAACGGTAGCAGCCAGCGGGCAATGGCCAAACAACAACAATAACAAATTGGCTCCTGGTCTTTGCATTCCACATGCAATCTGAGACAACCATCACGACAACTGCATTCGGCGACTACACCCGGCAGCAGCGGCACCGACAACCGGCAACCGGCAACTGGCAACCGGCAACAGCATCGGGGCAGACACAGGCATTGGCATTGGCAACACCCAAGTGCTGGGCACTGTTGTTCGTTCGACCAGCAACAACAACAACAACAGCAGTAGCAACTTATTGACTTGGTCTGTGTTTGCCTCTGGTTGTGCCTCTGATTCAGATTCACATTCAGATTCAGTTGCTGCTTCTGGGCCCTGGTCTGGTCTGGTCTGGACTGGTGCTGTGCTGTCTGCTTTATGTATGTATTTTTAATAGACCTCTGGCGTGCTGCTGTTGTTGTTGTTGTGGTTGTTGCTGTTGCTCTTGCTGTTGTTGTTGATGATGCTTAAAGTGCTTCCTTGGGACTGACTGACTGACTGCATGCTTGTTATTTTGTGATCTCATGCAACGCCAAGACAAAGTCACAATTATATTAATTACGTGTTTTATTGATGCTTAAATACAATGTTTCCATACACTTGCACTAAGTACTTATGTTCTTGGCCAAAATGCAAAATAATGCCTTGGCAATTTAATTAGCCAAGTCTCTCAAAAATAGGCATGACGATAACGCGATCTTGCAAAATACTTACCAAAGTAATTTATTTAACAGAAGATTATCAATGTACTATGTGGTTCAATCACCTGCACATACTACAAATCCTGATAACATATGAAAAGTGCGTGCTAATGAAACGATTATGCGATTGACATATGTGTATACTTGTATTTATAGAAAATTCACTCAACTTTTCTTCTTATTGTTATTGTTGTTATTGGCTTAGTCGCCACAAACCACTTGAATGTGGAGCAGATGTTTGGCTCTACATACAAACATACATACATACATTATATAATCGATGGTGCGAGTTTTTTATTGACCAAATGTTTTTTGTAGCTACTGGTTTTATCAGTTAGTTAGTTGGCGGCAGTTAGCATTAATTGGTAGCCCAAATAGTAGTCGAATTGAAATTTAAAAAAAAGATAGCACAATTTGCTAAGCACTTTTAGCCAACCAGGTGATCCCCCAACCCCCTATCTTTATTTTTAGAGAGAAAGGTAGCAACGCACCTGCTTGTTTGCACACAGCTGAAAACTGAAAACTGTTGTGTTGACAGCGCCATTTAAAATTAACTCTCCAACTCTGTGGCATGAGGCACACAGCTCGTATACCACTCTTAAAAATAGAATATTTAAATATACACTTAGTCAGTGAACTATTCCGGCACTCGTGTGTCTGTCTGGCATAAGACAATAAGATCAAAGGGATCAACAATTACGACCAGGCTAACTTACAGTCTCTCACCTTTAAGGGGGGGCTCCGTCCGTCCATATCTAGCCTTGGGAAATAATGAAATATCGAAAAGTCCGCTCGTGTTTTGAATCATTTTGCATTCCAATTGTCGCCGTCTTCAAAATATTTTTGACTTGCGCCTTGATTGACTGTTTATTTGTGTTTTCGTTTATTGTCCGCGAAGTGGGACAAATTCTATGCAAATGTGCGAATAAGTAAATAAACATTATTATATAAACGTCTCGCATACAATTTTTGTTTTCCTTCTATTTACAGATTGAAAGAACTCGTTCCACATATTTTTTTGGTGCCCCTTTTTTTTATTTGGTTTGCATTATTTTTGCTCTGCTGCGATTATGATCTGTGTCTCCGACCATTTGATGCGATTGCAACTTTGCATAAAAGACGATGTCTGGACCCGCCCCCGCCGCCGCCCCTTATGTATGTAGGTGTATCATTTCAAGCCTCAACAATGTGTAGACGTAGTAGACAGCCAGACATCCAGACAGTGCGAAATCCACACTTTATAAAGTGCTCCAAATTATACAATCGTTTAGAAATTCAATTTGGTCCAGACAGCAAAAGGAACCAAAAAGAGCAAGAACAAATAACATTTTTTTAGAAAAAAGAAAACGATGATAAGCTTGTTTTCTTTGGTCACTCGAATATATAACAACAACAAAGTAAATAAATAAATAAATCAAGAACGTCCTTGAAGTCTCGCTTGTGATTTCCGTATGCTAATTGAGAGAAAAAATACACTTATTATTGCATGAGTTTGTTGTTTGCTTTTTTGTCTTAGCTGAAGCTGAGAAAATTGGGATATCTCAAACTGAAATGGGCTGAATGAATGAATTCATAAAGAAACCCATTTTAATGTTTGACTTACGAATCTGTGATTTTCTTTCCGTTAACATTAGCGGTAGCAGAAAGGAAAGGACTTTATAAAATTCACATGTGATGCTCAAGTCCTTCGATGGAAACTAAAAAATGATCCCTAAATGACAGCTAAAATTGTATATTATATAATCAGAGAAAACTCAAAATATACAATAGATAAAAAATATATTATGCCTAAAATGTTACAATAATAAAACCTTTTCTTGAACCATTTTGGACTGTTTAAATATTGTTTTATTATTGGGCCTTCTTGGGGTTAAGACCGTGCCAGGCACCGCCTCTCCATATCGTACGCATAATAGATTATTTCCGCCGATTTTCTTAGATATATCAAAAAATTCGCTATCACACGCACTTTTTGATTTGAATTAATCAACACGCACATTCTTGAGCTTCACCGTTTGCGGTAGATCCTACTTAAGATTAGATAAACATACGCAACAGTGTCAAAGTCAAAGGCAAACAAAGTAGAGAGACTACGACAAGTTTGTACTATAGATTGCACTATGAAAAGAAAAATAAAAAAAAGAATAGAATTTGATAACAATAATACAAGATGTCTAATACAAGATGTCACAATTGAAGTATCAAAACAGTTTGATTTAACTTAACACAAACGTGCGTTAAATCAGATTATTTCTTATATAATCAGTTGCGCCTTACTTTTACGGGGTATATATTATAACTACTAATATAGAGGAAGAGAGATTGCCAAATATAATCACGGTTCAAAGTCTAGCAATAAATTTGCGAAAATCAAAGGCTAGCATCCAACAATTATTGAACTAATCGAAATCTATAAAAAAAATAAACTATAATCATATTAATAAATTTATTGTTAATCGAATGCCGGCACACTATCGATCCCACGGCTGGGTACATTCTCAAATCCCCGTAATAATTCATAATCACACAAAAAAGTAAAAGCATCTCATCAAATACAGCACAAGACGACCCCCCTGTCAATTCGTTCCCGTCAACTTCACCGATTATGCGTTCCCATACGAATATCACTTTCTTTAGCAGGCGCGATAAGAAACGAGCTCACACATAGCCAAGCACACACACACACACCACACACACATGCTCACAAATCCAATAAACAAACAGACACACACACATACAGGTAAGCAAACGCAGAAGCTACGCTGCCGGCGACAGCAACGGCAACGCAACGCGACGCGACGCAACGGCAGCAGATCCTCTCAGCAGCAGCAACAACAACGACTACGACTACGACGACAACAGCGGGCGATTTTGATTGGTCGACAACGCATCGCGACGTCGGCAAAACAAAAACCGAACTATCCGCACGAACCATAACACCAAATACACAGCGAAAAAACAATGTGTGCATACGAAAACTGAAATATAATGCAAGTAATATAAATGACGAGAAATAAATAAATTATATGAAATAATAATAAAATAAATAACTAATAATAAATTTTAAATTTATTGCATTCTTACGGATCTTAATGACCCACACATAATTTGATTTATTAGACAGAATTGCGTTGCAAACTTATATAAAATACATTTTTAGTTGATTGTGTAGGAATGACTCAAAAGAGTTCTTAGCCAAAGGCTTACCTATACTAGACTCCACGTATTTGGACATACTCTAGCTAATAAAATTAACAAAAACTAGTACAAATAAATATAAAATAATTATGTAAATAATTCCATATATAATTTAATAAAGTTATTACAATAGTTTATCTATCAGGATACTGATTTAGTGTAATAAAAGTTAATAAAATGATTTGACTATCAGTCCAATAATTTAACTTGCGGAAATATTGTATTCATATTTATATTTATAAGAACCATAAACATTAACATACTATCATTTAATTTTTTTTCAACTTGCATGTGAGTAATCGCAGTAGGCCTCGTAAATGTGAATGACTATACAATTTTTCGCTGTGCATCTGCAGCCCGTTTACGACCATAACAAAGTAGATATGCCCAGCGCCAAATATTTTCTTATTTAAGACTAAAAAATTGAGTCGAGCAAATCACTTCATACTTGGTTCTTAGAGCGAACACATCGAGAAGCAAAAATCCAAAACACCAAAAATCCAAATAAGTAATGAGAAAAACATAGTCCACGAGGAAATCACGTTCGGAAGAGTTTTTATTAAAAAGAACGTTTAAAAAGTGTTTAGTGTTGATAAACTCTTATAATCAAATTATCGCATTAATATTAAAAATATAAAATGAATATAATTATTGCATAGGCTTTAACTGTCAAATTTGTGTGATAAACTCAAAGATTGGGCCAATTGCCAAGAGCTCGAAGCTAGTACCCCGTTCGAAAAGATTTTAATTAAAGCTCAAAAAATGTCAAGTGTTGTGTGCTGTGAGGGGGGCAGCGGTAGGCGTGTCAGCGTGTTGTTGTTGCTGTTGATGTTGTGCCTGCAGCTGATTTTGTCCTGCAATGCGGGACGGATCAATCGATCGGCCTTTATGGACGGCGATGTGCGATCTGAGGTGGTCGATCCCAACAATCGCACCATCTGGAGCATGTTCAATCTAACCGAGGAGCAGGTCAGCCGCATTCGCAATGGTACCAATCCCAGTGGCAAGGACGAGACAACGCAGGCCACAAAGAATCGACTGCTGGATCAAATAGCAAATCAGCGGTGAGTAGCAATTCCATCCAACCAAACAGTCAATAGTTTACGATAACAATTAACAAATAAAAAAAAAAACAGTTGAAAATCAAATGCTCTACAAAAAATCCAACCTCGAACACAAAGTGACCTGGCACATTTTACCTTAACCTGGCAACAAAAAATATTTAGCAATCATAAAGAAAAGATATAAATGCAAATTTGTAGCACATTGAAACTTTGTAGAAATAAACAAAAATTTGTGTGAAATTTAAATTGGAAAACTCAACGAGTGCACGTTGCAAATTGAAATTTGTACTTAGATACAAAACGAATTCAAGACAAAGTGTAAACAGATTTTCTCAAATATTTGCAATTTGCAATAAAAGTGGAAAAAAAGCAATTGAAACATTCAAGGTTGAAAATATATGCATTTCTCAAATGTGGTCAAGCACCCCCAGCAGGGAAACTTATACAGATCATATATTTTCAATTATATTACTATTGCTCGATCAATCTTGATCTTCTATTCAACACGAATTTCCACCAAAATGCCAAATGGGCAATGCAAAGTAATAAACAAGTTTAAAAACAATAAACAGAACTAGAACAACATGTGTGATAAGCACGTGTGGCAAATGCCAATTGATAAGTGTGGCGCATATAAACTCTCTTCTTTTTTATCTGCTAATCAGATCAGATCGGATCAGATCAGCACGTGTGCAACATTGCGTTGTCTGTCTGATTGTCTGATGTGATGACGACAAAGACCCTGCCACAATGCTGAGGGCGCTGTCAGTTGTCGAGTATCTGTATCTGTATCTGTAGCTGTTGACTCTGTGTACCTATCAGATACTACTTACAACTGCACAAAAGCAGACACTCACACACATACACATACTCACACTCACACAGACAGACAGAGACAGCGACAGAGGCAAAGAGAACTGAGACTGAATGGCTGCAATTGCAACGAATTCCGTCGCCGGCCTCTGCGTATTTGTATACGTCGTCCAATGTGGCCGCCTGTCTGGCAAATGTCTGGGAACAGTCTGGGCCATGTCTAGCTGGCTCCGTTAATGAACTTTTTGTAGGTCGTTGCTATGCGAGACATGCATGTACCATGCCTAGACAACACTAAATACACATACATACATACAAGCATACATACATGAATAATATGATATTCTTGTTGTCTCAACAACAGCAACAACAACAACTACTACAAAAGTAGCAACAATCAAAGGCATTTGATTAATGCTCCGAGCTCAGCCAATAGTCGGCGGTATCTAAATGGTTTCATCTCTTGTTTGATTGCTTTCGCTTTGGCTGCGCAGAATTCATAATTATGACGTATGAGTAATATTGAGACATGGACATATGTACATACACGGTCATACATGGTCATAAAGCTCGAGTTATGTATGTATTGTATGTTTGCCCAGACTCAAATGCCTGTAGACCTGCCCCCAGTCAAACAGGCAAACAGTTGTAGGCAGCTTGACTGACTGACTGACAAACTGACTGACTGACAAAGTGGACTGGACAACCGACTACTGTTCGTCGACGCATGATAATGAAGTGCAGCCGGCGAGACACTGTCTAGCCGCGCATTGTGTATGCGCACACAGAGACAGAGACAGCAAGAGAAAGAGAGGGAGAGTGCGGAAGAGGGAGAGAGAGGTCCAGACAGTGAAGATGTAGGCATGCTGTGGCAACAGACTGTTGCAACAAAACAAGAGGCAACCACAAAGAGGCAGACAGCATACAACGTATTCGTACTATGTGGCGACATTTAAAAAAGATTCAACAGAAGGTTGCATGCAACAGCTTAAGTAATACTTAAAACTGGCAACTGGCAACTGGCAACACTGCTGCAATGCCAAATGGAGGCCAGAGATTCACCTGCCAACTGGTCAAACACTGCGCATGCTCAGCTCGAGAGTTGCAGTTGCAATTGCATTTTGGGCTGCGTGAGTCACGCCATGCCTCAGCTGCAGCAACAACAACAGCAGCAACTCCTGGCCAGCGTCTGTTGCTGCTGTTGTTGTGGCTGCTGCATTTAGCCTAGCCAATAAAAAGCCACAACCTCGTACAACAGGCGTCTAGACAGGCCCCAGACAGACAGCAAAACAGCTAAGGCAGCCGTAACTTAACAACAACAACAACAACAACAACGAGTTTTCAAGTTCATGCCCCAGCAGTTGGCAGACAGTCAACGAAACTCCTCAGCGGGCCATTTTGTCTGGTCGCATTTCTTGGTCGATCGTTCGTCGAATAAACATAAACATGAACATAAACATAAGCATAAGCATAAATATATACAAGAAACATAACGATACACAGAAAAAAAAAATCATTCTAAGATTTCAGTTTTAAAATTCTTCATTTTAGTACGAATCTTTTAAAAGGTATTCAGGATAATATTATTAAATAAACATAATTTGTGGATAAAATGGCAATCACTCAGCATTAAAATAGTTAAAATCGACTACAGAACTTAACTATAGACTACACATACGTTGTTTTTGGAAGGACTTTCCAGGAATCGGATAAATATTTATTTCCAATTTTTATTTTTTAATTTTTTTTTTCAATTGCAAAAAAAGAGTTATGGTGTAACTTTTAAATACAAATTAAAAAGTAAGTTATATTTTCAATATTTATTAAAAATGTTAAAAAAAAAGTTACTTTTCAATTTTTTTTATAAAAATCAGGAAATAACTCTTATTTCCTAATTTCTTTCATTCAACTTATAATCGTTGCGATCCCTGGTCAAAATATTTGAATTGGGAAGAAATTAAAAAGTCGTACTTGAAGAAATTGCGAGAGAACCCAATTTTTGAAACCATTTGCATTGATTTTTTCCGGAATTCCGAATTTTTTTCTGTGTACATATAATAATCCAAAAACGTTTACAGTCTCTCGTCTTGGCCCGACTCGACTCGACTCGATTTGACGTGACTTGAGTTGACGCCACTCCACTTTACTCAAATCGACTCAACTTGGCTTAACATAACTTGGCCTAGGCTTTGGCCTGGCTTGGTTCACTTTCAGTGCATGTTCCCATAATTATTTTGGCTAGACAAAATACGCCGCAGGCCAAAACCGAAACCGCAATCAGTTCGACAGCTCAACAATAGCAATAACAATAACAATAATAAGCACAGCGTTAAGCCAAAATCAAATACGAGTATTTTCTTTGGGCCAACATTTGTTGACCAACAATTAATCAGATTTTTATTTTTACTCCAGTCTCCTTCAGTCTATATTATTATTATTATTTATTATGATCGCAAGTAGTTGTTGTCTTTCTGCTGTTGCTGTTGTTGTTGTCGCTGTCGCTGTCTCAATTACCGATCCAGACAGACACAGCACACACACATGAACACATGAGTATACAAAATTGTTCAATTGTGCCTATGTGTGTGTGCCAGATTAGATCATAGCTACTGATGTATGTATGCATGTATGTTTTTGTGTATGTGCGATATAACTATTGTTGTCTGTCTGTCCAGACGAAACATTTCTCTACCGTCTCGATGGCTTTTTAAGTGACTCGGCACTCTGATCTCCTTATCCGCCTCTGTCACTTATTAGATACATACGTATGTATCTCTATCTAAGCATGCATACTACAATGTATAGTAGGAAAAGTCAGTTTAAGCTAGGCAGATACAAACAATTAGTTAATTGAATCTACTTCTAGTTTAGGCAACTACTTCTAGATTAGGCGATGAGGCAATGAACTACAACTTATGTGTCTGGAAAATTCATCAAATTGCTTTTTGAATATCTTCAAATCTATATATAAACATTTAGTCTGAGCTTTGCCATAAGTTAATTGATCGTCTTTTACATTACAATTGTTCAAAGAAGAGATAACTGAAATAAGATAGTACAATTAGTTTATTTACAGATTAGACATGAGACATCGAACTATATTTTGGAAGACTTAAGGTCTATCATTGTTTTATTTTTATTTATATTTTATTTTTACAAAATTTGTATTAGATCGATTTAAATTTGATTAAACAATTACTTAATTTTAACATTTTTACAGTTTTTAAGCAATTTTTAAAGGTTTGTGATTGTATTTAAAAAATACCGGTAGGCAGTTGATAAGGCGCGGAAGTAACAACCAAGTCACAGTTCGCTAAATAGAGGCTCATCAGTTTCTATTGGCTGAGATGTCAGCGTAAAACACACAACCCAATTTCCACACAAAAATAAACGTGAAGCAAAAAATTAGCTTATAAAGAACAAGACATTTGTCCGTCTGCCTTGATGCCTGTCTGCCTGTCAGTTTGTCAGTTTTGTCTGTCTAAATTGAATCAATGCGCTATAAAGCTGAGCTAAATGGCACGTTTTCATTTGTGGGTTGTTCTCATTGTTGTTGTGCACCAGTTACGACAACGCTTAAATGTCAATTAAGTGAGGCTTTACATAAACACTTGAACCAAATTAGTTAGATTGTCATAGTCACAGTAAACACTTGAGCTAAACTAGATTCTTGTGCCTATTCAATTACAGGATTAATGAAATACAACAACGCATTCGAATCGCAGTGTCCAACAAACAGGATGCCGAGGAATTGGCAATTGTGGACGATCAACCAAAGGCGCTGCATGAGAAGGCTGGCTATCCCATCTGCAACGGCGAGACAACTCCACACCACAACTGGCAGCGGTCCAGCAATTTCACATTGAAGTTTGCCGACAGCATTTTCCAGCAACATGGCAATTCGGATAATGTGGCCAGCGCCTTTCTGCGGCTCTACAAGGTGAATCCCAAGGCGACAGCTGGCCAGGAGACAACACCCAGCCCAACGCCGGCGATGGAACCTCTCTGTCCCGAGCCTATGCTCGAGTCCCAGATTCGCGTCACAGTCTCGATTGTGCACCAGCAGAAGAAGAAACGTAAGTTAGGTGCGTCTCACAGTACTTAAAGTTGTTGTCCAGGATACGGTTGTCCTTATGCGGTTCCCTTTTTCTTAATTGGCATTCCAGCAGAAACTAAGAAGCGCACCTGCAATACAATGATGCTGAGCACCACTAAGACCGGCTGGGTGGACATCGATGTGAAGTGTGCCATCAACTATTGGTCCCAGCCTCAGCCGAGGGCTCAATATCCACCCATTGTCGTTGGCCTGCTGATGATCGAGGTGCACGACGATGAGGAGAATCAATTGCTGCCGGGACTCTACTTTCAGCCTCCCACTTGTGATCAGGCAGGTAAGCGTGTTGTTTGCCAAGCTTAACTAACTGCCAGACATGAGTCCAAATAGTCTAAAGAAAATTAGAGTTCTTGAGGGCTGCACTTTCCATATGAATCTTTGATTTCTATCTCCAGGCCAGGCCCCCTCATTTTGCACTTCATCGTTCTCTTCATATGACATAACAGGCGCGATTATTTACATTCCCATTAAAGGTCAATAATTCCGAAAGGCTTAGCCAGACAAAGCCACTGCAATAAAAACAACAACAAACTGCTGTTGTGTCTATAAAATCGAAAACAAAAACCCTTCCGAAAATACGTCGCACATTCTTTTCGACAAGCTCAGCAAATGTTTGTCGCGACTCTGGCGAGACTCCAAAAAATGCGACTGCATTAAAAATGCCACCCGTAAAATGCTAAGTGAGGCATTCAATTCAATTAAAATGCAAGCACGTTTTCAAATATTTGCTGGCGTCTGTTTTAAACAATTTCGGTATCTTTCGGTGTCAATTGTCTCTTACGAAATGCGAAAGTTTCTTGCGTTCGATATTTACATGCGAATTATTCCGTCTAGCGGAAATAAAAATATGTCAATTTATTCATAGTATTCAGATAGTTAACATGTCGCAAGTTTTGTTGGTAAGATATACACACACTACACACAGCTTCCGCCTTATTGCTACTAATGCCAATTGCTCATACGCACCGTTGTGCGTACGTTGTTCAGTTGCTGCCGCTGTTTCCGCTGCCGCTGCTGTGTTGCAGCATCCGCTTTATGTTTGAATATTCTTGTTGTTGTTTTTATCTATTATTACTGCAAATCTGTGATTATTTTGCATGTTTTCTTAATTTTGAAGCATTTTCGTGTTCAGTTGAATATTGCATGCAACCTATATTCAAGTGCTGTTGGTTTAATGGAATCTCTTCAATGTATTTTACAGATATTGCAGTCCCTTGGACCGTCTACAGATCAGCGACGACTGTGTCTAGTTTGGAAGACAACAACCTGTCCAAGTAAGTTAAAATAAAAGTGAAAATTACAGATTAGATACGTCGCATAAAAGTATGCTACACTGTTATAATTGTGTCTCTCCCATAAATCAAAAGTGTGTTGCATACTTTGGGGCTCTCACTTTAATGGTGTGCGTCTTAAAAATTAAAAACATAAAATAAAATATAGCAAATACTAAGAGAGATTTAACATCATTCACATACAATAAAAAAAAACCATTTACCAAATTTAATTGAATAATTTTTAATTTTTTTTTACAGATGTCCAAGGTTAGATGTACGGTTCCTGGGTAATGGAGAGCTTTCGTCCAAGAACTTTGATGGTAACAACAACGTCAGAAGTCAGCTTGAAGCCTTAAAGCGTCAACTTAATAACCCAAGCCGAAGCAGGGAAACTCTGAACACCGAATCAACCACATTAAATTCACCCACAATTGACAATATGCTTGAGAACATCGAAAATGACAGCCAGGAGAGGGAGCAAGTTCATCATCATCGCCGGCGTCATCATCACAGCCAACAACAGCATACAATGGCAGACTGTGAATCCACGGACTCTCGGGATTCATCTCAGCAGTCGGAGACACAGCACCAGCAGCGAACGCATAATAACCACTATCATCATCATCACCATCATCAGCATCACAACCATCATAAGCATCGTCATGTTTCACAGAGCGAGGAGGAGTAGACGCATAGATACTCTACAATCGCATACCACACACACTCACACAATATTTCCTATTCCATTGCACCTGCAATTCATTGATTCATATCTCACACAAACACACGCATACACATATGCTGGTCTTAGTTTATTGTTTTTGTATCTTTAGGGCCAGTTGACTTAAATAGCTTTTAGTTCATGTCATTCATTTTTTTTTTAATTTTTTGTAATTTTTTTTATAATCTTATTTATATTATTAGTGCTTTGATTTATAAGTTGAACATTTTTGACAAATTACTCGAAATTTGTATTTTATTTGAGAGTATCTACATATAATGTATGTATGCATATTATTATTTTTAAATCTCTCTTATATTAGGAGTCTGTGATTTAGATGTGGTTGAATTTGAGAATTTTTTGCTTAAATTATCATAGAATTGTTGGAACCTCAAAGCTAATTTCAATACGAATATATATAAATACTTATATATTATACTTACAATAATACGTATTATAATATAAACATTAATCTAAATATGTATAACATTATTTGAGCATTTTGCCCTTGCTCTGAAATAAAACATAAAATTTTCATCGGCACAAATCCTGAATATATTGACATACATAATTAACGTGTATAGGGCAAGGGCAACTGCAGTTTAAAATACATGAGTATTTATATGCACACATAGGCATACTGAATTTATATTCATACACATCTATACATATACATTTACAAATATTTAAATATAATTACAAAAATAGGTTTGTTATTAAGTCACTAGGTTAAAAAGTGCCTTCCTTTTATATAGCTGCAAATAATGAAACGTCGTGCAAAACGATATTATTATGTTGATATCAACTTTTTTTAATCTCATAACTCTGTGGGAGCTGAGAAATTTGTGTGCATACCTTTGATTAAATAACCCTCAAAACTCATGTTATTGTTTTTACTTAATTAAACTTAACTCCTTTTGTAATCCAACCGATTGTAAATCAGATCAGATAGCATCAGAAATAACAATTGTAAAACTTTGCCTATTATATGCGATTACAAGTTTGATAACTTTTATATTACCTACCTGCAATAAAATCAACACGTGACTACTATAAATATCAAGAATAAGTATGTCTTTTAATTCGAGTATTATTCTATCATTTCCAATATTTATTTCAGCCGATTATTGTCTTGGCAACACTTTAACCAAGTGCTTCGATAAGATGTCATGAAATCAAAATCATTGTGATAATCTCCCTCTTACTTGTCAACTTAGTACATAAATATATAAATAAATTATCAAGTGAATTATCAAAGTGTCAATAGATAAGCACATTAAATTCTCATATCGGATATGCTTGTTAATCTGTCGATCTATTCGCTATTCAACCTTGTACTACGTTGCTCTAATTTAATTTTAGCCAAGAGAATTCTACTGCTCTCTCGAAGCTCTCAGCCAGCTGCTTTATCTCGCTGTTTCGGGGGGTGATACTCGTACTACATACTCCGTAGTTATCTTTGGTAAATATCGACACAGGCCCTCATGTGCTGATAAAGCGGCAAATATTAACATATTATATACAACTCTTTCAAAATGCACTCCAAGTACAGAACTACCACACAACCCAGATTCTATAAATGAGTGTTTCCATTACCAATCACAAATTCTATGGTTTTTTTTTTTGCTGTGTAACATTTTCATTACCATCGGCCAAACGCAGTCATGTAAGAATAGGCTAGACGATAGGGCTCGACATAGAAATACCCAGCATTCTCTACTTGTAATTAACAACAACAGCAGCTTCTAAATTTATAGCTCTTAATAAATTATATATTTGTGGTCAAAACAGGCAAAAATGTGCTCTAGCTGACAGGGTCCGATATAAAGATACCCTGCACTCCCAACTTGGAAACGGCAGACAGCGTTGCTAATTAAAAGAGAAAATTCCGACAAAATTACTTTAATTTGTTCCATGAAAATAAAAATTTGTTGATTACATGGATATTAACATTACAGAAACTTATTTATCGTCTCGAAAATTAAGCTCATACAAATTATATATTTGGAACAGGGACCGTAACGATTATAATTTTTATAATATAAATTATTAAAATGTTATTAATTACATTTAAAGTTTTTGTTAATTTTTATAAAAAAAATAAAAAAAAACTCTTAGTTTTCGATCTAATTAAAAAAAAATGTAGCTAGTAATAATATAAAATAAATTATACCATATATGAACAAAATAAAATACTTCTGCCTTTTCCATAATTTCAGCATACCCGAATTGGCTGCGCTCACATGTTAAGGGGTATAATGGGCAACAAATAGGAAACGGCATATATTAAACGGCTTTAGGCAGTTTCCAGTTTTAGTCTTGCCGCGACTTTCAATCAGTTATAATGGCAATGCAGCAGCGAAGCTAGCAGAGCCGATATTCCACTGCCTGACCAAATAATAACAGTTAAAATCGTGCTTTAATATATATGTTAACATTTTTATATACGAAGGTTGTGACTTTGAAATCGTGTTTACCGCCACATACACAAATAACAAATAACACATTTTGAAAAGGTGAATTACCTGTAATTTTAAAATTACTCGGTGATATACAACAGAGAATTTCAAAATAATAATAAACTGTCACGTGTATACACATAAATACTTTTGTGCCTGTTTATTTACACAGATGTCATGACAATAATGAAATCCGTTAAGCGAAAACACAATTTAACTATTAAAAATTGAATAACAAAACAAATTTCTAATTATTTGTATATACAATCTTGAAAAGATGTCAGCTTAATTTCGAGTCAAGTAGATGATTCATTCTGAAGCTTAATTTGTAGTTCCAATGTGATTGATAAAAGCTTCGATAGTCGTATTATCTGATTATATACAGCCGATTTCACGGAATATATGGAACAATTGTTATATTACTAACGTCAATACATGAAGAATTTAGTGGGTCTCCATTCAGATTCAGATTTGTGATAAGCGAAATATATACTCGCATTTATTAGGGCCTTCACCTTGCGTTTATGGTCGAAATGTAACTCTGTATCAGGCTAACTACTCGTAATATACGAGCATTGCCAGAAATCACCACTTGACCAATCTGGCTGTAGAATCCACGTGCTGTGTCCAGCTTATCGGCCCAAACCAAGAACTTATCTGTACGAATGAGGAAAACATTATTCAGTGCACTTTAACGTTTAATACCAAAGTAGAACTTAAGTGGAGATTAGAAAAATATACTTACACACGTTATCAATGGAATAACTGAAAAAATTTATATAATTTTAGATGGCCAATAAAGCAACAGAGGGGGCCATTAACAATTCCTATGAACTGGATCATGTATGTACAGACATCTGTTTAGACTTTTCAGTGGAAAACTAAGTGATTTACCTTCCTTACAGAATGATCCGGACGTAAGCAAACCTGAATTTAATAAGGTATGAAAATGATTTACGAGCATTTGAATTGGGATTTACACTACTTAATATTTTTTAGACTGACTTTCAAGTTGATAACATTCATGATCATGATCATCCTGTGGAGAATGGCGAGATGATCGCAGCAAAAGATCAGAGCAAACTCCGTCGCTGGATTAAAATTGGACTTCATGTGCTGCTCCAGGGTCTTGTGATCGCATACTTCTCCTATGCCACTTATCACTACCACGACTTGAGTATGTTTAATCCCCGCCAACTGTGTGACAAGTTTAATTTGCATCATTGCCATTTTCAACAGACAAATATGATTGTTATTATTCTGGCACAAATCCGATGTTGTGTGGCATACGCTTCTGCACTGGATATGGCATGCTTGTCCTGCTCCTCGGATTCATCTACCTGGGTCTGTTCTATTACCAGATATTTAAGCCGAAACTGGGACGCTATCTGCACAGGAATTATCTGCATCCAGCTTCTGTAAAGTGGCATCGTTTCAGCAGAACGCGGTAAGTGTATCTCCTAGTCAAAAACTTACAATGTTAGCACTCAATATTACTATATTATTAGCTTTGTTTCAAACTAAAATTATTTTGTAATTTATTGTAATTATCAATTATAAATTATATTTCAAATTTTTTAGCCCTTAGTTCAGAAATAAGTAAAAAGGTATACCATATTGTATTGCTTGCAAGGTATGTCACAGGGAGAATAAAGCATCAAGTATATATAATCTTGATCAGCATCAACAGCCGATATAGCCATGTCCGTCTGTCTGTCCGTCCGTCCGTCCGTCTGTGTGAACGGCTAGATCTCAGAGACTATAAGAGCTAGAGCAACCAAATTTGGCACACAGACTTCTACAAACCACACGCAGATCAAGTTTGTTTCAAATATCTGCAACGCTCCATTCCGCCTCCGCAAATCGCGAAAAGCCAACACACGCACCGCTTTAAATATATTACGTTCTTTTTGGTAATTAACGTTTACTACTATTATTAGCTATTATCCTAGTTAATCGCAATAAGATCAGCCAACCATAACGTTAGTAATGGCTTTTCTTGGCTTTAACAATAACAAATTTTCTATTTATTTGACAAGTCCGTACATTCAAATTAGCAACATAACCAACACAATTAAAATATAAAAAGCAAAACCTAACCTGTTGCTTAACGCAAATGACTTGCAGGTAGTAATGGCTTATTTAAGTTTCAAGCAATGTAAGTGGCTAAAAGTATGCAATAAAAAATATTTTACATTCACTTAAATATGTAACTTGTATCCTATGGTCGTAAACTCGACTTTAGCCTTTCCCGCTTGTTATGTTTAGTTTAATTGATTTTTGTCGACTGCTTTTATTTTTTTATTTTCAAGTGGCCCAAACGACACCAAGCACGGGCTTGTTGACGCGCGGACAAAGAGACAAACAGAGACAAAGACGGACAAAACAAAAAGAAAACCATAAATTAACTATAAGCTAGATAAGTGATAAATAAGAAAAGTATTGAACGGAAGAAGAATTAGTTATGAATTGAGAAAGATTGTTATAAATACAGCAAAGTACTCGGAAAGGGCTATGAATGACATAGTTAGCAACACAGGATTGAAAAGAAAGAGAAAAGAAATTTCTAGAAGTTCTGATCGGGTCCGCAAAACTAAAATGGGCTAATTAATTCAGAAGCATCAATTTCACCAATAATTAGTTTGTGTAAAAGGCTACACCAAGCATTTAATCGATGATAAATAAATAAATAAAAATAATAAATAAATGTACTCTCCGTATTGCAGCGTCGTATCAGCAGCCTTGATTATCATATTGCTCATCATTTTGGGCATATTTCTGTTCTTCGAGTGTCGGGATGAGCCACAGAAATTGGTGTCCTTGGTGGCGCCCTGTTTCTTTATACTCTGCGGATTCCTCTTCTCCACGAAACGGAGCGCCATCAAGTGGCGCATTGTGGTTACGGGAATCACCTGCCAGTTTCTGCTCGGAGTCTTCTGCATTCGCTGGACGGTTGGACGACAGATCTTCGAGTGTCTGGGCAACAAGGTGGCCACGTTTTTGGATTATGCCACAGATGGAGCTCGCTTTGTGTTTGGCGACTTTCTGATTGACACAAAGACCTTTGCCTTTGCCATATTGCCTGTGATCTTCTTCTTCAGTTTCTTCATATCGGTGCTCTACTATCTGGGCACCATGCAGTGGGTGGTCATCAAACTGGGCTGGATACTGCAACAGATATTGGGCACAACTGTCTGCGAGAGTGTTACAGCTGCGGCAAACATATTTCTGGGCATGTCCGAGAGTCCAATGCTCATCCGGCCCTACATCAATAAGCTGACAAAGAGCGAAATACACAGCATCATGGTATCGGGTTTTGCCACAGTTTCCGGCACAGTTCTGGCCGCTTATTTATCCTTTGGTGCCTCAGCCGCTCACCTGATCACATCCTCGGTGATGGCAGCACCTGCTACATTGGCCATATCCAAGCTGTACATGCCCGAAACAGAAGTTAGCCAAACCTCAAGTGATACCATACAACTGGAGAAATCGTAAGTTGATAAGATTATGATTTATGATTTGGATTCTGATTTGGGTTGCTATTTTTTTTTGTAGCGAGGACTCCTCCTTGTTGGATGCAGCTTCTAGTGGCGCCTCCAATGCTGTGCCAATTGTCTTGGGCATTATTGCCAACATTGTGGCATTTGTCGCATTCGTTGCCTTCCTTAATGGCGTTGTCAGTTGGTTGGGCTTCCTCATTGGCCATGAGGAGATTGACTTTGAATGGCTATTCTCCAAGTTGTTCATCCCGCTGGCCTGGGCTATGGGTGTGCCATGGGAGGACTGCGATATTATTGCCAAAGTGGTGGCTTCAAAGACCATCATCAACGAGTTTGTGGCCTATGAACGTCTTGGCCAATACATTGAAAATGGCGACATTACCGTAAGTACTAAAAATGCATACTCTCAAAAGATTGTGAAGTGTTAAATGTTATCATTTCATTCACAGGCTCGCAGTGCTGGCATTGCCACATTTGCCATCTGCGGCTTTGCCAATCCCAGTTCCCTGGGCATCCTCATCGGATCACTGAGTGCCATGGCCCCCAACCGTCGTGGCACAATTACCTCGGTAGCCTTCAGAGCATTCATCGTGGGCAGCATCGTTTGCTTCATCTCGGCCAGTTTTGCAGGTGTGTATGGAATTACTGACAATACAGTTCACCTTTAAAGTCGTACTAACCCTCTACTAATTCCCTTTGATTTCAGGAATTTTGATACAAGATGCGGAGGAACAGTATAACTATAATAAAATATTTGAAAAATTGGGACGCAGAAATTTGACAATGGTCTAGTCCTTAAGCTAGTGAATATATTTATTTAACAAAATATAAACATGGTTTTTAAATTACTTCTTCAAACTCTACAAAAGTTTCGACACTTATCAAAAAATAGCAGAATTATCTCTAGCCAGAGTATCAAGCCGAAACGATTATTCGTTTCAGATTCGGTATCGTGTTATGCTCTTTATTCGGTTATCGGTTATTCAAAATTTTTGTGTAAAGGTTACGTAACGGCTATCGGTTTTTCGTGTGGTTTTGAAATCCCATAAAAAAACCTCTTTACGAGGTAAAAGTCTAGTGACGAAAACATTTTCATGCCCCAAAATTTCTGATATCCAATTTTGTGACGAATAATATTAAGTTTTACATATAAATTATTTTAAACAAAATTTTAAAAGTTTGAAGGTATGCTTAAGAGCCCATTAAAATACCTTTCCAACGACATATAGATCATATCTGTAGCTTCTATGGTTTGGGTACTATGGGGGTTTTTAATTTTAGCGGGTTCTAGCGATTTTTTTCTAATTTAGCTGGTGAGTTTTCGAAAAAGTCGTAGAACAAATGTTTCTAGATTTTTGAGCGGGAACAAGTCCTCATTCAAACTTTTAAGCTCACTCAACGATTTGATCCAAACAAACAAAAACACAAACAAACAGACAAACTGACTTTTCATCTCAATTTCGGAAGGCCCCTAAAAATTTCAAAATTAATTATCTTGTGAACCAGTAGTCGGATTTTGATGATCGAGGTGTTATTCGACGCGTATTTTTGATAAGAATAGAAAAAAATTAAAAAATAATTCAGAAAGGCTCCAACGGCCCCATTAGCTCCAATCATTAAAATTTTTCCCCTCCCACTTACACCTGTTTATCTCACGAACCAGGTGAGTTTCCAAAAGTCTTAGTATGCACATTTGTAAGTTAAATTGATACCTTTCGATCGGTATATAACTCGACCTGATCGGACAGTCATAGCAAATTTTCCATTCTTCCTGTGTATATATGCTAGTCGCCTTCGCACCCTTCGTGCTGCTTTTGTCACTAGCGCGGACTGCCGTCCGCAGTGATATGCATACATACATTTTTAAAAACTAATCAAACTTAAATAAAATCAGTTTAAGCAATTAACAATTTATATATTTTGCATTGCCACATAGCATTAACAAACTTTCGGGCACCACTAGTTATTTGTCCAACGCAAGAGCTTTCAGCTACATAGTTTCCAGCTCTGGCTGCTACGACACTTGCACAAAATGCATTGCACTCTCCAACTCTGTCAACCATGACACTTTGTTGCTGCTGCCCTATTCCAATTCAAAGTAAAACGTATATATTCAGTTAATAGGTTATATCTTCCAAACCTATCGGTAAAATTTGTTGTGTCATATATCAAAAAACGCGAAATTTTACAATCTTAAACATACTGAAAATTAAAAAAAAATCGTTAGCGTCGTTTTCTTGAAAACCGCCAAAATGTGGAAAAAAAAATTACCTTATATTACCTGTAGCTTTTTACCTATGTACTTAAGAAAAAAAGTTTGAAGGTATGCTTAAGAGCCCATTAAAATACCTTTCCACCGACATATAGATCATACCTGTAGCTTCTACGGTTTGGATACTATAGGGGTTTAATTAATTAAGTTAAATTGATAACTTTCGATCGGAATATAACTCGACCTGATCGGACAGTCATAGCAAATTTTCCATTCTTCCTGTGTATATATGCTAGTCGCCTTCGCACCCTTCGTGAAATCGCGAAATCGTCCTTCCAAGGATGAAAATTATGTTTAAAGGACATTTCGTCCTTTGGTTATGTGGAATTTTAAACTTCCTGGTCCTTACAAGAGTATTGACACCCAGTTTGTCAAATCGGACCATAAACAATCAAAATATAAATTTAAAAAACAAAAGGAATTTTTCAACTCAAAAAGCGCGGATCACGAATTCATTTTAGAACTATGGTTTCTTCGTGAAAACATCTTAGAATTGACCATAGATTACGAAAATGGGTTACCATTTTTTTTGAAAAGAATCGATGCACTCTAATGTTTATACACAAAATTTTATTTAGAAAACAGAAGATATATAAATTTAGATCAATGTTTAGAAAGCCTGTTTAATAAAAGTACAAATTTCTTACCGAAAAAAAAAAGATATATTTAAATTGATAAAAATAAAATAAAATTTTGTTTAAGAACGATGAAAACCACTCAACAAGTAAATTTAATTTAATGCTTGATTGAACAAAAAGTAAACGTTAAACTTGACCATGTTACTTACCGGTTATTTTGGTTTGAATAACTACGGTTATTACCGGTAATGGGTTAAGGTTTCAATCCCTGTTTCTAATGAGTTCGTTATGTCCGGCAGAAAACCGAGACTAATAATTGATTTAAAAAAAAATTTAACTTCATTGTCAAAGTAAATTTACACAGCTCACAGTAATTCGTTAAAACACACACGAACACATAGTTATATATGTTAGACAATTATGGCCGAAACTGCAGCTCCTCCAAGTGAAGAAGACCCCAAAAAGTTGAGGAGGAACAAAATTATCAAATTAGTATTACACATCATTTTTCATATAATTTTAATTTCTTATTTTATATGGTGCACAATTGTATTTATACGATATGGTAAGTATTGAATTTATGCTCCTTTAAGCATTAAAGCTACTTTAAAGCTTCCCCAACTAAATCTCAGATAAAAATGGGTCCAAGTGTACAGAGCCTGAGAATGAAGAAAATACTACCGCACAAACTACAACTAATGAGAATTTAGAGGGAGAGGAAACAACGGCAATATCAGAGGCTATAACAACAACTGAGGCTCCAACTAAAGAAAGCGAATGGGAGCCTCACATACTTTGCGAGCTGAACTGGTGCATTGGATATGGCTTCTTTGTCATTATGTTTATCATATTTTATTTGTTTTGGCTATATTATTGGGCCTTCAAGCCATATATTGGTCAGAAACTCTACGATAACAAAATTGAGCCAGCCATCGACAATTGGATCACTTTCAGTCGCAAAAAGTACGTATATTGAAGCAACATTAGATCTAAATCCAGTTTAAATCGTATTTCCTCAGAGTTATCTCCCTGATAATGCTTGTGGTTGTTATTGTTTTGGTCTTGGCATATTTAGGATTCGAGTGTCGGGAGGATTACAGGAAATTGGTTGGAGTATCTGGACCCGTACTTTTTATACTACTTGGATTTGCAGTCTCAAGGAAACGCAGCGCGATTCAATGGCGGATTGTCGTGCATGGTCTTTTGGGCCAATTGATTCTGGGTATACTGTGCATACGTCTGGAGGTGGGAAGGGGAATATTCAACTGTGCCGGCGAGAAGGTGACTCGTTTTCTGCAATTCACAGATCATGGCGCTCGATTCGTATACGGCGATAGAATTTGCGATGAATATATCTTTGCATTTGCCATATTGGCAGTGATCTTCTTCTTCAGTGTGGCCACATCATTACTGTATTATCTGGGCTTTATGCAGTTCATTTTGGCCGCCTTTGGATACTTGCTGCAGGCGATGGTGGGCACCACGGTCTGCGAGAGCGTCAATGCCTGTGGCAATGTATTTCTTGGCATGTCGGAGAGTCCCCTGATGATTCGACCATATATCCCATTGCTGACGCTTAGCGAATTGCACTGCATCTGCACATTGGGATTTGCCACCGTTAGTGGTACCGTCCTAGGCGCCTACATATCCTTTGGCGCCTCGCCGGCCTATTTGATCACGGCCAGTGTTATGGCCGCACCCGGTGGACTGGCCTATGCCAAACTTTATTATCCCGAAACTGAAGAGTCGCAGACCAAGTCCGATAACATTCAGCTTGAAAAATCGTAAGTGTATAATTAAGATGGTACCTCATTCAAAGAATACAACTTTATGAAACCAAAAAAGGTAAAAAATAAACAATCATAAATTACGTACTTAAACAAAAAATAATTTTCAGAGTACAAAATCAAGCAGGAAAGGCTATAGTCGAGCTCCCGACTATAGGATACCCGTTACATGTTTAAATATTTAAAAAAAAATTTTAATTGCATATTTATAGGCACCTCTATTGCTTAAAAACTGAAATCAGTCTTTACCAACTTTCTCTTTGTCCGATCTTGTTACAATTTAGTAGAATGATAGCTAATAATAGTAGTTACTGTTAATTTGCAAAAAAAAACCTATGTTAAATACTTTTGGTGTGGTGGTTATATCGACTCGGATGCTGATCAAGAAAAATAAGTAAAAAAAATATTTTGTATTATTTGAAATGTATGTAACAGGTAGAAGGAAGCATCACCGACCCTATTAAGTATATATATTCTTGATCAGCATCAACGGCCGAGTCGACTTAGCCATGTTCGTCTGTCTGTCTGTCCGTCTGTGTGAGCGCCTAGATCTCAGAGACTTTAAAAGCTAGAGAAACCAAATTTGGCACACAGACTTCTATAACCACCACGCAGATCATGTTCGCTTCAAATTTTTGCCACGCCCCTTCCCACCTCCGCAAATCGCGAAAAGCGAATTAATGTGATTTATTATTATAAACTTTTATCCTACTTTATCGCAACAAGACCATAAGGGCAGTAATGGCTGATTTAAGTATCAAGTAATGTAAGTGCCTAAAAGAATGCAATAAAAGATGTTTTAAATTTATTTAAATAATTAACGGGTAACCTATGGTCGAGAGATCGACTATAGCCATTCCCACTTGTTTTTTATTACTTTATTAAACGTTCAAACCCAAAATCAAAAACAATTTATTATTTAAAAGTCTTCCACATTTTTTTTTAATTGTTATTTTCCAATGACATTATTCATTGTTTTGGTATCCTTATTTCTAATTTCATATTAAATGCTTCCTAGTTTTGTTTGGCTAATTCTTTTCCAAACTTTGGAAATTGGAAATCAATTAAGATACATACATGCATACACACATACCATAACATTTCCTTCTCGTCTACAGGACAGATACTTCTATTTTGGATGCAGCATCTACTGGCGCCGCCAATGCTGTAATGGTTGTATTGGGCATCGTGTCCAATATAATTGCATTTCTGGCTATATTTTACTTCTTTAATGCTGTAACTGAATGGTTCTTCGAGCTGGGAGGCATGGATGGAATCACATTCATATATCTTCTTACCAAACTGTTTATACCAGTCGTATTCGTAATGGGAGTACCCACACATGATTGCGAGAATATTGCCAAGGTTGTTGCCGAAAAGACTTTAATCAACGAGTTTGTTGGCTACAAATCACTGGGTCAACTTATCGTTGACAACAAAATTGATGTAAGTTTTGCTAAAAGAAGATTTTGTTCGATGATACTGTTAATTAATTATCTTAAATGCCTAGAAACTATAATTCCACTCACTTTTTCAGCAACGTAGCGCTGGTATTGCAACCTTTGCGCTGTGCGGTTTCGCGAATCCGGCATCTTTGGGAATTATGATAGCAGCACTGAGTGCCATGGCTCCAAGCCGTCGAAGTGATATAACACGTGTTGCACCTATGGCTTTATTAGCTGGCACCATTGTTAGCTTCACTTCGGCATCCATTGCTGGTATATAAAATATTTTATAGATACATTCACATATATTTTATATATTATTATTTATTATGTTTTATTCTTTAAGGTATCTTAATCCAAGAATCCGAGTTGGAAAAACTTAGTGAGAAATTCTTAGACATTATGGACGTGGACGACAATAGTGTTGGTAAATTTATGTACAATGTTTAAACAAAACTTAAATATACATTTATTTATACCAACTAAGGTAAAATATGCTTTAAATTGTTAATGATGTTTCTCAGCTGCATCACATCGGATGCATCCAATTCAGAGGAGTAGTGGAGCAACTCCTTTGAGTTCCTCTCAAGTTGTTGTACCAATTCTTTGGGCTCGATTTCCGATCGCTTGCGCTTCAGACTGCTCAACTGGCAACGATGACTTAGAAGACGCTTGTAGTCCCACTGTAGGTAATTGTAGTCAATATTATTGATCGCGGTGGGTCCATGAGCCAGTGGCGGTTGCAAAGTGTTCAATAGTGGCAGCAACTCAGTGGCAATTGTGTGTAGATTAACCAAGGATTTGAGCTGTGCATCATCACTATTCTTGCACGCATGAAGAAACTTTTGTATGTGCCAACAGCTGTTGGCAATCCCCTGTGTCGGCATTGTTCCCTGCAATATGCGGAGCTGTGTAGCTGGACTACTGTGGAGACCCACCTTAAAGTAGATATTTGCCAGGAGCTTACACTTGTCGTTATTAAAGAGTTCCTTCACGCTGCCTGCCAAGAGATGCAGCCAATCGGATTGGCTATTCGCCAGTAATTTCATTAGCGCCAACTGCACAAATGGAATGTTTTTTTATTTGTATAATCACATATGTTTAATTGGGACTTACCATCTCGTAATACTGTTCGGAATCGCTCAAAGGCGCAATCAGTATACGCTGAAGTCGCATTATCCACAGCCGCTGATCCTTCTCATTTCTAGCCGACACACAATTTAAATAGCGATAGTTTCTTATATTAAATAGTGGTTGCTCGTGGTTGGACAGCTTATGAAAATATTTGAGCATGCGTTGAATGTGCCATTGACTCACATTCTGCGAGAACAGAGTATATAAATTATTGCATTTGTTGTAATAATCGGTGGCCTGTACGATATCAGTGTTACTCCAGCTTTGATTTGCCTCTTCCAAACTGAAAGAATGTGAACATATTGATATATTACTTAAGTAGAATACCGGAAAACTTGCTTACCGAAAGCAAATCATGAGCACATCAGCACAAACTTGTGACTTTATAAGATCCTCTTGACATAATCCAGCGGAAAAGTATTTAAAGAGCGTTACAGAGTCTGTCACATGCAAGAGGCTGCCAAATGCTTCTAAAAGTCGATTATACCTTGCCGCATGTGTAAAATTTAAAGCATCTGTGCAATGACAAGAGCAATTAATTATTTCCATATTAATAAGAAGACTACTATTTACCTTTGACCAAATTTTCAAAGATTTTCTCTACTGTTTTGCAGGTAAGTGAACTAACTTCTGTATCGTCCATGATGACTACAGTGATATAATCCAAGCACAGCTCATAGTGATCCTCATTGGCCTGTGCGGTCTCTGTCAGGTAGCTTATGAAGTACTAAAAAGTATACTTGTTAGTCAAAATGCTGGGAGTTCGAGCTTTACGGCTAAGGAGTTACATTTTGAAAGTCCTCCAGCTGATAGATCAGTTCGAAAAGTTGCATTACATATGGTCGCACATATTTTAATACAAGCACTGGAATGTCCTTGCCCAGATCATGGGTTGGTCGACTAAATTAAATTAATTGACAAATCAAATTGCTTATAGCACAATCATGATTCTAGCTTACGATTCACCGCCAATTAATATCAATATGATAGTATCCAAGACGGCTTTTTCGATACGCTTTACACCGCAGCTTAACAGTTTGTGTAGCATTATTAAATACACCTGTGTAACCTTGAAATACTCTTCCATCTTATCCAGCGGAACTGACAAGGCGTCCTGCCAACGTAAAAGATGAAACATTTAAAAGATACATATTTCTTTTGGATATAGTAAACAGGTACCTTTTGATAAATGATCTCGAGATTATTTAGAACGGTGTCGCATAGATGCAATGCGGTTTCCTGCAGCCAATCGGGCATGGATTGCGCCAGCTCTGGAGCACGACTGGAGTAGTGGGTGCAAATGTTTGTCATTGTCTTGCTGGTTTTCACAAATACATGCAGATGCGACATCTTAGCACCAAGAAAGTCTGCAATCTCAATCAGTTGTCGCAGCACTAGGAAAGCCAAATGTGTTATTCGTAAATATTATAATTGATTTGGATTTAAGGGGGAAACTAGTTTAGGAGGCCGAAATTCGAGTGACTGTGTTTTTTTTTAACTGAGAAAGAATAATTAGAATTAGAATAATTAGAACCCTTGGAGGTCGCAGTTTTGAACAGAAATCATCAATTTCTTTCGTTAGTAACAAATTTTTAAGAATTTTAATCAAAAAAGAAAAAAATGTTCTTTGTTGGAGATTTTTGAACAAAATGTCATTTTTATCCACATTTCTTTAACAAAAAAAAAAATTTACTTAATAAAAAATCAAATTAAAATGTAGTTCATATTCTGGGTATTGGAATTTCATGCTGAAACTTTAGCTTCATATTCTTGAATAGTTGTACTATCAATTTATGCTATAAAAAACAGTAGTTTCTGAACCATCTAAACTGTTTTCCGCCCTTAAAGACTTACGGGGTGTAATCCGGGCATGTACTTTGGTCGAATTGGCAGTAATTTCTTTCAGCAGGAAAAGCACCGTCATATGCAACTCAATTGCCTGCGGTTCATGCTCCTCAAGCGCGTCCACATTGTTTTCAATGCTGTTAATGAAACGCCAATTAATATTACTATAATGTTACTATAAATAGCCTCCAAGTTCAGCGTTCTCACCTCTGTTGCAGGCAACCGTTTACAATGGAAAGCAAAAAGAATAATGTTGTGTGCACTAAACGCTCGCCAGCCTTAGCCAGCGTTTCCTTTGCCCATTCTGCAAAGCACACTGCATCATTTAGCAATGTGATGAAATCGTCGCACGCAGTTTTATTCTCTGGACTCACATCCTCTTTCTGTAAATGGTATTATATGACTTACAGGCAGTTCAAATATAATACGCACCGTGCTTACCAACTTTATAAACCACTCATACAAACACCTGAAAACGTCTATGTAGCATACTGTTTCATTAAAATAGGCTCTCAGCAATTTTCGCAGCCAGAGACTCAATACTTCCACAGTTTTGGCGCTCAAATCCTCCACACTGCGTTTGCATATGTCTAATGCTTTTTCTTGTGAAACGCAAGAGGCTACATCTTCGCAGGCTAAGCATTGCAGTTCGCCAAAGGTTATACTGACTTGCATTTCCGCCTGTTCTTCCATATTGACAGCTATTTACGTGAAATAATTTATGTTAAACGATTTTGAATATTTTGTTTGTTTACCTTCGTTCACAGTCGCACATGAAAAATATATCGAAGTGCCCATACACGACGGCTATGTTTGATGAGCATGCTCGGCTCGTTCAAATTTTGAACGTGTGCAGACCAGTTTGCGAGCGGCTCGTCGATTGGGAAGTCATAATTTTCAGCGAGAGGCTCGCTCACAAGCTCGCAGAAAACGGTAGCAGCCATCTAAAAAAAAGGCCGATGTTCAGATTTAGGATTCTTTTAAAAAAATTCGATTTTTTCAAAAGAGTTTTGTCTGTGGCTTGATGGTTGCCACCGTGTCTTGGGAGCCAAGGCTGCCACCTGGTTTTACCAAAGTAGAGCCAAAGCTGCCACACAATTTGTGGCAACTCTTTTTTGTTCACTCACACATGAGCAACCCAACTCTAGCAGGCACACTGAAATTATCATTTCTTTTCCGTCGCAACGCGCAAGCATGAGGTTGTTCTTTTTCGCCGCGAAGAATTATATTTCTCCAAGTAAAATGGTAAGATCTTACATCACTTTATAAATTAATGTAAACGTTTAGTGCGGTGTTTATTTCTATGATGTTTATTGTTTATCGCCCCAGTCTGAAAAGATGTGTTGATTCGATTTTATGCTGATAAAAATAAAAAACGCCACATGCTTTTGCATTTTATGTTAATTGTAAATTTGAGCAGCAACTAAATGCATATAATTTGCTCTAATTACAGATTTTACGACATTGGGGAACATAACAGATGCCGTGTTAAATTACCGTCACCGGCCTGAACTAATCTGAAAATGTGGTGCTCCCGTCTTTAAAGCGTGTCGCAGAACCATGTGCTGCACGTGTTGGCCAAATATTAAGGTTAGTTCCGATGCAACCTCAACGAGTATGGCGGCCATTTTTCAATATGATGCATTTTATACCCATTCGAAAATATTTTGTCGATTTGGTTACTTACAGATACTTTACTCTTTTTATTTTTAGCATCGCCACGTGCTCACTTTTCACGATACTCTGATGAGTTGCTGAAACTTTTGGTGAGTTAAAATAGAACTTCAAATAATTTTCATAACTTAAAAATACTATGATGAGCGCTTTAATTTAAGTCAAAACAGTTATCCCTGTCATAAGAATAATTGATGATGCAAATCTCTGACAAAATATATAAGAAATCATTAACACATGTTTTACATTTTATAAATTTTTAAGTCTAATTCGAAATATTTGATATTTCAGTTGCCTTTGAGGAACACGCTGAAGTAGCCAATTTATGTGGAAATAATGCCGTGATGTGAATAATGGTGAGTTTTTATCTTAGCTTGGTATTTTACGTATCCTAACATGATGCGAGACCTTACCGCCCCAGTCGGATGTATAATGACGATTGGACTTTTTCTGATAATTCAATACTCCAAATTAAATGTAACATTGTTTGTAATCTGAACTAAAAATTGTTATTTTCTTTCTTTCTTTTAGGAATGACGCCTTTTTGGTTAAACGAATGGCTACAAACTGTAATTATAGGTAAGCATCGTTATTTTTTTTAATATTTCTTGACGGACTTATCTGATGATAAACACCGTAGACAAGCATATACCTGAATTTATATGTGTTGATAACCTATTCGTCTGACATACTGCAAGATAAATATCTACGCTTTTATATCTAAACATTCCGTGCTAATGCAAATGTATCTTTTTCCTCTTACAGATGGCGACGCGTCTTAGAAGAAGTATATCAACCATTTATTGAACATCAAAGGTTAGTTGCCTACTGTAAACTTAAGTTAGTACTCAAATCACAATGATGAACACCTTATTTAAGCCAAACAGTTATCCCTGTCATAAGAATAATTGATGATAAAATAAACTGACTACAAATTTGTTCATTATCATGATTAATTATTTAAGAAATTCGTATTAATGAATGAATTCTCTATTTCAGATTGTTGACATTTTTGAAGTAGCAGCCGCTCAACTCGGTCTAGCCTCGTTTAAACGGTATTATCAAAAGGTAATTATCTAGGTAAAGAATATATTAAATTAAATATGCAAGATTTCTAATGATGATCGTTATATCGCCCCAGTCGGATTTAACAATGTCGATTCGTTTTTTTTTACTGATTAACAACTTGCATTCAATTTCTGTATATTGGCATTTTTGGACAACAATCTAATTACATATCTTTTTCACTTGCAGATCTGTAATCGTTAAAATCGTTTGCTTTGTTCAGTTGCTAAAATAGGTATGTACCTGACTCTCAATATATTTATCTTAATATGTCTTCAATTTGATGAACAAACCCTGACAAGCATATAACTGAATATTTTTGCTGACTACACACGACTGATTTATATATAATAAAAACTTACTTATTTAACTTAATGACTTAATGACAATAATACTTATCAATTTGTTTTCTATTTGCAGGCACACAACAACATGTCATCGTACAATATAAACATTTATGTACAAGTTGAATTTGAATAAAAACACAATATTGTTAATTGTATTATAACGTGATATATTTTATTTGCATTTCATATTATAGACATTTATTTGTTTTTGGGTATTATCTTTGTCGCCCTGGGCCAATTTCACTGGCACCATGCGTAATATATAAGAATACTTTGTTCTGTTTTGTAAATGTTGAAATCTGTCGACTTTCATTACAATACATAATATGTTTGTATACTCGTAGAATGTTTGGTTTTGGTATTTGTAAATTTATACTCATAATATTCATATATATCAATATGCATATGATAAATATGCTTACTACCCTCAAAAAGATCCAATTGCTTTATTTCTCAACCGAAAATTAACTCAAGACCATTTAGCACTAATCGATAGGAGGCAATCGGCCTCGATCTACATATACATCGATATCCACTGGGCTGCTATCGCGCTGATAGAAGTTGCTTCCGTTTCCGTTCGACACACAAATATCAAATTGCCGGTAAAAAGTGAAACATTTGATTGAAAGCACGACGATAAATGTTAAATTTTCTATTTCATTACAAATATACATATACATATCTAAGTAGGGTTTAGTATATATATGTATATAGTATAGGGAGAGAGATAGATAGTCTATTTGAATAGCGATATAAAATTTGTGACTACAAATGGAAAGACAACATTTATAAAGTTTTCTTTGAAATATTCATATTTGATTTATGCTTTAACAAACATAGAGCTCTATATAACTAATTAATAAGTGCAAAAATATGTTGAAATCAATGCGTTTTATACTCTTTTTACGTAATGTCTGAAGCGGTTCAGTCGTATAGAGCGTTTTATTCTCTGCTAAATGGGACATGAAGTGTTCTATATGTATAAACCAAAATCGAACATTTCATTTTTTAACATCAATGACGATAGACAGATAGCGATTTGTTATTACATCGAATACAATAAATATATGTATGTACTTTATATGTATGTCTGTCTGTAGATATCAATTCCGTGGTGGAAGTCTGCATGATATATGTATGTATATATTTGTGTGATCCAAGATTAAAATGTGTCTGTCTTTCAGAACCAAATTGCTTGCAACTTCTTCAATATATCATATCATAATTTGTTTTTTAATGATTTTTTTTTTTATTTTTTTCATTTTGTATTATCGTATAGACGTTTTCAAAAAACAATAAGGAATCAACAATATTCATAAAATGTATCATTATAGAATATATGATAAATGTAAATCTAAAAACTACATATATGTATGTTCTTTTATTATTATTATTAATGTATTGTATGTATGTATATTTGTTTTTATGTATTTTTGTTTTTGTTTGTTTCTTGGGAAATAAAAACTGATTTGTTTTGTTTTGTTTTCTACTCGTATAAATGAAATAAATAGTTTTGAATGAATGTGAATCATATGTTGGATCTACATATCTATCTAGTGCCCGATGTGCTTCTTAATTAGCGCCTGCAGCAGACGCACCTTTGCCTTCTTCTCCTTATACTGGGCATAGGTTTCAGTTTCCAGTGATTTGCGATCGAGCTTTAACATTTTGCGTCCGTTCTGCTCCTCAAAGATGGACTCATACTCGCGAATGGTGGCCTTCAGAAGTGTCTTCTCATCCCGCACACGCTCCAATTGCTCCCACAGCTGATCCAAGCTGAGCGCCGCTATATTCTCCGCCTGCGTCTGCTCCGTAGCGGTATTTGTGGTTGTCGTTGTGGTCGTCGACTCATCGGAGGAAGCATTCTGGGTTAATGTATTTGGCGCATTTGAGTCGCTGGGTGAATTTGTGGTCTCAGTGCTGTTGTTCGATGAATACTGCAGTGGTGTCGATGTTGCCTCGAAGACCATAGCCTCGTGCTCCAGTATGGTGGGCAACTCGGGCACTCCGGTGCCACCACCAAACATGATGCTGCGCGATACCAAACGCTTCAGCTGACGATAACGATCGTACAGCGGACGCGCTGCATCCCGCTCCTCCTTGGTAATGGGATGGCCATAGAGGCTCTCAAAATAGAGCAGACCATGCTGTACGGCGGTCTTCTCCTGCACCAACTGATCGGATGTCAGCTCCTCCAGCTGCTGTGGACGATGGCTCTGCGTCCGTTTCTCACTGAGATTCTGCAAAGTTAAAGAAAATGATGTAAAAATTAGTTAAAGTATCTATCTCAGTTAAGGACAAAGTCAACGTGCATATGGAAAACGACGCAATTGGTCGCCTTTCACAGTCCATCAATCAGCTTTAAGTCGAAACAAAAATGGAAATGGAAATGTACCAGTAATTAACGAAATATGTCATTTGTAACCAAAAACGAAAGCCCACAATAATGCCCAAAAACTGATAAAAATAATGATATAAAGTAGACGGTGGCAGGCAATTGGTAAACAAGACAATTAATCAGCGACATGCATTAGGCATTATTCGATTTGCTCGACTTGACGGCGAAAAGTGCTCGACAAATGTGGCAGAAAACAAAAACAAGTGAAAATACGAGGCACTGAAAAACATCACATGCTGCCCCTATATATATATGTACTATATGTTGTATATAAGTGTAGCCCATTGCCCGATCTATCCAAATAATATTTGTGTTTTGGCAGACATTCAACATAAATTTGTTTTCACATTTGCCGTGACAGACAACTCATACTAGAGGGAGGCTTGTCCGAAAACAACAAAACTTATATAAACACATGGGCCCAAGCCAAAACAAGTTGTTAAAAATAAAAATATACACAAATCTTATATAAACTGTACTATAAAAAGCGTATGTTAAAACAAAAACAGAGATAAAAAGTGCTGAATTTCCGCATTTTAATGAGGGGAACTTTTAAAGTAATTATTTCGCATAGGATTTTCGATTAGGAAATCAGTTTTAAAAAGTCAGCTTTATGAACAATTTAATATACTGAGGTAACTAAGGGATTGCAGTTTGAGATTAAGTTCTATACTATTTACTTAAATTTATATTTCAGTTATCTTATATTTTCTTACACTTTTTTAATAAACACGCTATTTACGAATTGTCTTTTAGTTGGTATAAGAAGAGGCTAAAATAATTCAATTTTAATTTAGATACAAAAAGCCTTCACTGTCGTTTGTAAAAAAATCCTAACGTTTACAACTTCGACTTTATTATCTGATTTCTAGCACTTAAGTATCGACAACAGATCAAAAATGTATTATATCTGTACTACTTTAGTATAAGTATTCTCTTAAGTCATTTGGAAGACAACAAGCTGTGTCTATTATATAAGGAAATCCATTTTTTGGCACACAAAGTGACTTTGCTGTCATTTAATAATTCAAATGGCATTTCGTTTTCGTCTAAAGATTGTCGGATGAAATGAGACTTAAAAGCCGTTGACGTCATTGGCCATAAAAGTAGGCCACATCAAAGACTGTTAGTTGATTGGGCTAGCTTACCTGTTCGATTTCGCAAAGTGTGTTCTTCATGCGCTCCAGCTTCTTGGCCGCCTCCTGCTGAGAGGCAGCGATGGCGTTGGCGCCCACTTTGATGCCCAGTGCCGCAATGGGATCAGTCTTAAGCTCGTGTCGCTCCTTGCGCAGCTTGCTCAGCTCGGCGAGGGCGTTCTTCATGTACTTGTCGTTGAGTCGCTCCGCCTGCGATGGCCGATAGCCGAGTCGCTGCTCCAGCGAATCCTCCAGCTGCACCAGCTTCTTCTTCAGAGCCGTCACACGCCGATTAATGGCCTTGACCCGCTCCTCGGGCGTCTGGAAGGCCATCATCATGGCCGGCACCACCTGCTGCATCACGTCCCGTGTGCGCATGTTCTCCAGCGAGCTAAACGCACGCACTGCATCCATCGGCTCCAGGCAATCCATATCCTCGCCGAGCAACTGCAACTGCACGCTGGCCGCCTGTTTGGGCAGCTGCTGTGGATAGGGCATCACCTTGGCCAGCTTGGCGGCCGCATCAATGTTGCCGCCCGCATGGTGTCTGTAGTGGGCGTAACGACGACTCAACATGGGCGCCGGCTCATCGCCACGCCCCCAGGGCAACGACTCCTGGGCCGAGGTCAAGTTCAGACTCTGCTGCTGTCGCGGCGGCGGCTTGGCCTTGATGGGATGCCCGGATGTGGCATTCGGGGTGCTGTCATCGCTGCCTGCCGAGCTGCACGAGCTGCTCGTTGTTGGAGTGGGCGAGATGCTGGCGCTGTGCTTCTGTTGTTGCTGCTGCTGTTGCTGATGGAAATCAATCAGATTGTTGTCGTTGTGATCGGCAACAGTTGCTGCCGTTGACTGCTGCTGCTGCTGCTGTTGCTTCTTGCTGCTGATGAAGCCACGACGCTCGTACTTCAGTGCCGACAAGTCGTACTTGTAGGCACTCTGCTCATCCCGCCGCGAGGGCAGATACTTGCCGCCCGCACTGGGCTTCTTGCTGACACCGGACTTGCGCACTGGGGGCTGGCGGGACTTGCAGAATCGTTCGCTGCTGCGCCGACGCTCGTGCTCACACTCGCTGTCATCGCTGGCCTCCCGCTGCAACTGTTGCTGGCGTCCATTGCGCACGGGCGAGTGTTGTTGCTGGGAACGCGCCGGACTTGTCTCGTAGCGTGCACGATCTTTGGTCACCTCGCCAGTGGCACTCAGCGGTAGATTGGCCAACGAGGCATTGTTCTCCTGCTGCTCGCCGTTCTCGGGCGGCAGATCGACGCCGGAATCCCGCTCAAACTCCTGGCAATAGCTGGCATAGCTGGCAGTACGCTTGAAGTCCTCCGAGGAGACGCGTCTGATGACCTCGCAATGGGATTGACGGCACTGCAGTTGATTGGCTGCCTGATTCGCCGGCGTCGTTTCGGGCTCCGTGAGCAGCTCCTCGCTGTTGCTGCGCTGTAGTTTGCGATCCTGGCTGCTGGCCGAATTGCTGTCCAGTCGCTCCTTGCGTTTGCGTGACTTTTGCCATTCCAATGGGTTTATGATTTCGGGCAAATATGTGGAATTGAAGCGTGGCAACGTCTGTTCCGTAGCCGCAAGCTGAACCACATCACGAATGTTGTCCTGTTGCTGCTCCTGCTGCTTTTTCTGAGTTGCCGCTGCTGCCGACGATGAGGACGATGATGAGCCGGCGCTGCCGCACGAGGCGGTCGACGACGACGACGACGATGATGAGGAGGATGAACCAGTGAGACGACTCAGGTCGTCTTCGTTAAGGCCAGTTGTGGGATGGCGCATGCCGCACTGCAATTCGAAAGAGAAGAGAACACAAAAGGGTAACATTGATTAATATAAATTGAAATATTGCTCATACGACGCGTGGTCTCGAGACTGTCGCATCACGAGTCAGCGTCGCCGGCTTCGATTTAATTAAACAACTTTGCCAACACTTGACGCGACTCAGTCTGTGAGTGTGTAATTAAATAAGCTGAGCACTACATTATGAATAATTATTAAGCAACAAAATTGCTAAACGTCATTGTGTTGACGGGATCTGCATTCGCACGAGCCAACCATTAAGTAGGCTAATACTAATACACATTCATAGCAGCCCTTTACCATATATGACTAATAACCATTACAAACTAAATTCAAACCAAACAGTCATCATTATGCCTTGTAAAGTCCATTAACAAGAACAGATTGAGCTCAAGTCTACGGAATTCACAATTATTCTGAATACATTGAAATTGTTTTGCAATAGTTATTCCTATATTTCCCCCAGCTGCAGCAGATGAACAAATGTATTCGCATTTAATCTATGCTGACATATGACTAAGAGCATAATTATAGTAACTGTGTCGAGAAGTTAACTAAGAAGTTCATATCACAATTTCATCATTAATATTCATGATGCGCGTGATACATGACTTAAAAGTTACAATGATTGAAAACAGCGCCCATAAATAATGATAATTGTCTGTTTTAAATGAAAAAATCTATATGATGAAAGTAAGTAATTTTAGTATTTTTTTTTATTTGATTTGGCTTTTAAAGAGGACACAATTTTGCTAAAATCTCAACACAAAATCCAGAAATGCAAAGTATTTTTTATAAAAAAAAAATGCGATTATTGTTTTGTTTTTTTTTTTTTTTCTAAAAAAAATGTATGAAATTGCTCAAAATTAATAGTTGTGTATTATTGAAAAAACAATAAAAACTAAAAAGTTAAAAATCATTTCAATAATTTAATTATTCCAAGTCTTTGATTTTTGATTTAATACAAAAAAGAAAAAAATTATACAAAAATTATGAAAACAAAATAAAATTGGAAAAGTAAACACTTAATTCTTTTTAATTTACTCTAATGTCTTGAAGCAATAATATTTATCTTAATAATGTTTGAATATATTAACTTTTTCCCTAATTACTTTAATCTTTTTTAATCTTTAGGCAAATAATTCATTTTAGATATTTTAGTTATTACGTAACTAAAAATACCAATTATAAAATACAAATTAAAAATCTTGTCTTAATTTAAAAAATAAATAAAGTGCAAAATTTACCAGAAAATATGTTATAATTTTGGGCGTCATTTCAATTAGTTGGTTCGCTAATTTGATCAGTCTATTTAGATATAATATCACAATTGATTTAAATGTTTATCACAAATTGTCGCTTATTTGGCAAATCACTTTTCAGTTCAGTACAAATATGGTCAGTTTAATAAGAAACATAAATCTGACGTTATTAATTTCAATCGAAATCAATTGAAATGTTCACTTTGGTCAATTTAACAAGTTGAAGTTGAAGGCTGTTATTTCCTTCAACATTAATTTGTATTTTTAACTTATTTTATTCACTTTTGTTGTTGCTGTTTTTGCTGCAAATTAAAATTGTGTCTAATCACAATTTTATTGCATTGCAAAAATTTCACATGTTTTGTTGCAAATGTTTTTTTTCTTCTCTGTTTTGTTTTTCTGTTTTTAAGAACGAGAATCTTGGAACGTTGCTTTCTCTGCGCGCGCCAAATTACTATTAAATTCATTTCAGCTCCGACCTCGCGAATTATATGCGAAAATCTTGAGAGAATCCCACAGACAGAGAGATAGAGAGAAAGAGAGAGAGCATAAACAACACGGCGAGCAAGTGAGAGAGAGAACACGCATGCGCATTGATAATTGCTAAACCAATCGATCATGAACTGAGCGCATAAGGCAAAAAGAGAGAGAGAGAGACCGAAAGAGACAGAGAGGAAGAGTGAGAGAGCGAGTGAAACCATTTGACCAAAGGTGCGAAATTTGTATGGCCTCAACTTATGCAAACTTGAGAGACTTCCAGACTGCAGACAGGAGATTTGCAATGTTATCAGCAGACACACCAGGCGTATGATTGATATTTTCGATTTGTTGTTTCGTTTTGGGATTTTTAAAAATAAATCTCGCTAATTTGTCGGTGCTTATGGCCACTTTAATTGAAGCTTATGAATTTATGCACTTGTTTATGCCCAAATAGCACAAACAAATTTAAACTGAAAGCAAAATATTGATATGCAAACGGCAAACGGCAAACGACGAACGACAAATGGCAAATGGCAGCAACGCTTCCTTAACGAAAAACAACACAAATATTTCAAGTGCAATGCCACAGTTAAAGGCCAAAAATACGTATACGCAGTGTCTATTCAATGCCTAACTGAATCAACAATTCAAAACAAAAATGCTGCTAACTAATTAAGTAGAGCGTTCATCACGCGCTTGGGAATCAGACTCTGAGCACGTCGGTCAGTCGTATGATGATGATAAAGATGAGATGTGCCCATAGTACAGATACAGGACAGATGTGTGTCAGTCACCCTGCTTATGGGTTGTACAGACATTCAATTACTTGTGTATGTGCCACACAATTACAACAAGACATAAGCGACAACCACGAAAAATCTCAACGAATCTCAATTAAAGCCCACGCTCCGCTGACGTCAATGTGGAACATGGACATGGAAATGAAATGGGACGACGTGATCGGTGGCAGTTGAGCCAACCCCTTCGTTAGTCTTTGCCGAACTAAAGGATACCCAAACTTAAGTAGAAATTATGGCGCGTGCAAAGCCTGAAGCCTTTGTTGTGTGCCAGGCATTAATGCTTATCAAATTAATTGGACTAAGTTGAAGACTTCGAGACTTCATATCGGCGGAAAGTGGGATTTTCTTTAGGGGATTTGTATGCGTTGACAGCACAAAATGAATGAATGC
This sequence comes from Drosophila subquinaria, assembly GCA_037043405.1. Taxonomy (NCBI): domain Eukaryota; kingdom Metazoa; phylum Arthropoda; class Insecta; order Diptera; family Drosophilidae; genus Drosophila; species Drosophila subquinaria. The sequence goes on along the minus strand of JBAMBL010002886.1, from coordinate 41,346 downwards.
GCCAGCAATGACAGCAATTAAAATAATACAAATATAAACAAGCGATTGTCTTGCATTCTAAGAAAGTCTGATAGATATTAATTCTGATATATCGAACAATGTTTACCATTCATATCATGAAATACTTGATATAATAAAGGTCTTGACATCGATACACAAATGTATTTAACAGATGTATTAAGACGTTACATATACTTGTTACATTATTGCGTGTACTTTTAAACGTCTTTTATCAATAGCTATAAATAAATATTCGATTTACCGAGCGTGATAAACATTTTCCAGCTAAAACAATTGCTTATCCCGCAAATTGGGGCTAATGACGCCATCGATTATACAAATGAGAAGCAGACTTATCGAATATCAATTGCAGTGTCAACAAATGCATTTAACCAATTAGCTAATTAGTTAATATGCCACATTAGGTGACTGATCAAATTGTGCAAGTTCATGTCGTGGGCGTATCAGATAACATAAAAAAACCCCTTAGTCATGAACAGCAGCCAAGCGACGGTTTTTGCCATGATAAATAAAATTCAGTTTCAGTTTTCCAACTGATAAGAAACAAAAAAAAAGAAGATAAACAAATAGCGAACGGCTCGCTTCCAAAACCCAATCAATATATGAAAAACAAAGTTAAAATCCATGGAAAAAAATAATGTTAAACTTTCAGAAAATGTTGATAAGAAATGAGTCATGGCTTATTGTTAGTTGTGGCAACAACAAAACAATAAAAAGAGGCACATTGAATTGTTTACACAATGTAATACGAGTGTGAAAAACGTTTTTCCATCAAAAAATAAATTTATTTCATAAAGTCAACAAATGGAAATGAAATTGTTGTGTATTAAATAACAAATTCAGTGGTAAGGACTGATGCATGGTAGAATGTTGTTGAACTTTCGCTGCGGCTATTGAATTTCGTAAGTTCCACGCCCACACAAAACAACAAGAGGAAGATGAGGTAGAAGAACAGCAACAACAAGTTTTTACACAATTTGATTGTACGACACGCGCTTTAATCAAATTGTTTACTCCGTTGGTTGCTCAGGGCACGAAAACAAAGTCATGAGCACAAAAAGCCTTTTTGCTCGACGAACAACTAGCAGTCACAAAATGTAACAGCGCATCCAATGGGCAGTTAACAAATCCGTGTAAATTCAACGTCACAATCGGAACCGTGCAAATATTGAAAAGGCATTTTCACATTAGCCTCGTTGTTGATAAGACTCGAGCTAAAGTCTAACTAAACCGGCAACAGACTGCCCAGCGCCAGCCTGGACTGGCTCAAACCGGTACTAGCTGGGTAGGGGCATCAGTTAGGGCATCAGTTACCGAATCGTTTGGGAGATTAGTACTCAGATTAACAAATTGGCTCACTGAGAAAGAGAGTAATGATGATGCTTTTTTTAGACACACACTGAATCTGTAAATTTATCTGTATCTGACTGCAGGTAATCTCTCTGTTATGAACTTCACAAAGGTTGACTGCAGTCATCCATTGTCCATTGTATCTTTTGTTGCCAACGCTGTCAGTTCCCTAATGAATGTGGGATATATAATCATATATAAATAGTTAACTGTCTGACGATTTATCAAACTGGCTTAGATAAGATACCAATAATATCTATTATGCTGTTATTTGAGGATGGATGGATCATCAGCAACTTTGAAGTGGCCAACTGTTGAGCTGTCTTTGTGACAGAAATAGCACCAGGTTAAGAATAGTAAGTATGACAGTCAGACTGCACAACCATGTGATTAGAATGGTTTATTCGAGCATGTCTATATTTATTATGTGCTTTATTTTTAGAAATCTTTTCCGTTCACTTTGCTTTATCAATTGGACAGTCAATCAAATTATATTTGATGGTTTCTATCGATTAAACAAACGTCTCACATATTACCCAATTTTCTTCTACATTTCCCCCCAAACATATTCACATTCCTACAATGCGGTTAATGTCAGTCACGTGCGCCGTGTTCTCGACTGCAGGCTAGGATTATACAATCCACCAGAAACGCAGACGAAGAAAAAGACGTCCTAACATGAGGGTCGGCCTACTGCCAAAAATCTGTGTTTTCTGCTGCTGACGTCATCGTTGTTGTGGCTGTGTGTGTATGTATGTTTATCTGTCTGCAAATGTCAACGGAATTTAGCCAAGCAACATAAAATGCAAATGTATTAATTAACTAAAAATATAATGAAGGCAATTTGAACAATATAAAGAAGGAAGATAAGGTACTACGAAATAATGACTTAAAGATATTGAGGCATATTTAACATATAAAGGGGTATATCGATATCGGCTTAGTAAGATATTTAAAAAAATATATATAATATTTAACAAAAATTGCTTGAGCCAAATTAATATCATTACTTTGATCGCAAACCGTGATTAAAAATTGCATTTTATTCAACAATTTTTAAAGTTTTCAAATTTAAAAGAAACGATAAATGTTGAGGCATAAATATGAGAAATTATTCTCATTGAAAATTATCAGAAACATTTGATAAAATTGACAAATGAAGAATCAATGAATCAAGTTGATATTCTAAGCGGTTTATTTAAAAAAAAAATTACATTTTCGAAATAATCAAAACTTAAACGAAGAATCTAATTAGAAGTCAAATTTACAGTGCGCATGGAAAGTTTTAACAAGCTAAAGGAATCTAGAAAATGTGAAGAAAAAATACAGTTGAACTTTCATAGCTCGAACTTCTATAACTCGAATAAGAGCGAACTTCGAGCTAAATGAGTAGCAGAAAAATAAATTAACTTAAGAAAAAGAAATCTTTAAGTCGAATATCTCCATAACTCGAGCATTTTCTTTGGACAATGGTGATTCGAGTTAGGGAAGTTCGACTGTAGTTACAAATATTTTAAAAGTTGATGAAAAACAAAAGTTATCAGACACATATGAATGTTAAACAAAACGGTAAGCTAAATTCACATAAAGTCAACAGTTTATCATCCTTAAATGAAAATAACATTGATAAAACCTGGACACATTGTATTGTAGATAAAAGAAATACAAAAATAAATGGCAGGTATGTATGTATATTGCTTTGTTAGGATTGTGTACAAAGGGCTGTCGAGCAGACAGGAGACTACTGAAAGAAAATAAATCAGAGAGCAAAATGATAAATGAATAGGAAAATTAAAATGAAAATCAAAAGAGAAAATAGGCAAATTGCTGACACTTGTCTATGCATGTGACTGCGAATGAAAATGACTCGATAAAATGGGATAGGTAATGGAATCGAATTGAATCGGGCAAAGTACGATTACACCTACTCGTCTAATCGATTGTCGATTGTCTGATTTTTTTGCTTCGCTGTCAGCACGTGACGCAATTAGCGGTTGCAATTCATTGATGATTTGTCTTTTGTTTTGTTGTTGTTATTGTTATTGTTATTGTGATGCTCGACATATCTCAATTAATTTACAAATTCCGCTCTGACAAACTGTATGTATTTTTACTCGCATTTCGTTAAAATCAATCAAGTTCAATTGAATATGGCACGCAGTTGTATAAGGCAGCATACAGCAAAAGATCCCACAAATTTCATATTCCAGTTTTGTGAACTTTGCCAAGTACTCATATTGAAAATGAATGATTAAACGGAGCAGACCACAACAACAGAAAGAACGTCACAATCTCGTAGTCGTAGTCGTATACGATTTGATTTATGAGACCAGTTGACTTGCCAACAGGTTTTTAAATTAAAAATATTTAAGAATTTTTGCATTTTTCTTTTGTCATCATAAATTCATTCTTTTGATTCAACGGATATCGTTGCTGTTACCGACTGTTACCACGTGCCAATGGAAGACTGGTACTGATACTGGTAGCGGTACCGCCACTGGGTCTGGGACTACCTCTACATATATCTCTGTTGCGGGGGCAATCACATGATCTCATGGCCTCGTGACCAACTCAGATGCAAATCGCAAATAAAATCTTTAATTATGATGATTCAAGTTATGCATAATCATGTTCACAGCAACGAGTTATTTTACTAATACAAACTAAGATCCCAAACTCAGAGTCTCTAAAGCTTAAACAATGCAAAATAATCAAAACAAATACAAGTACAAAAACACTGAAAGTGGAATGCTCTTGTTGGCCATAAGAATTGTAACAGTCTACAAATAATTGATGGAATTTATATTATGTTTATCAGAATGTTTATCAATTCATTGCCAGAGCCGGAGACCGAGGTCGCTTCTCCAGAAAGCGGTTTCCGCTTGTAGTCTAGTGTAGAGAGTACAATCAAAGACTGCTTCTAAGGCATTCAATATCTTCTTGCTCGTGGTGCGAAAACCACGATACACCAATATAAAACTACTAAACAAATAAATAAATCCGATGGTCCATTGTTATGGATGCCAATTTAACTCCAGCTTGAGATATCCTAAGTCTCTAAAGTCTCCTAAGCCCTCAAAATGCGGAAAAATTCAAGCTGGGTCAGCACACCATGAATTTGAACAGGATAGATCCACAATGGAATTGATGAAGCCTTCGATAACATTATATTATAGTACTCTATTTTAATATAATAATTTTAAAGTTAATTTATTTTATTCATAACAGATCTGTAACTAATTCCTCAAAATAAAGTTCCAATTATTATTTCTAACGCTTGCTGTTCATTTTTATTATGTAAACAGTTTGAAGAATGTTCTCACATGCAATCTCTAAGAATATATCACATGTGTCTAGTATTTTAAACTCTTACGCGGGGTGTTATGCCTACATATGTTTGTCTTTATATACCTAAAAACAGACAGACGCAGCGTCATTATTCATTTATTTAATTTTAGAATAATAAAAAGAATTTAATGGTAATGATATTTTATAGGGTATTGCCTATTCTATATTTAAAAGAAACAAATTTGCTGTTCTTTTTATACATTTCATTTTAACCGAAATAAACAACGTATTTTATTTTTACAGATGTGAACTCTTTGCACATTATCTAAATTTAGGAAACTCACGCATTTCGCATTCACACAAATTCGTTTGTGGATCAATTTATGTTTCTTATTTGTTTGCTTGATTTGTGGCTTGATTTGTTAATTGAATTCAACAGCCTTGTGAATGAGAACAGTGCCGATCCAGAATATAGAGCCCTACACAGATAGCCAGGCAAATGTTTAATATGCATATTAATAATATTATTAAAAACAATATTAACATGAAGTTTGTTGACTTGTCCAATACGAAAAGTGAACAAAGGGCTTGGTAATCATTTGTTTTGGGTCAACAGCCACGAAAATTGTGAGACTTGACAATTGAAAATTGCAATTGAGTGTGAGTGAAACATGAGGCGATGGCGTGCCTAAAAGCACGCAACAGTTTGTTCCACTTTGAAACAAGAAACAAGAACAACAATAACAAACAAGTAAATAGATACAACAAACAAAAACCTGTCCCTGTCGTCAGGGAAAATTTATATCCAAACAAAGTGAGGTCGATAATTTCCAAAAATTTTCCACTCCAATGTGAAAAGAGAATAATAGAGAGACGACAGAAAATTGTTATTGACATTTCCATGTGGCCGAGTGTTCACTGTGGCAAGAGACAGATATAATATGACTCAATCGTAAACAAAGCGAAAAGCATTGAACATAAATTAATCGATTCAATGGAAATGTAATGGAAAAATCAGTCAGCGAATGTGCGAATGCAAGTTTGATATGAATTTCTGCCTGTCATAAACAAATAAAACTCAAGTACTAAGTAGTACTCATCATCTGCTATATGGAAGTGTGTGTACATTCTACTGTTTATGTTTGCTTTCGATGCAGACTGTGCACAAATTGGATATCAATCATGTTTGACTAAATGCCAACAAAGTCCAACTTTTGTTTTGTTTATCAACAACTGGCGTGGGATTAGTTCTTTCGAAATTAACTATAAAAGTTTACACGTCTGTAGTATGATGTTCTACTTACGAGTTTGAGTTTGTATTTTGTGCCTGGCAACGCTCAACTTGCAATAGCAAAAGGTGTTAATTTCTTTATAACAATATCAATATGAAACCCAACACGATTAGCAACAATCTGAGCAAATGTGTTAAATGGATTAACAATAATTGTGGCAGACGTGCGTCAAACCTCATAAATTAAGTTAACTGAGAACGAAATATTGAGTGCGATAGAGAGAGAAGAAGGCGGAAGAGAAAAGAGAGATTCGATATTTGATAATTTAATAAATTGGCAGCACAAACAGAAAGTATAAAAGAAATAAATAAACATAACGTTGTAAATAATCCAATTATAAATAGCTATACTCGAACTTTAATTTTAGATTCTCGTATTCTCTATAATTATTTTTAAACTACTAGAATGGTTTATAGTTTCAACTCTGAATTATCCATACTGAACGCTTAAGATTTATTACTTGTATAAAAATTTTAAATTTCTACAAATTTATTGTAGTGTACAAAGATAACTGACTGTCTCGTGTGGGAACTATGATAAGTATAGAGCAGAAGATAAACTTTTGATCTTAAGTGATTTCTAGAAAATATGAATACAAATTTCTACTATAAAACAGATTGTAAGTTTCTACAAATTTAGTAAACTAAGATATCAGACTGTTGTGTCAGCGAATTATGATAAGTATAGAGCAGAAAATGATCTCTTAAACTTAAGAGATTTCTAGAAAATATGAATACGAAAGTCTACTATACTTGGTGTTCAGTTTATTTTAAAGAGAACTTCTAAAACAGTTCTATAATTTCTATAACCAAGAATATATGATATATACAAATTTCTCTATACTTACAATGCAAGCCTTTACGGACTTCCAAAGATTTCTCGCAAAGTCTTCAATTTTGCTGATTTTTCCACGCACGTTCGCCAGCTGCACGACGTTTTAGGTAAACACAGAACACAAATGATAAAGAGAGATTATCGCTCGATTGGAACTTGAACAGCGTTGGGGCGAGCCCTAAAATCGAAACCGCTTGGGGTCCCCCTTATTAGATTCTTAGGCGGGGGGCAAATGACGCGAGTATTTGTTGTTGTTGTTGGTCTTGTTAACGGGATGTTAGAAACAGTCACATTTCACGCTTCTATGCTGCCGGCAAGCAAACTCACACATACACACACATTAGTGAATCCTTGATCCTTAATGTTGTTGTTTGTTTATCTTGTTGTTTGCTGATTTATTTATTTAATTTGGCTAAATGATGGCTGATGTAGGCTTAATTTGTTAACTTTGGTATTTTAGCATGGATCGTTAGTAAACGTCCTTGTTTGTTGTTATTGTTGCTGTTGTTGTTTTATTGTTGTGGCTGTTGTGTTATCGTTGCTGTTGTTGCTTGGTCCAAGGCTCTCTCTCAGTAAACGCCCACACAACGTTCCCTTGTGAATGTTGGCATTCAGTTGAGCGTCAGTTTGATTTTTTTCTTAACCTTATACTGTCGATTACGCTGATCTATGACAAACTCATATCGCGATCTCTGCACATTTTCGCTATTTAAATGAAAACAGCTCAAACCGAGTAGGCGTAGAACTCCTAGCGAATACGTTGTGACTGAATTATATTGCCCCTTTAGATGCGAATTATATGCCGCTCTGCTGCAAACTGATGCAACTGTTGCGGTTCAAGCGATCGTATTGCTGATTGAGCCAAACAAAAGATTTAACTGACCCACACAATGGCGTTAGTCAATTGCACAGCACTGTTGTTTGCTTGTTGCAGTTCTTCTCACTGCGACGTTCCGAACGTGAATGCGCAGAGCCGGCGCACCTGATGTACTACTTATTTTATGCTTTGATTCGTGTTCGTGTATCCTGCGATCGCTCTTCGGTTGACGTCACACGTCACAGTCAATCTCTCTCTCTCTCTCTTTTCTGTTTCTCTCTCTGCGCTAGCTGCAGTTGCTGCAATTGCGTTCGCACTTTATTTTCGCTCTAACTTTATATCGTTCTCTCTTCGTTTTGGTCTCCTTCTGTCTCTCCCACTTGCGTTGCCTGTGGGCTGACTACGGCTGCTTCAGGAAGTGTGTGGATACGAGCCGATATCTAAGCATGTGTCTCTGTGATTTTCGACTGCAGCTGCTTTGGCCGCTCTCTGGAAGCGTCGTGCTACTTTTTCGCCTTCTTCTGCCTGCGGCAGTAGCAGCAAAGAGTTTTTCCACTTGCACTCGGTTAGCGGACGCCGTTATAATTTGTGTTTTTGCTAGTTTTGGTTTTACTTTTGCGTTTGCGTTTGCTTTTACGTTTGCCTTTGTGGTTTTATGCGCTTGAGCAATTATGTAAAACGTGGCTCGATTGGATTTGGGCAAAAGCGTTTCTTAGCCTCTCCCTGTTGCCAGCTCAGCTTTTGCTTTTATACAGTTGTTGTAGTTGTAGTTACCGTCGAGGTCATCGACGTGCGCTGATGGTAAAAAAAAATCGATATTTTGCACTCGCTTAGTCGTTAGTTTTTTAACGCACGTTTCTATTTCAACACATTCGTTATATTTACGTAGATTTGTTTGCTTTGACTTTGACGCTTATGCGAAACACATTTGCATTGCAAATTCCTTGCTAAATTTACTTTACACGTTTATTTATATTCTTGCCGTTTCGGTTTTCAATGACCGACTGCCGCTATATAGTGGGGGCGGCACAGCAGCTGCTGCTCAAGCGAATGAGCAACGAAAAGCAAAGAAAGAAAAACAGAGTCAACTTCACACACACTGGAAAACTTTCCGCTCGTTTGGACGCACGTTGTGTCACGCGAGAGACTCAATTTCTATCTGGGAGGCAGACACAGCGTCAGCACGAGACTTTGGAGCATTCAACGAAATTTGCTATGTTTGTGTATTTGTTGCTGATGTATTTTCGAGTAGCGAGCGAGTTTGCCTTCTTTATGTGTTTTTGCGTCGCTCTCACTCTCTCAGTGCAATTGCTCTCTTTGCTTTTGCGCAAACTCTTTGCTTTTGAATTTGCGTGGCCGCTGCAAGCCGCTTCAATTATAGGTTTGCGATGCGTTGTTGCTTAAGTTTGTTTAGTTAATTGCCAAACGGATTTACTGTTAAACGAAGGTAAACAATTATTATTTTGTAGTTTTCAATGCAATCGCTTCTTCGTCACACAAATGGGCGTGTAAACAAACGCAATGTGCGCTCGCGCGCTCTCTTCCACCTCTCTCTTTTTTTCAATTACAATAACGAAGAGTTTATGTTACTTTGCTAAAGAGTTGATTGTGCGTTTGCTTTTGTTGTTGCTTTTTTGGTTTGGCTTTTGAGCGTAATTCTTATTTTATTAATGCACATTAATTGAGTTTTTAATGATATTGCATTTTCATGCGTTCGTTTCTGTTAATACAATCCATTTTGATAATTCGCTTTTCCATTTCCATAACTGAAAAGAGACAGAGGGGAGTGAAATAGCAATAGTATTAATGAGTAAGCGAGTAAGAAAGGGAGAGAGAGAGCGTTTTAATTATGAATAAGCATTTGAAAACAAAGATTATTTATGAATCCGCCAACTCATTTGATTTGTTAAATATAATACAACTAAATCTGGAAATATTGCACAATCAAATATATTGCTGGCAATTTCCGCGCCCTCAAGCAATTAAAACCAATCGCTTGCAATTTACAGCCTCCAGCTACATATAAATATAACGGTAAAGGACAGCAGCAGGACAAGAGGGTGAAAAAAGGAGCACAATCAATTACATGTGTCAAGTTCTAATTTCATGATGTGTCTGAAACCAGAATCTTCTAGAATTCTTTAGCATTTTACATATGTATGTATGTACATGTACATTCACAAATAAATAGATAATTGAAAATGGGAAATGGGATTGAAAAAAGCAAAGGCATGGAAGCAAATTGACCAAATGACGCCCTCTGCCGACAACAAATATAAAATAAAAATGAACAACTGTGATTGCATGCATACAAACATACATATATACACTTTCCCATACACACACACACATCCACATAGATATTTCAATTATTGCTGCAAATTGAGAAAGCAGTTCTTTCCAGAATATTGTATGTAGAACAGACTCGTAGTTCATTTGGTTAAAAGATAAACAAGATTACATCATGCAATGAATTGAAAATATATAAAAGTGTATAAACAAACAATTAGTGTATTTTAAAGACTCTCAAGCAAGTTCTATATATGTATGTTTGTATATCATTCGAATGATATATGTACACGTGAATGATCTCATTAGACTTTAACCTTGATGTCGAAATGCCATTTGGCGACATTTTGTGAAATAAGAATGCTTTTGGGATTTACTTCAGCATACCCTGTACTAAATTCGAAAACAGATAACTTATCAATATTTTTTCTACAAAATCTCTGAAGCAATACTTAAATCAAAACGGTATCAAACCGAAACGAATATCGGCTTCGGTTATCCGTTACGCAAGAATAATACCGATCAATAAAATACCGATGGGATTTCAGTTTACAAAACAACTTAAAAAAAAACTTAAGGATATGTAAATTTGAAAACAAATTCAAAAGTTAAGATCTTTTAATTAAGATCAATGTAAAAATTAAATTAGTGCAGAAGTAAAAATTAAATTTAGTTTTAAAAAACGGTTATTACACCTTAACAACGTAATTATATTTTATGCTTGACCGAATCGAAGTAAACCTTATCGGTTTCATAACGGTTATTTCGGTTGAAATTATTTCGTTTGTTGGGTTTCAGTATAAAAAAATGTTTTGTTTGGTCACGGGTTCAGTTACGGTTACCAATTTCAATCGGTTAATACCGGTTAACGTTTACGGCTTTAATCCCTGAAATTAATATAATAGAAAAAACAAATTTAGGGCTTAAGTCGCTTTAATAATAATGTTAGTCCACAATTTTTTAATAACCTTTTTTAAATATTCCTACAACAAATGTTGAATCTACAAACATCTTTTGAAAACTCTCCGTCTTCTTAGTATAACTTTTAATTTACCTACAGCACATTTTATATTACTTTAATATTAATTTGTATTCATTGCTTATTTTAAAATCATATTTATTGTTTTTAAATGTTAAATACATAATTGAAATTTTTATTAAATATTATACATGCCCGGATAGCTCAGTCGGTAGAGCATTGGACTTTTAATCCAAGGGTCCAGGGTTCAAGTCCCTGCTCGGGCGACTACAATTTTCGTTATTTTTTAATTAAAATATATTTTCCTCACCCTTGATATTACAGGGTATATTTAAATAAATTGATTGCTTAACAAAATATGCTCCACAATATTTGCCAAATGAACATTTCGCGTGTCAACAATGCGCCACTTTCATAATTATTTATTACCAAAACAACTACATATATATAAGTGTATATATAATCATATGTATCTACAGACATCTAGAAGATATACACACATAAAAATGCCTTTGACTTTGACGTCGCAGACAGGCTGAAAATATTTCGTTTGGGGGCAAAATTTTATGGCGTCTGAAAAGTCCAGAGTGAAAACAAAAGCGAAAAATCAGAATAAAAAAAAAAAAGAAAAACAAAAATATATAAGAATGAAAATGAATGTAAGCTCGTAAATGTATTTGACATGTAATAATACTATGTACAAATAGGAGGGAGCGTGAACCGGAAGTGGCGCCAAGAGAAGCCACACACAGCAAACGACTTAAATAATGCACGGGATTTTACACAGTGTCACCTGGACGCCACCTACTCATCTGAGTCTACCTGAGCACCTGTGCACTTTATGTAAGCGGCAATTGGAACCTAGTTAAATCTGTGCCTAGTCTGCTGTTTTGGCACTTTAGGGGCTACAATTGCTGGGCGGGGACTGTAGTGCCATATAGTTGCCAATATCTTATGTATGACTTTACCTAAATTGAAAATTGTGTTTTCCCAGGTGTTTTCACACAGAGAATTAAGCGCGAAACTAGCGAACTTTACCAAAATGCGAACCACGCCGTACGAGAAACCAACATCAACTGAGCGCAGACCGACGACGGATGAATCGAGAGCACGGCGACCGACAACGAGCTCCACGTTGGCGCACGTGCCCCAAGTGGCGTCCGACAATTCACAGACCGAAGCCAAGAGAGAGTGAGAGTCAGTGAGAGAAAGAGTGTGAGTAGGCGAACACGCAATGAATGCACACACTGCAGGAACAGGCACAGGAATAGCGACGGAAGCTAAAGCAGGTCCTGGAGCTAGAGCTGGGAGCTTAACGCCAAGCTCTGAGCAGGTTTAACTCTGGCAGACGACTAAACTGCGAGCAAGGACGTGGCTGCATTTTAAAGGCTGCCAGGATGGTTCAAATAAATGCTCATAACTTTGCCACTGACATTGACCATTGCCCAGCAATTGAAGTGTTTAGTGGTCATTAAATATATCACACATACGCAATGTTGACGTGCCCAACAGTTGCCGTCATTGTCATTGCTGCTGATCTGCGTGCCGTCTTTTAACGGCTTAATGCCTCGCAACTGCTAGTACATGTCCTTGAATACTTTGTTTCCCATTTCCTCCTTATTTATTAAGCTTAGCTAAGTATCAACAGTCTGGGTAACATCTTGAAAATCCACTTGGAGCTTTTCCTTTCTTTCATTTCATTTCAAATGCTCAAAACTTGCTTATGCAATCATTAGGTTTTCTTTGACTTGTTTGAAAATTTAAATTTCTGATTTGTGTGCATTTTATGAATTACATTTGACGCCAGATTCTGCTCATCTACTATAGTTTTTCAGTTTCCCTTATTTACGTGATATTCGAAATCTACATTTGCCGAAATGCATTTTGGAAACTTTCCAATTTTTTTCTTTCGAAATTATTTATTTTTACATTTCTCAAGCTGCATTTTCGTATTTATTTTGATTTTGTTTATGGCTTGCGCATTTTTAGAAGCGATCGTTAAATTTCTGTTGCACAAAAGGTAAATGAAAACCAAATTGATCGCAATTGGGTAACACAAATCGTGTGGGAAATGAATATATACTGTATGGCAAATTTGAAGATGAATGCGGATAATCACGACGATTTCATGTCACGCCACAGATGAGTGTAAGTATCTAAAATTGTTTTAATGAATATAATGGTAAACACCATTTTAAAAACATTTGGGGGTAAATTTCAGCTATAAACAGATCAAAATATATTTTATTGATATAAAAAATGCGTATTTTTGGCATAATTTCAAATTAGAGTAAGATTATGTTCCATATATGGAAGAATTCTAAAATAAATTTGCAAGTGTTCAACGGAAAAAGTCATAAATGTGCAATAATGGTTTATTGATGAAAAATAAATCACTTTTGAACAATTAATTAAAAAACAACTTATCTAAAAACACTAGTTTACAGCCATGTCGCTTCTCATGTCTCAGTACACATTTCCTATGGACTTTGGCCCACTAAGTACGAAAATCGTACTTAAAACTTTTTCTTGGATGCGTTTTCGAAATATTGATTTTTTCCGAATTTTTGAAGATGCTCCGACATTTTAGAGCATACCACGAGATCCAATTAACTGATGTGGCCAAAAAAGCACTCAAGTTAGAATCTATTTTTCTGGTGTATAGTGGGCCAAAGTCCATAAGAAAAGTGCACTGAGACATAAAAGGGAAAATTTATTTTTGATCAGAGCTCGCAAATAACAGTCAACACTTATTTCTTTTTCGATCTGTTCACTGAAAAAACAGAAAAGAACTAAAACCCAGAAGATTTCTCACTGAGAGAAACACTTACTTTTTTTCGTTTGTGCTCTCTGCTCAGTATTTTCCATTTAGAAAATAAATTCTTTCTGTATACTAATAACAGTTAAAAAAAGACTTTTAAGCTAGTGCTCCCGGAATAACTGTTAGCAAATGAGCAAAACACAAAAGTGTTAGTCAAAGGTGTCTTTTCAAGTTGTTTTTGTTTTAGGTGCGCAAAAATCGACACAAACTCCCGAAAAAGCAATACACCTACAGAACAAGATAATTTTTTTTGGTAACTATTTTTATTTACACTAAAAATTGTTATTTAGAATTAAGCTTTAAAATTAAAAGTGAATTAATATTTTCCGCACTTAGAGAGCTACGTTTATCGGTTAGGATAAAATTAAGCGCAGAAAAGGATCTTTCAACCGAGACTTGTGACGTTTTAAATTTTTAATATGAGTTCCAGTTAATATTTTGCCACACACGTTGCATTTCGATTTATTTAATTTGCTATCATAGTTAAAAAAAGAATGAACTATGTTTTTTACACGACCCATTTTACGCAAAATTGTAGCAAAAAAAAAAACGTTTTAAATTTTCAGAAGGCACTTTCAATTTTTTTTTCCAGACGAAACAGTTTTTGAGTAACACAACCATAAGGAAACAAAATTAAATGTTATTTCTTGACTGATAAGCCTACTGAGAAAAAAACATAAATTAATGTTTTGTTCTGATCCCTTTTATTGTTCTGTCAGCTAATAACTGTTATTTTCTGACACACTGAAAGTGTTGACTGTTATTTGCGAGCTCTGTTTTTGATTTTGTAAACTAGTGTAATCAGGGAGCAAACCCGTAGCCAAAACCGTTACCCTTAACCGGTATTGACTAATTAAAACTGGTAACCGTAACTGAACCTGAAATACTATTTTTGTATTATTCCGAAACCCAAATACCAAAATTATTCAAACCGAAATAGCCGCTTAGTAACCTATTCAAGCATAACAGTTAGTTTTGGTTTAATCAAGCGTTAGATTCAATTTTCTTGCTAAGGCTAATTTTTACCTTTATTATCAATCAGAATATGGAACTTTTCCAATATATCTTCTGTTTTTAAAATAAAAGAATTGGGACCGTTTTTTCAATGTACATATAAACTGTATTTAAGATATAATTTTAAATTTGACAGTAATTTCTATGTATTTTAAGGTAAAATATATTTTCAATACTTATAAAACACCTTATTTAGACATTGAAAAAACGGGCCGTAATGTTTGTATTATATTGACATATTTTTAACATTTTAACAAACAATTATTTTTTGTTTTGTGAACCGAAAGCATTTCAAACCCGAAACAAACGAAAAACCCATAGCCGTTGCGTAACCGATAAACGTAAACCGAAATGAGGACATAACCGATACCGTTACTGAAACCGATATTCGATTCGGTTTGATACCCTGCTGATAATGTATAAAAAAAACTAGATTAACTAGATTTATAGAGCTTTCATTTAAAAAACTGACATGGTGTATTTTCAAAATGTCCAAACTGACAAGTTTTGCGCCGCTTGCATCGGGAAATTAAAATGCCATTCATGAAAATGGAAAGCTCTGCAAATCGATTTACGGGTATTGCACTTACAGAGGAAGTTCTGGTGAAATGGGTGCGGATGACGTATGCATGTTGTAATTTCACAATTCATAAGAAACAACAGTAACAGTAAATGCCGCTGACAGTTTTATTATAGCACTTGGCTGAAACCTAATCCCAGGATGACAAGTCCATTTACTGCTGGTGGTAGATCCTAGCGCTCAGTACCGTAAATAAATATGCGTGACTCCAAAAATAACTGACCTACTTAAGCAGTCTCTGACTATTTGCTGCTTCCCCGTCCAACTGATCCGACTGTTTGTCGACGGACCGTGTTCAGTTTTTCCGAAGCATAAGGAAAATCAGTCAGTAGCAGCAACAGGAACAGCATCAGCATTGTCCATCATCATCTTTTATCTTCTATCGTCATTGTGCAATTTTAGTGAATGGTTTCACGTGTGGAACAAACGCGCAGACGCCTTTCTATCGATTCGCCTGGAGAGAGAGAGGAGCGTGCTCTCAGTTTTATGCTTGGGATAGGGCATGGGAAAACGGTGGTTTGCTTGCTGCAACAAGCAGCAAGAGAATGTGAAAGAGGAGAGAAAAAGCAGTACACTCAGAAAAATATTCCATCCTAAGATTAATTATGTTCGTAATTAAATTAACATCGATTTGTTCTTACTTTTAAGATATCATGTACAATTATTCTTAAATTAAGTATGTAACGATGTGTTTACGTTCAACTGTCATTTTTTTAGAATTAGAATTCTCAACTTATTCTAGCCTCTGAATGCCGAGCAATGCTCCTTGCATCTATGCAAGTGTTTTGCGTGTTGTGGTGGAACTTTTAAATGAAAATTGAAAAAGAAGTTTTATTTTCAATTTTAATTATAAAAATTCAAAAATTTAAATTTAAAAATAATTTAAAACATAAAAATGGGAAGTAAATAATTTTTTTCTTAATCATAACACTCATATGCGATCCCTAACTTAAGCTAGTACGATCCGACTTTTTACAGAATTCAAAAAAAATTTCAAAACTTATTAAAGTACTTCAAAAAAAATCATAATTTTCGATATCCGGGATTAATTCATCGCCTAATTAAGTAATCTTGATTTTTTCTGAGTGTACTGATACGTCAGAACACAGGATGTAAAATCCACTGCGTAGTAAGCAAAAGTCAACAACGAGACGAGTACGAGACAAAGTGCTGATTTAGAGGGTGGGTATATAATACTTACATATGTACATACATATGTATGTAATATGGTTTGGTATATGGGGTGTTGTATACTTACCAGCTGCAAATGATAATGCGCAGTTTCAGTTCCTTTTTTCTTGTATTTTTGGCAATGAAAACGAACTCGGCTTATGGGTACATTGAGTCT
This sequence comes from Drosophila subquinaria, assembly GCA_037043405.1. Taxonomy (NCBI): domain Eukaryota; kingdom Metazoa; phylum Arthropoda; class Insecta; order Diptera; family Drosophilidae; genus Drosophila; species Drosophila subquinaria. The sequence continues at coordinate 24,713 of JBAMBL010002886.1, read as the reverse complement.
GAGTGAGGACTGGGTTCAGGAATGGGCTGCTGTGTAGGTCAGTTTGTTAGTTGTGCGCACTTTCGATTGCTCTCTCTCCTCGGCTGCTTTTGCCTTGCGTTTCGCAACATCGCAATAATCGAAAATGGAATGCAAGCAGCAATAATAAATATCCTTGGCACAAAAATAGTACATTGCCCGGTTTTGACAGGATGCTGTTGCAAGTACAAGCGAACGCGACCTTGAAACTCGGATTTGCGTATTAACTTATGATGCGTCAGCTAATTTCCTGAAACTTCGCGACTTTCCTTCCAGGGAATTGTTGCAATTTTAAGCAGAAGCAACAGCAGCAGTCGGAAGGCAGGTAGATGTACATGTCCTTTGGGCCGAAAAATAGCATTAATTCTGACTAATTTTTATACCCGTTACTTAAAAAATATGTAAAAGGGGATATTGTATTCGTTGCAATGTATGTAGCAGGGAGAAGGAAGCATCTCCGACCCTATAAAGTATATATATTCTTGATCAGCATCAACAGCCGAGTCGATATAGCCATATCCGTCTGTCTGTCTGTCCGTGTGAGGGTCTAGATCTCAGAGACTATGAGAGCTGGAGAAACCAAATTTGGCACACAGATTTCTATGACGACGGACAAGTTTGTTTAAAAATTTTACTACGCCCCTTTCCGCCTCCGTAAATCGCGAAAAGCCACCACACGCACAGTTTTCAAGATATTAGGATCTTTTAACTAATTACCGTTACCTACTGTTATTACCTATCATTCTACTTCAGGGGTGGGCGCAAAATTTGACCTCGGGAGCACTACAACAACAACTACAACAACAACCTTTTTCGCGTCTACCTACTTTGTCGATCACCCAAATAATGTGCGAGCAAAAAAAAAGGTCTTCGGCGCGGCGCGTAGCGCGCACACACTGCGCCTTTGCAATGTTGTTGTTGTTTTATTGACGGTCATAAATTTTAAGTGTCAAAAATGCCTCGACTCGACTCGAGCTGCCTGTGTGCGTTGTTGTTGCTAATGCCTCGACTCGAGCTGCCTGTGTGCGTTGTTGTTGCTAGCTTGTTCGCGAGCTGACCGTGTCTAATTGATTTATGACGCCTCGACTCGAGCTGCTTGTGTGCGACATCACGGCGCCGAATAAGTATGAGAGTAGCTGCTTAACTCCGAGAGTACAGGCCGCCCACCCCTGTTCTACTTAATCGTAACAAGATCGGACAAATAGAAAGGTGGTATTGGCTTGTTAAAGCTTTTAAGGTATATACATAAGTGCCTGATAGCGTGCAATAAAAATATTTTACATTTATTTAAGTAAGTAACGGTTATTCTATAGTCGGGAGCTCGACTATAGCCTTTCCCACTTGTTTAGGGTATATTTTGCCAGAATCAAATCAGGAATCGTCCTTTTGTTTAAAGGACCTTTTATCCTTTAGTGCTGTTAAATTTTTAAAGTCCTTGTCCTAACAAGAGTATTAATATTAATCTTGTCTGGATCGGACCATAAGGAAGGAATTGATTTTAGAACTATGGTTTCTTGGTAAAAAATATCTTACAATTAACCATAGATTACGAATATCGGCTATCATTTTTTCATTGAACTCGATGACCAGCGGGCAAACAGCAATGAACCTGCGCCAAGGTGTGCGCTCTTGGAAGGTCACTCACTAATTATTATTAAATGCAAACATTGCATAAAATAGTATGTACAATTCAAATATTGCTTTCCAATACTTACACGCTTGATGGCACAGCGAAACTTTGTACTATATTAATAATACAAGAAGCAATGACAATTCAGTTTTACATAAGCACTTACATAAATATTTTCATTTGCATAAATTAGATTTCAAAATATTTATTCCAAGCAGCGTACTTATCTTATACGATATCGATTAAAAATCGAAAATATTACTTACCTGTGAGCGATTTGAACAGCACCAGTTCCGGAACTACCATGGCCGCCGCGCATTTAAATGTGAGCTTTTTTTTAGTTCATTTAGCAATAATAATTAATAAATTATACATTAATGAAGCAAACCAATTATAAATTTGATAAAATAAACGGGACCAATTTTTATGTTTACAATTCAATAAACCAAGAAAACCTTAATTTTTCTTAAATAATAATGTTAACTTTAAAATTAGTTTGGGGCACGTCACCATTCGCGAGGTGAAAAAATTAAGAAATTATTAAGAAATTCTAAAAAAAAAATTAAAAAAGTTGTCAAAAATATTACAAAACTCCTGTGAAAGTTAAAATTAATTAAAAAAAAAAGACCATATTTGTCAACTATGCCATCGTTGCAAGGTGGCCACCTTTTTTTTCAATGCTATCAGCTGATTAATGAAATCTATTGGGGAAATTAATTATGCACAAACTGCAGCATAAAAAAAGGATAACAATATTGTTTTAATTCTAACGGAAACGAAAATTAAAATAAAGAGCAATAACAATGGCATTTTTGTGTCCAGTACGCATGCGGCGCGATAAAAAGAAAGGTGCGCATGTGCAACAAAAATAACAATCAATCACATCCAATGAACAAAAGACTTGAACAACAAACTTGTTTTTTTTTTTACAGCCACAAATGCCAACATCGAGCGAGATCTGGCGCCCGTGGGCATGGGACGCATCACAGGCTCCTCCAGCATTGAGACCCTGGTGCGTGTGGGCATTGAGAAGGAGCATGGACTCAGGTAAATAATTATAAATTTATAATTATTGCAATTAATATTGGATTTATGTATAAAAAACAGTCCAGATTCGAAGATGGTTGTGCTGCATGATTTTACGCCCTGCGTGGACGATGAGCTGGAGGTGAAACGAGGGCAGCTGGTGAATATTTTGTATCGCGAAAACGATTGGGTCTATGTCATTGGCCAGGACTCGCGCCAAGAGGGCTTTATACCCTTCTCCTACTGTGCCCCGATCAACACACAGCTGGCCGAGTTGGCCATTAAAAAGAAACTGCCACGGGAACAGTGTCCGGAGCAGCCGCACGACGAGAACCAACCGTTGCTGGGTGGTGTAGGCAACGACAACAAATTGGATGTGCTGTGCGATGAGCCGACGATCACTGTGGTCAACACTTCATCGGTCAACAACTTAGAGAGCACTCTCAATCTACATGTGGCCAATATGCCCGAGTGTACGCCGTTCATCAAGGAGCCATCGGGACGCTGCATTGTACTGTACACCTTCATTGCCCGCGATGAGAATGATTTGTCCGTGGAACGTGGCGAGTTTGTGACCGTTCTGAATCGCGAGGATCCCGATTGGTTTTGGATAATGCGAAGCGATGGCCAGGAGGGATTTGTCCCAGCGAACTTCATTTATCCAGCGGACAGTGTGCGTGTGCTGCAGCAACAAAAGGCGACACCAGCAGCAGCAGCAGCAACGGCGCCTCTGAACGAGAGCAACATGCAACACCATGCAACGCTAAATGCCATGGAGACCATACTGCAACAGCAGGGACAACAACAACAGGCACAACAACAGCAGCAGCAACAACAACAACTTGGCATTGGCACCGACGATCTGCGTTATCATGGCACAGAGCTCGTCATGCTTTATGATTACAAGGCACAGGCGCCCGACGATCTGTCCGTGCGTCGCGGCGACTGGATCTATGCGGATCTCAACAATCAGACGGTGGACGGTTGGCTGTGGGCGTATGCGCCCAAGACTCGCAAATACGGATTCATACCCAAGGCCTATGCACGTCCGCCGGCCATGACGAGCCTTTAATTCATTCCAATAATTGTTTGGTAAATTAATTTTAGATTTTATTATTGAAGCGAGTTAAAACTCGCATATATAAAATAAAATTTGTATCTTTTCCATTTAATCAGTTAATTGTCGAATAAGTCTAGTTAATAACTGTAGATTTTATTACATTGTAAGTTGTATTGTGCTAATTCTAAATCAATTTCATCCACGAGTAAAATCTCGCCTATATAAAATATATAATTTTGTATCTCTTTTGGGCTTATATATATTATTATCTGAACTGAATACTAAAGCACTGTATAAGTGAGCCTTTCTAGCGCCTGATATGCACTTGGAGTTGGAGTTGTAGTTGTAGTTGTAGTTGGTGATATGCCGTGCGAGTGTCTAGAGTTATGCTCAGCATAATATTGTACACACACGCACACAGGTTGAGTCCCTGCTCCCTTACAACTATTTGAGCGTCTCGCTGTCGTTTGCCGAGGAGCAGTGTGAGCAATCCAGGTTGATATTTCTGTTGATTTGTATTTACAATTATTGATTTATGCATTTCCAAGTCTCTTTGGTTGCTGTACTCACTTCAAATCCTCCCTGAGCTGTTCCTTTTCGTTCATTTCGTCGCGCAGCTTTTGCTGCAAACTGAGTATGAGATCGTTTTTGTTCTGTATCTGCAGCTTCAAGTGCGCTATAGTCTCCTCCTGAGCCTCGAATATCGCCTGCAAGTAAGCATATAATTATTTATTATCCAGGTTTAGTTTGATATTCTTCTTACACGACATTCCTCCATTGATTCCGAGTAGGAGGGCGGCTCGTCCAAGCAAAAGAATTCCCGCACCAATTTGTGTTTGCGCAGCTGCTCCTTCATCATAATGGAGTTGACAAACATCTGCAGACCCTGCACCCGATTGTCCAAGAAGACAGCATTGAAATTGTCGCCAAAGAGTTTCTTGCGCGGCAGCATAAGATTGACATGTGGAAACGCTTGCTTCAGTTTGCCATTGAGACGCACAAAGTCCGTGTAGCGTCGCATGACCAGCCAGCAGTCATTGGTATCGGGATTCTCCACGCGCAGCTTGTAAACCGTGAAACGAGCCCGCTCCTCCATCACCTCGTAGCCAATAATGGGCACACGCAGTGCGGCATTGGGATCAACAGGTGCTGCCCCGCCTCCAGACAGCGTCATTTGGCTGGCAAACATGGAGCTGGTGCGTCGCGAGTAGGCACCGCCACTGGCCTGACTGTAGCCCAGGCTGCACTCGCTCATCCGTCTCGGTGCTCGGTGGCCATTTTCCAAATCCAAATTGGTGTGCTCGCCCGACGACAGGTCGCGATGGGATTGTGCTCCTGCCAACATTTTGACCTGCCTTGTTGCTGGCTCGTAGCTGTGCGAACTGATGCTCTGCAGGCACACCTCAGACTTGGCGTTAGCTGCCGTCAGACCGCGAACCGTTTTACCCGCCAGTTCTACTGTTGTGCTAACATCACCCTCCGACTTACTGCGCAACAGGTTGTTGTCCCTTTGTCCGATGGCCCTTTGGAATTCCGTTAGATCTGGACTGGAATATGTGGCACGGCCAAGTAACTTGCGTTGACGTATTAGCTTCTGTATGCTGGCTGTTGATGAGTGTCTTGTTGTTGTTGTTTTCAATGTTATTGCTGGCGTTGTGTTGTTGTTGTTGGCCTTCTTGAAGAGTGTCGCTTTTGAGCTGCTTGCGCCTTGGATTAGTTGAGTCTCCCGTTTCCTGAGTGCACGCAGTGACATTGCTTTATTTAAGATATCTGAGTTCCTTGGCTTCTTATTGCCACATGACTGTTTATTGTTCAACCCGCATCATCTATATATATATAAGTATGTATGTATATATGTAAAAAAGAATTGTTTTCTTTTTTTGCAAACACAATAGAGCTGTAAGACTATCGATGTCGCTATCGATATATCAAATAATTAGCTATCGAATCGTTCAGAAATAGTTCGATTCCGGAACTAACCAACAATTTAAATGTGAATTTGTTTTAGTTCATCAAACAATAATTTAGCAATCCAAATAATTTAATGAATCCAAATAGTTTATAAATTAGATAAAATAAAATAGATAATTTTAATGAACGGGTGGTGAATTTGGTATAATTAATCCTAGATCCAAAATTGTAGTTTCGAAAATATATAACAAAAAATCATGTGGAATTTACAAAATTCTACCTTCAAAATAAAGATTCGTTTTTCAAAAATTCTGAATATAGTTTAGAAACCAACCACATGCTTGGAAAGAAAATGTTATTACCATAAAGAAAATGTTTTTTTGATAAATTTCCAGCACTGGCAAGTCTAAGCGGGAATTTGAAAAGGTTTTTACTGAAGAGTGAAATTGAATTGGTTAAACTAGAGGGCCGAAAATATTAAAATTGGTTGCGGACATTATTTGTTTGATTTTGATAGTACAGACGGTCGCAAGGACTAAAATATTACGTCCAAGGCCATAAACAACTCTTAAATTATTGCATAAATGTATTTGCATTTATTTCGACTGCCAGAGAGAATTCGGGAGCACCTCATTCCAAGGCCTAATCATCATCAGAACTTAGGTGAAGGAATCTTATTGAAGCCAAAAACTGATTCTCTGCTTAATAAAGTGAAAGAATAAAGTAGGTTTAAAGATTTTATGATGTTATATTAATACAGTTGAACTTCCATAACTCGAACTTCTATAACTCGAATTTCTATCCAACCCGAGCTAAATGAGTGGCAGTAAAATTAATAAACTTAAGAAAAACAACTCTATAAGTCGAATATCTCCATAACTCCAACCTTTTCTTTGGATAATGGTGATTCGAGTTAGGAAAGTTCGACTGCATAACTATTCTCCGACTCAATAATTTGTTTCAGTTCAGACATTTTTTATTTTTTACTTACACATTTGCGTAGAACGACACATTTACATACATACATACATATGTAGGTACCTTTATCGAGGTGGTTGTTGTTGTTGATATTGTTGTAGTTTTTGGTCTAGTTGCTGAATTTTTTGTGGTAGTGCTCTCGTGCCCACCGCTGGTGTAGACTCCACTTTGTCCATCAGATTTGGCAAGCGCTTCCACACTATTTCGAGGACATGTCGCCCTTGGAGCTAACGACGGCTAAGCAGTAGCAATACGATTCAACTCATTTTTAAACTCTTCTAATAGTTTGTTCAAATCAACTTCAAGTCTAAATTCGGATAGAAGAATATTTGTATTTACTAAAATGACGATATCAATTATTTTCAGCAACATTTTGAATATAAAATTTATGAACTGAGCTAATGTTCGCTTGCACTGCCTTTTATACCGATCATTTAATCAAATCTTGTATATTGGATTAATGTCTCGACGATACACAGGAAGACTCCCTAGGTAATATCCCGGATCAAGTTTTGGTTCCGGTTGAACTTTTTCCGGTAATGCCCATGTTGCATTCCATTCTATTCATGCTTGTCACGAAATTTTGTACAATTTATTTTACAAATTTGATAAGAGATGTTTTTTAATGACATGGAAAACAATCATATTCACGCTATCGGGGGTGCCACAGAAATCGCTTTCGCTTGAATTTCACTTAAGTTTGTATGAAATTTAAGTGAAATTCAAGCGAAAGCGATTCCTGTGGCACCCCAGTATATCTTGTAAAAAACTATTTAGTGACAAAACCCAAAATTTCTGATATCAAATTTTGCGATTTTCTAAAAAACTTCTTTACGAGGTAACAATCCAATGAAAGCATTTCCATGCCACAAAACTTGTGATATCAAATTTTGTGACGAACTATAAATCTAATACATAAATTAATATTAAAAGTTTGGAATTCAGCACATTGTGCTAAATGATTCTGTTTCTTCATGCCTTATAAAAATACATATTTTTTTGCAGACAAACATATTTTATACGAATAATTTTAAAAAATTCAATAAAAAGGCCAATTATGCACTTTTGTTAGTTTAAACTATAACTTTTGATCGGTATATTCCTCGATCTGATCGGACAGTCGTAGCAAAACTTCCATACTTCCTGTATATATTGCACCCGATGGACAATTCAGTTCAGCGTTTGTTATTAATTCAAAATATTTATATATATTTCAAATAACAATAAATTAATGAGTTTTGCAGTTTAAGCATCTGGTGCATTGACGAAGGCGCCAGCAAACATGATGTTTTTCTTGTTCCAGATACAGTACAGGAACGGACGATCGGCCTGGAACTGCAAGGGGAACGTCATCATGCGCGTCATCATAATCATTCCAGTGGCAGCAGCCGCCTCCGTGCCCTCCTCGTTGACCTCAATTGTGGCCTTGTGCAGCACCTTTGACACATAAACGCCCTCAGGGGATTCCAACAGATTGTTGAATTCCGCATCACCGTCAAACATTTTCGTGATGCCCAGCTATAAAACGGAAAAAAACCAATAACCATTGAGTATGTACATACATATTAAAAATAAACAATGATTAAACAATGATGAGGTCATTCGACATTCAAAGAGGATGTACTCGATAAGATATATGAGTATGCACAGGTATGTAGATAAGCTTTGTCACCCTACAAGCAACAACTCTTACACAACTTTCCATGAGCTGATACATGATCTTTAAGTCGAACCGCAGAATAAGTATTGCCAGAATTGCATACATAGAAATAGCTTATTTGATAGAAAAAAGTAGCTAGAAATAGCTTTAAAAAATTAAGGTCCGTTTTTCAATGTCTAAATAAGGTGTTTGATAACGTAAAATGTATAGAAATAAATGTAAAATTTCAAAATATATATGAAATAAATGTTGAGATGAACATTGAAAAAATGGCCCTAATATTTTATCAGGTTTTAAATAAAGCTTTTCTTACTTTAGTTAGGTAAATTTTTTCTAAACTATAAATTGTAATATTTTAAATCGCATTTAACGATTTATGTAGTATTTGGTCCTATCTGCTCATTATTTTCTTCATTGAAATATTCAAATATTATACTCCTTATGTTGCTTTTAATATATTTTATACAAGAAATAATAATTTTTAATTTTATTTTGGTCAGATTAAATAAAAATAGACAGATTTCTACGTATGTAAAAGAACATTTCTTCAAATTAATCAGCTATAAATTGCACTTGCGAAAATAGCCAAGTCTAGCTATAAATTAGCTAAAACGGCAGAATGCATCAGAGTGTTGCAACCGCATTCATAAATACCCTTCACTTTATCTGGCTTGTCAGTTTGATAAGCCACCGAAATAGTTAGTACAGTATAAATGAAAGTACTTTAAACATTGATAAGAAACTAATAAATATTTTTTAAAGAATGTGGACGTGTCAATGGAAGAAATTCACTTTCTTCTGTTTCCCTCTCTCTCTCTCTCTTTGTCTCTCACCTGCTTCAGCTTATCGGCCAGTTCAATGGAGTATTCCACCTTGAATTTGGGGAACTTTACGTGCACCTCCTCCACGGCAAGTTTGTCCGCCAAGTCGACCAGGTTAACGGTCTTGAGTTTTTCGGCCAGCTCCTTGAGGCCGTCACGTTCCTGGGGCAGGAGCACAAACATAGAGAGATCAGAGTCCTTGTAGGGCATGTCCAGAGCGGTGCAGTTCAAGTCCTCAAAGTAACCGTAGCCGAATTTGGCCTTTTGGTTCATGTAATTGACTTTGACACTCTGTTCGGCGCCCACCCAGAAATCGTCCTCTTCGGTGCGCTCCTCCTGGAACTTGTGGGCCCAGCTGCCCTTGAAGTGGAGCGCGTTCAACAGGACGAGACGAGTGTTGTCGTTGAAGGCATCGGCCGAGACAAGCTGTGTGATTTTGCCTTCAGTTTTGGCATTCACCCAGGCATTGATGGACTGGGCAGCCGCATCGCTCAGTGCAAAGTTAATGGACTCGGCCTCCGAGTGATAATGCTCCTTGATGGCATCCTCGTAGCTGGCCTTCAGCTGCTTACCCTGCTGCACATACAGCTTATTGGCGATCTTCAGTATATCGCTATGCCTGTACTTCTCCAGCACAAACTGGAAGGTCTGCGCCACCTCCGGGGGGAAATTGGACGCGAAACGCAGTCCCTTGGCGATCTCGTCGGCGGTGTCACCTTGGGCGCCGGCAAAGGCCAGCGCAATGCACGCCTGGATGGAGAAGGGCGAGAAGACAATGTTCTGCTTGACGCCACCTGCGGCCAGCAGTTGGAAGAGTTCGGTGGTGAAAGAGGCGCCGCCACGAGCAAATTCCAAATTGAAATCAAACATATTGTCTATGTATTATTTGTGGGTGTGTGAGATGCGTAATCGAGTAATTTCGTGTGTACGTGTTAAGAGCGCGCGTCCAACACTTTCAGCTGCCTACACTGGAATGCTTTAAATGCCGATTTTGTGTCAGGCCACAACAATAGCGAAAGCAGCGCAATTCCATTTTGGCGCCGCGGCCGCTGCGCTGCCTTCGCTGACTCATTATCAGCGGTAATGAAGGTAAAGAACGGTTTACGTCCGCCTAATGAATTAACTGATACATATTTTGTGGCGTAGCTATAGCCAGTAGTTAGTATTCATTAGCCAATGATATCTTAAGTACTTGCTTATCGTAAATTTAGTTTCTAATGTGGTAATATCAGTTTCATTTTTAATTGCTTGTTTAAAAGCCAACAGCTGATTTATTTCATTCACAAGAAGGGTTGCACTTCTTATCGATAACAGTGTTGGGCAAATGAATTCGATTGCAGCGAAACAATAATCGATTCACATGATTCCGGATCCAAACATGGCCCGCGCGAATTTTAAATGTGAATTTGTTTTTAGATCATTTAACAATATTTTAACAATAAATTATATATTTAATAAGAAAAAATAAATTATAAGTGAGATATCGAAAATCAACAAAATTGTAACAAAAATGCATATGAAATTTTCAAATTTTTTTTCTTCAAATTTATGAAATATACTCAAAAAATTATCTATTTTAAAAAGAAACCAAATCTGAACATCATCCTTTTCTGTGGCTTAACACTTGGTGGTGATAAGTATAAAAATGTATACACCTTAGGGGGCCTTGCCGTAGATCGGTAACACTTCCCAGGGGACGCTCCGCAAACATTTTGGCTGACACATTCATTTGTATGGGATGGGTTCTCTATAAATAAATATACAGGCATGCCACAGAAATCTCTTTCACTTGATTTTCACGTCAATTTCATTTCTCCGTGCCACAGTCCAATCACCTGAACAATTTTGAGTGAGATAAAATCATCGCTCAATTCACTGGCGTCCGATGCCATGAGAATAATGTCACATTTTTTGTCCGAATTTTTGAATTTAGAGTTGTCGAGAAACTTTTATTGTTTGCCGCGCTTTAACTTTTAAATTTTTTTAAGCTATACAATATTAATTATTATACAAATAAATTGAATTATATAAATTAAATAAGAATTAAAATTAAAATTTGATATTCTGCAATGATAAACTTTAAAAAGTTGCTAAACAAACCCTTGGGAAATTTAATCTGAGAAGGGGCCAACCTTAGCAGCCTAGTACGAAAAGGTTGATGAACATGCTAAAAAACATAAATCACACGAATTTCTGTGGCACGGAGAAATTTTCGAAGTGGAATTGCTTTTCTCTGAAATCTTTTTCACTAGTGATTTCTGTGGCATGCCTGATATACAAAAATAAATAATCAAATGCTTAGTGTGCTTGAAGTGAACGAGCCGCTCGCCAACTAGTCTACACACGTTCAAAATTAAGACGAGCCGAGCATGCTCATCAAACATGCTTGTCGTGTGTGGGCACCTCAAAATATTGAATAAGTATTCAAGTTGCAACAACCATTTTGCCGGCTCAGATTAGTTTTTGCTGTCGCAAGCTAAAGTTGATATAGTGCAGCATATTTGTTTCTATATAAAACGGTAAGTTGGAAGTACAGTGTCAGATAACAGAGCCAACTGATTATCATTAAATTCCTCCCCATAGCTGAAGCGCAGGCCAAACAATGAAAAGCGCAAATCATTGCGTGCTGTTTTCAATTATCGCAGCTGTTGTCTGCGTAGTTGTTGCTGCCTCTGAGGATCGCCCTTATAGAAGGAGCTTTGTGAATCCGTATCCACGCTTCAAGTTCTACAGCGATGGCGTCGATCCTGGGGAGCCGCTATTCCTGACGCCCCTAATTAACAATGCATCGCTGGACAAGGCGGAGGTCCAGAAAATGGCTCGAGTTTTGGGCTCTCAGTTCCATGGGGTTGAGAGTTATTCGGGCTATTTGACCGTCGATAAGGGCTACAATTCGAATATGTTTTTCTGGTATTTCCCATCTGAGACTGATCCAGACTATGCACCAGTGGTATTGTGGCTACAAGGAGGACCAGGCGCCTCCTCCCTCTTCGGTCTGCTCACCGAGAATGGTCCACTGCAACTGGACGGCCAGGGGAAACTGCAGAAGAGGAACTACACCTGGAGCAAGACTCACAACTTGATCTACATAGATAATCCTGTGGGAACCGGCTTTAGCTTCACCGATAACGACAAAGGCTACGCGACCAATGAACGCGATGTGGGACGCAATTTACATGAGGCAATGATGCAACTTTACGAGCTGTTTGGCTGGAGCAATTCCTCTGGCTTCTGGGTCACTGGCGAATCCTATGCCGGCAAATATGTGCCCGCTCTGGCCTATCACATCCACAAGGTGCAGAATGCCATAGAGACCCGCGTCTATATACCCCTCAAGGGCGTGGCCATTGGCAATGGACTCTCGGATCCAATTCATCAGCTCAAATACGGCGACTATCTGTATCAGTTGGGACTGATTGATGACAACGGTTTGATCAAATTCCACGATGCCGAAAAGAAGGGCGCTGAGTGCATTGAGAAGCGTGATATGGAGTGCGCCTTTGATATCTTCGATTCCCTGATAAACGGAGACATGACCAATGGCTCCATATTCAGCAATCTGACGGGATACAACTGGTACTACAACTACCTTAACACTCATCCCGATGCCTCTGATGCCAAGATGGGCGATTTCTTACAATCGGGCGCCACACGTCGTGCCATCCACGTGGGAAACCAGCCGTTCCATGACCTGGACAAGGAGAATAAGGTTGAAGAGCATTTGAAGAAGGATGTGATGGACACTGTTGCGCCCTGGATAGCTGAACTCCTTAACTTCTACACCGTGTGCATCTACAGTGGTCAGCTCGATATTATTGTGGCCTATCCATTGACTCGCAACTATCTGAATCATCTAAAGTTCCCTGGCTCCGATCAGTATAAGATTGCACCTCGTGAGATCTGGAAGGTTGATGGCGAGGTGGCTGGTTACGTGAAGCACGCCAGACATCTGGTTGAGATCATGATTCGCAACGCCGGACACATGGCTCCACATGATCAGCCCAAATGGCTCTACACAATGATAAACCATCTTACTCACTACAAGCACTAACATGCTTATCAAATTAACAATTGCAGCTAAAGAAAAGCTTTAAATATCCGAAAATACTTGAAAAATTTACTATTATATATAAGTTAAGAATCTGTACTTGATATAAATTGGCTGTTAAAGGGTTTATGTAATCTGATATAAATTGTCTATTAAATGGTTTATGTAATCTGATATAAATTGTCTATTAAATGATTTATGTAATCTTTCTTTCTATCATATAAATAAAATGCACTTTTCTATTTTGGTTTGAAATATCAACAGCTGTTAAAAAGGGCGACCATTTTCAAAACAATACACAGCTGTTAGAGTTACCAGCGGCATGGTATTAAAAAGCCAGAGTCTATATTAGTCTGGTCACCTTAACGATTTGTTTACATTCTGTCAGCATTTTCCGTATTATTTCCAGCAACGCAAACATGTCGCAGACTGACCTAAATAAAAGTATTGAGATTATACACAAAACCGAGGATCTGGCTGATAAGATCTTGGCCAACAAGCAGGAGTTGACTGTAATGGACAAGCGGCGCCAGGAAAACCGGGTGGCCCTACGTTTAATGGAAAAGTCGCAGGAGCCAAAAGTGTGGATCACCGTGGGCAGCATGCTGGTGAAGATGAAGCAGGAACAAGCAACAAAGCTGCTCAAAAAAGGTGAATTCCTTCTGGCCACATACATGTTCTACTAATACATTATTCTATGTACAGATCAGCAGCAAATAGAACAAGAAATTAATAAGATTCATTCCGAGCAAAAGATTCTTGTTAATAGACATCGCGACGTGGAATTCAGATCACCTTTCTCGGGCACCAACTTAAAGCCCTTGGCTCGCAAGGAGTTCGAAGCTTTGAAAGCGAATCTACCTATGCTTTAAGTAATGCTAAAATAATTTGTAATTTAGCTAGCAATAAAGTTTTATATGTCATATGTTTTGTGCTGGGCGCCCATTTTGATGTTTACCAACACTTGTTGTGGAGCTTTTTTGGCGTAAGAAATGTCAATCGACTTGGCAACTCTGGCATGTGTCTCTCTTTGCGCTCACCATTTGTTGTTGCGCCTCGTAATCGCGGTGTCGTCGTTTTCCGTTGTCTCTGGTTGTTTCTAAATTCTTTGAAATTCATCAACTTGCTAAGCAAAATATTAAAACATACTGAACCCAATTTTAGCGCAAATTATTCCTGTGTTTTAGGAAGTGAACAACATTTACGAGTTTGACCATTATTTGTAACAGAACGTGCGCTTACGTCGGATTGCGTGTGTTCGACGAATTCCAGTGTGATTGTGTGTGTGGTGAATTCAGACCCCTTAACGTTCGCCTTCCCCCCCTAAAGTCCCCCAGACTCCAACGGCGTGCAAAAAGTAAATTTTAGTGCAAATAAATTGCTTTGCTTATCTCGGCGCGCGCGCTCGCTTGATATGGCTATGTGTGTGCGTTGTGCTAGTGTGAGTGTGTGCTGTGTGAGTGTTGTTAATTAATTTACAAAGCCGCCCAGCTTTAGACTCGAGTGTGGAGTCTTGCAAATAACATACACAAATTTTGGGAATTTGTTGATTTCTTTCGTTGGCAGCGCGTGTCACACAAAACAAGTGCGAGTTCGTTTTTGTTCACCACGCGCGCTCCGCTACCACAAAACAACAACAGCAACAATAAACACAAAAACGAGAGCAGCAAAAAACAACTGTGAAAGCTTCCTGCTGACAAACCAAAGGCTAAGGAGGCGCTGGCGCTTCATGTACTTGAAAACGAAAGTTCTTTTGCATGCAAACGGTTGCGCATAAAAAAAGCATACAGACACACACACACGTAGTCATAAACACACACACAACCACAAACAAAGAGCACAGCACTCGCAGAGCGCGAGAACTGGCAGCAGCGACAACAACAACAACAGAGAGAGAGGAGGCGCCGTGGCCACTTGGCCTTGAACTTGTGCGGCGCGGGAGCGCAGCGGTAAGTTGGAAAAATGCCTTGTGCCTTCAGCCTTTTTGCTAGTTTCTTCCCTTCTTCATTTCTTTTACTTCTCTTCTTTTGCTGTAAGTCAAGTCTATACATAGCCAAGTTGATTAGGCTGTTGGTGGCTATTTTAAAATTGATTGCAGGCAACGTTGAGTTATTTTTATCGAGTCTTTATGGATATTTTAGGCTGAGCTGAACTGAGACTTGGGATTGAGTCCGTTGCAAGTTGAAGTGTAAGTTGCAAGTGACACTTTGCTTTCTTTGTGCAACACTCTCATCCTCATTTACACGCTTTGTATGCTTGACCAGCGCAAACCGCTTTATCAGCGCGCTTGGCGCTGGTTAAAACTTGTCTATCCACTTTAATAGTTTTGTTTTGCATACCGCGCACAGAGCTTACTCTCTTTCTAGCTCTTTCATTGTGTTTGAGTGTGTGCTTTGATTGCAGCATAGTCGCAGCTCACATCAAATTAAGTGACAAGCTCACCACACAAACACACACACACACAGAGAATCATGCGCAGGCGGATAGCGGCGACTGATAGCAGACAAGAGCGAGAATCATTGCTTAAACGGTGGATCAACGACATTTCCCCACATGGAGTCCGCACAAAGAGAGCAGCTTCAAATGAGCTTGTATTGGTGATCCATCAGCAACTTCGTTTGCTTTCGGCTATTGTAATTTACTCTCAGGGCCAATTGCTGCGTGCTCCTGATTTATTCTAATCACATGCAAACACACACACACACATAGATATATGTTTATGTGGGTGTGCTCTCACTCGCACTCGCACTCACACTCTCTTTTTCTCTTTGTCCATCTAAGATAGACGAAGCAAAACTTTGATTGTACTTTATAGTTACATTGGGGTGTTGATGTCGGGAAATTTATTTATCTATTTACATTTGTATAATTCGTTAGGCGTGAACCCCAATGCGGTAATATTATTTAGACTATACTTACAGTTAAATTATAACTTTGTGCTTCAATCTGTTGTTTTTGTTGTTGCTGTTGTTGGGTTTTTCAACGATTACACATTGTAATTTATTCATTTGCACACAAAAGTATACAAATTTTCCATTTGATTAGCGCACACTGCGCAAAACTGGAACTAATCAATCAATAAAAAAACACTAAGATTTGCATAATTATCTTAGAATATTATTATAATGAAACTATTTATTTTTTATGTTTTTTAATGTTTTATTAGACAATAATTCTAAAGATTATCAAATTGATTGTGATTTCTGTCTGTGTAAAAAGAGATTAGAGAGAGAAGATGATTTAAAAAGAGATAAAAGCTGTTTAACATGCATAATAAGTAAATTTAAAAACACATACATACATATAGAATTGTATTAGTCATAATGCATTTTGAAACGATTAATAGCTGAATTGATATTTCTTTCAAGTTAAAGGCATTACTCAGAGTTTTCTTATGGAGTTGTCATCGAAATGATAAGGATAAACTAAGCTTAAGAATACTATATAGTAGATATGAGTAGAATTTTTAGTTAAAAAGGAAAGAGGAAAGTTATCTGAGAAGAGTTTCCTCTTGTTCAGCCTATATATATATAGTCAACGGCGTTTCAACACAACAACAACACACAAAGAGCTAGATAAGCTTTACAACTATTTTGTCACTTTTGCGACTTAAAATTCTCAACTGGTTCTAGCTGAACATTGCTTCTTGCATTCTGCAAGTGTTTTGTGTGTTATATCGACATATTTTAGACCTCGAGCTAACTAAACTCACCTATAAACAAATAGAAATGTTGCTAACCAACGAAAACCATTTATTATGGTAGATATTTATTTATAATCTATAGTCATATTATTTATTTGTAAAGTATTCTAGGGTAAATTTGTTGTCTCAAAATCTAAGTACATTTCTGTTTGTATTTAGAATAACAATTGTTAAATAGTTTTACAAGCAAAACGAGTTTTCACAGTACATAGACGAAAAAAAAAATGGTTGTTCCTTTTGTTGTTGTTGTTATTATTTGAACGTTTGTTATTGTTGTGGTTGCTATTGTTGTTGCTATTGTTCTGTCTTTATGTATGAGCATTAATATAATTTGTAAAAATATGCGAATTGATGTTTAAAAACTTGTTTTGACATATAGATTTGGACACTTTGATCGTAGTAGATTCGCAATGCGTGTGAGTGAATTGGGGAAATAGATACAAGTAATTTAAAAAAAGTAAATGTTTCTAAACAAATGAAAAGATACTTTTTATCTTCAAACACTTACAGGGCATATAATACATACGAATTGATCAGTTGATAAGCCGACTAACACGGGAAACAAACAAGTTATTGATTCTTGTCATTATGGCTGTAAAGGATCTGCACGGAATTTGCAATTTGTTGGCTGTACAGTGTACACGTAAATTGTAAATTGTAAAAAAAATGTTGTAGCCTGTAGTCTGATTAATTATGGGTTGTCTCTTGTTGTTCGCCTGTCGTTCAAAACTCAAACTAGACGTTGCTCTGTCTGTCCGTTTGTCCGTCTGTCTGTCTGTTGATCTGAGCCGGTTGTGTGTGTGTGGTAGTCGCAACAGCAACTTGCAGCCTTGTTGCAAGTGCAGCGGGTTCCGCGTTGATTTGTATTTTATAATTTCAGGCACGTTGCACGATCGTTTAAATCTTGTTGTATTTTTTGCATTTATGTAGCCACATACACTACGAGTACACCACAAAAATTTTCCATTTACTAAACACATACACATGCATGTGTGTGTGTGTACATAGACAAACACATGTTTTTCTATTTGGCATGTCAATATTGAATGCGAATTTATTAAATAATATTAATTGAATTTGAATATCAAGCTGATTGCCAGCTGATTGAGCGAGCTCAAGAGAGCGCAAAGAGAGCGGCAGAGAGAGCTAGAGAGATTGAGTTAGTGACCATAACAGAGGCAGACAAGCGGTCGCATTTGTTTGGCGTTCTTTAAATGCGTCAGCGGCAGCGACTTGAGAAATTCAATAATAAAACGCAGAGCATGATAATGTGTACATATGTATTAGTATGTATATTAAGTACAATTACAGCAAGAACGAAGAAAAACAAATAAGCTCACCACGCGCTGCTGATGTTGTTGTTGCTACTGCTGCTGCTGCTAAAGAGCACCACATACCGACAGAGACACACAAAATCGAATTGAGCTAGGAGCAGCCACTTGTTGATGACAGCGCGAGAGAGCGAGAAATTGAGAGCGAGCACAAGCGAATACGTAAACTCACCATGCGCGCGCTCTGCGCTCTTTGGGCATCGATTGTGGTGTGATACGACGTGCCTCCCCTTTCGCTGCCCCTTTTGTAAACAGAGAGTGTATTTGTGCACTCCTTGGGCAGCCCCTTCCTTTTTCGTGGGCAGTTTGTGTGTGTATGTGTATGCGTATGGCTTTGTTTGTGTGAGCTTGTGTATGTGAAACTTATCAAGGTCGTCAGTTGGTGTGTTGCTGCCGCGTTTTTTTTTGCTGCTGTAAGCGGGTTTTTCTACTTACACACATCACATTCGCAACACACATAAACACACACATACATATACACAGCCCCCTCAGTTGTTTGAGTCGCCTTTATCCTTTTGCGCAAAAATTCTTTAGCTTTTATGTTATTGGGTTTCTTGCCTTTTGCCTCTGTTTTTTCTTTCTTTTTTTTCGCTTGGTCGTTTCTGTTTCTTTTACTCTTTTGGCTACTATGTATGTTTGTTGTCTGTTTGAAGTGGCGTTCTACTGTTGTTGTTGTTGTTGCTACTGCCCCTCCCTCCCACCTGTGCTATTTGATTTACTTGGTTCACCTTGGCACCCACTGTTGGTTTTGTCTGGACTGGTCTGGTCTCTTTACTCGTCACCCTCGAGGTCTTATCTTTATTTTAGTGTTTTTTCCTTGTATAATTTTTAATGGCCAAAATGTTTGCCATGTCAACATTGCCAAAATAACAACAGGAATTCAAGTTAATTGTTTGAAATTATGTTTTTTTGGGTGCGTAAGGTTTCTAAATCCTTACGAAATTATTTAAGAATTAATACATTTTGAGTGCTTCTTTCTTGTTATTTTAATTCTCGGCTTTCAACATGGCCAACTCCATAGCTAATTGGACTGAATCTTTAGTTTAACGAAGGGTAAAAATCTGTGCAACAACTATTAAGAATTTACCGAGTGTCCAACCTGTTCTTTGGCGCACTAAACTAGTTCAGCAGCTGAGAATAAATAGTTGCCAAAGTCATTCCCAACTGCAAGATGGCCAAGTGGACTTAAAAAGGAGGTACAAAAAAGCTTTTGAGACGCTTGATTGTTCACAAGACCAAGACTCGAAAGGAGGAAACTAACTGCCAAAAATAGACATGATTTAAGCATTTCTTTTAAACTATCTTTAAAGGTTACAAATCTTATATTATAGGTCTACTCGTTAAAATAAAATCTTCAGATATTTTTTTATTTATTGACTTTTTCCTAGTACTACAAGTGGAAATACTTTTAAAACTTAACTACTAGTCACACTTGACAATCTTATAAAAACTATCCGAAATTATAATTATCAATTAAACTATTATATTGCTTATCTAAGTAACATCTAATTGTAAATCGAATTTAACCCTAATATAAGGTTTAAAATTTAATCCCTATATTTGATATATGTTATATCCTTTATATTTGAATCTTTGACAAAGTATCCGGATACAATGAAACTTTGTTGGCTCGCACGTCACGAGAAGATTCAGTTCACTGTACCCATTTACCTGTATAGTTATATTTATTATGATTATATTTATGTTTGTGCAAGCTATCTTTTTCAACGCCCCGTTTATTGTGATTATTTTACTCTATTTTGTATTCATTTTTTTTATTTTATTTTTGTTGAACTTGTATTTGCTCAAAGCGAACGCGCTTCAACTTGCTGCTATTTTTAGCCTTTTCTAATGAGCGCTCGCTATTTTTAGAGTCCCGTGCAGCAGGCCAAGCTCTTCTTTCTCTCTGTGTGCGTGTGCCTTTGTATCTGTGTGTGCTTGTGTGTGTACCTAAGAGAGCTGAATCTCTTGAAAATCGCCGCAGCACTTGGCATCAGTTAGTTATCTTCAAAACTTGTCCGCTTTTGCTGTTATGTTTAGTTGTTGTTTTCCATCTTATTTCATTTTTTTTCTTTTTGCAAGATCATTATCGTTGGTGTCGCCTCCTCATCGCCATTGCAGTTTCGTTTTGGTACCTCGTAATTGTGTTTTGATGGCATTGGCCACTTGGCCAGTTGAAACGGGTTTTAACGATTCGCGATTGTTGTTGATCGTAGGGTATGCGATTGGGTCTCCTAGGGCTGATCAGTATGCCAACTATGCCAAAGCATTTATCGCACAAATCTGTGACTGGGATGGACACAAATAGCTCCAGCAATTACGGCTAAGAATAGAATATGGTATTAAATATCTTACGTATACATAATTACATCCAATTATCATGTAGGTCATTTGAGTTTCTCACTAGCCGAACTTTTGGTCAGACAACACAACACATTGGTTCCACTTGTGGCATTGAGTGCCAAATATCGCAGACATCATAATGATGGCTGTGAAAGTTTCAAATGGTTCATTAAGCTGCTTAAATATAATTCCAGACAATTTTGTTATACCCCTTAGCCATATATCATATTACAACGGGCATATTAACAGCTGTCATTTGAGATAATGGAAATAAGAGCATTATCTCTAAAGATCCTGAAATCCCTTAGCTTACATTTTGGCTGCTAAAATTGGAAAGTTTACCATGTATCAAAATATAAATAGATTTAATTTTACTTAATGCATTTTTTACTTTTCTAAAAGCAACACTTTTTTTAATATTTTAAGTGTATTAGCCAAAAGGCTTCAGGATATTTGAAAGTGTGGTTAAAAAAAAAAAAAACATTCACCAACGTCATTTGGACGTTGATGGAATGCCAGATTGATCAATTGGGCAACTGATTTAGTGGTCAACCTTCGAATTCCCCTCAACAATTGGGTCATTTTCAATAAATTATAATTAAAGTCACAATAAATTATGTACTTTGGTGGACTGGACACTGTGAGAGTGCGGCACCTGCGTGATTGTGGTACGCCCATTAAGAATGACACGCCTACTACGCCTACGCCTGCCTCAAACTCAACTCTAATTCTAAGCATTGCTCATACGCAACGTTGGCCATGTTGGCGCATGCCTTTTAAGTGCCATTAATGAGGAACTTGTACACATTTTGTTGTTATTGTGTATCGGTATTTTCTGTTTTTCTTTTGTATTTCGTTGTTTTATGATGTTGTAGTTGTTGTTGCTTTGCAGTCCTTTAAAAGCTGCTTTGAAGTTGGTGCGACCAAAGTTTGTGCCTTTTAGCGCTGTCAACTAATTAAATTGGGAACAAAAACTGAAAGTTTTCTTAAGTCAACCAGAAAAACTTTTAATTAGTTAAAGCTGTGCACAGAAAAATATTCACCAATCAATTGAAGTGAAGTAATTGCGATTTAATTAAAGCGTAAATAATTTCATTATTTTATTTTTTGTTTTTTGTTGTTGTTCAAGTGTTGAGCCTTTTATGGCACAAACACTTGACCAAAACAGAACAATCATCTGCCAAATATATTCAATACTTGTACTTCATAATAATTTTTGTACAACGGAAAAAATTAGACACAAAATAAAGCTATTGAGATGTGCATGACTAGCAGATACCCTTTAGTAAGTTAGGGAATGAGAGAGAATCTCAGAACTTTGAAACAATCTTTAAATGTATTTGGTATTGGTATCTAGTTATAAAAAAAAATTTACACATTTAATTCCTATAGACTCTTATATGAACTGGAAAATTTACAGGGTATACTCGTTGTAGCTGGGACATGATATTTAACTTTGGGGCCAAAACATTTTGTGTGTATAATTCATATAAATTGAATAAATCAATATTTGCCATGCCAAATTGTATGTTAAGATTCATGATTTTTAATTATTTGTGTTTTTGCATAAATTATTAATCAACAATAGCAACAACTACAATACATATTTACATATGTACATACACATATGTACGATCATTAGCTTGCGCTAAAGACTTATTCCGAAATCTGTGCGATGCCCAGCAATTTCCAGACGTGGCCACTTTGAAGCCCCCTTGATTTAATTGCTTTCATTGAGCAAATCAACAGCTTAGACACGAAATGAAACGAGCGGAAGGCAGTTGAATGGAGTGTGGACCAGAACTAAACTGGCAAAAAAACAACGAGAAGAAGAAGAAGAGGAGTCAAAGGCCATAGAAATTTCGAGGACAGAGGAAAGTTTTGATGAATCCGTAAGAATAGATTCTACTTTCGCTTTTAATTGTCCGCACTGTACATTTTTTAACTTATAGATCAAAAATAATTGAATTTCTTTAGATGATGCTACACAACAGAGTTTAAGTAAACTTCAATTAGTTTCAAAATGATTTGCAGCTGTTTCAATAAGAATTCTTCAAGATGTGCTAATTGGGATTCAATATGTGGTTTGGTTTTTTTGTTTGGTTTAATTCAGCTGATTATAATGCTAATATAAGACAACAAACATCTTTTTAAATAGGTTGAAATGTCTACCTTGAAAACAAGAGAAAGGCCACCTTTAAGGTCTTTAATATCCTTAAAAGAAAATAAATTGAATGACGCATCTTGAAAAGAGTTGGTAAATGCTTGAGGGCAATTGTTCTATGGTTTTTGTTTAGAGATCATTAAAGGGCCACTAGACAACATTATTTAAGGTGAATTCTTTGCTTTGACAGCCAGAAGACAACGCAGATTGTCTGCTTCAAATGCGGCCAGGTGATTAAGGTGTCAACTTAGCTGGCCAAAAGCCAAAGTCAAAGTCAAAGCCAAAGACAATTCATCGAGATTGAAATGAAAAATATGTTTTGAAATTCCTTCGAAAGTTTTGTGGCACAGAAATGAATAATCATCGAATTAAATGTTACGCACAGTTCACAAAACGACAAAAGTGTGAAAAAAAGAACAAAAACAAAATAAATAACAAAAAACACAAAATAAAATAAATATATGTAAGAAGTTGCGAGTTGTTGATAAAGCAGCTAAAGAAATAAATCAATAACGAAAAAATTATTAGAGTCGACAGTTAAGCAAAGCGTTTTGTGAGTGTGTGTGTGTGTGTGTGTATGGTGTATGATTTTGCGGTTTGTTATGCGTGTGTTGTTTTTTCCGCTTCTCTTGTTGTTGTTGTTCTTGCTGTCGTGCTGCTTAAGCTGCCTTTTTGGCAAGTCAAACATCACAAGCGGTCCAGCGAACCGGTTCTCAAGAGATTTCACGCGATTTCAGCGGACCAAATGAAGCGTCAATTAATGTTTTAATGAGTGTTGTTGTTGTTGTTGTCGCTGCAGGTACCTAAGGAGGTGGGGTGGTACTAGCTGGTTCTATGTTTGGGCACGTGTTCCATTTTGGCCCATAACAATACAATCAAGAACAATCCAAGTAAATAGCACATTAAAGAGGAATATTTCAACTCTAATGTAAACAGAAGCAAAGCCCAAAACAAATACTGAAAAATAAAGCACGATCTCAAATCAAAATCAACAGAGAGGCTGAGCTAGAAGCAGAGTTTTAAGTATTTCCGAATTGAAAAAAAAAGAAAAAAGAATTTAAATAAAAACAACAACAACAACAGCAGCCGAACACTACAGACGAGATACCTTCGTCCCCTTCTGCCCCATAGCTAACGATCGTGCGATTAACTGTTAACAAATCGTGCACACGCTGATGTCATACATGCTTCACTTCTCACTCTCCTGCTCTCCTCTCTCCCTCTCTCTCTCTCGTTCGTTCGTTCGTTCGCGCTCGTGCGCTGTTATCGCACTGCGCAGCGTCTGGTCTGGTCGGTCTGCTTGTTGTTGTTGTTGTTGTGATGTCATTTTATGCAGCAGCCAGAAACATTGCAGAAAGCTGCTCTCGCTCACTCTCTTTCGGCTCTTTGCGCACTGAGAGAGCTTTATTCTAATTGGAATCCGGCTCCCACATGCAAACAACTGTATGCATGTAAGTATAAACATATGTGTGTGTGTGTATGACTTCGTGTTTGTGTTTTTGTTGCTTCTTTTCAGTTCAACTCGCAATTTTGTTGACTTTTCGCCGTTTTGTGTTTATCACATTTTATTCATTTCGCTCTCGAGTGCGTTAGTGTGTGTGTTTGTATCTGTGTGTGCACAGTTTCGTTTTGTCACTTTTTGTTGTTATTGTTGTTGTTGCGGCTGCTGCTTCTCCACTTGCAATAAATACCAATTTACAGCATTTTCGAATGTTTACACGTGACTTTAGTTAAGTTGTTGATTCTGTGCCGAGTGCCACAAGCATGTGTCGCATAAAGAAAACGAACAATAACAACAACATCAACAACGCAACGGTCACAATGTTACCATTATGGGTGACATTTATCTGAGCGCTATTCCTATTTGTTGAGCTGATTAAACGACTTTGCGCTTTTTGCTGTTTGTTTGCTTGTTTGTCTGTTTGCGTATCATTTATGATTGTTGCAAGTATGTAAACATATAATTGCTGAGGTTGACACGAGCTTAGCTTTGCATGTGACGACAATAAATTTTGCATAT